>WNWK01002646.1:130000-200701 GCA_009830355.1 Cherax destructor | reverse complement strand
CCCCGGCCTAAAAAGGAACGTTTCCCCTTTATCCATTTTTTTCCCGAAACGCCCCTTAAAATACCCCCCAGTTCACATTCCCGTCCGCTTGTCTGATATTCATCACAACTCTGGTATACGCCGCCGTACAGGCAAATTTCACAAAACCCTTCGTGCCCTTTAACATCCCATACAATTCTATGGCCCCAAAAGGTTCGAAGTATAGCCGGAAGAAAAATTTGGGAAAACCCCCCCTGAAGTACTTCAATACCAATGGTGTTTGCGGCGCCTGTATCCCTATCTGGCTGAAAAAATAAAACAACAAGTCACCACCAGAGGTCTCCCAATACCCCCCACACAACCAAAGCTTGGAATGACTTTTAAGTAATTGTTGATATTTGATATTTCATTTTCCCTGGACATCTTTTGTATGGCTCATTTTTCATGACAGTAAGAAAGTTTCGGGTTCTAGAATAAGGAATCAGCAATATTATTACAAACAATTCTGGGCCATGTCCGGGATTCTAAGGCCCAAGATTCTAGTGCCCAAATACACTGCTCAGCTGTCCGGGATTTTTAACCCCATAAAAGTTAAGCTACTGACATTTAACGTGTTTTTTACTATTCAGAATCAGTAATTCAATGATTCCTTTTCAGATAATAATATTTTTCATTGTACTTGAGAACAAAAAATTAACAATATTTTCAAGCGCCCGAACCAGTGGTCTGTGTTTGGGAAGGCCTGACGCATCGCTCCCACAGGATAGCACATTGATTATAAAAGTGGGAAGGGTTTTTCCCTAGGAATGTTTCAAGTTATTTTTTACTTGGGGGGGGATGCAAGAACAACCCTGCAAAATTTGAGAATATAATCAAATTGGCTTTCGTTGGTGGTGGGGGGTCAAACTGGACTTTGATGACTTTTCAACTCTCCAGAATTAGCAATTTTCAGTTATCTACTTTCCAAGGTTGTAAAAAGTATGACAACCGTCATTTTTTGAATGTCTGAGATGACTACCCAAACTGATACTTATGTGATGTAACTCAAAAATTTTTCAAAAAACCCCATCCGGGAAAAGTACGCATAAAATTCAAGTAATTCTGGGGTTGCCCCAACTTCACAGGTAAAGAACTAACGTAGTTTCTTTCCTCAGTATCGCAATAGGTTACCATCCCCCTGCAATATTCTGATCGAAGGAGATGACCCAACAAATAAATTGTCTGAGGCACTTTTATTCGACCAAAAAAATGGCTTAAGCCCCGCGTTGATGCTCTTCTTGGTTATGTGCCTCACTATTTGTCCTGCTTATGTTCGCGAAAAACCCCAAAGAATGAGTCCTGGTATAAAAAGCCCTTCAGGAAGAGACAGTTTCTGTTATCCATAAACTTACTGAAATGATATGAATCCTTGGATATCCTATATACATAACTCTAAGGTGAATTCTGTCACCCAGATAGCTATCCACTCCCAAATATAGGATATCCAGATGCTATCCACCCTCAAAATTAGGATATACCAGATGCTATCCACTGCCTCAAATTGGGATATACCAGATAGTTTCCCCTCCCTCAAATATGGGATATACCAGATAGCTATCCACTGCCTCAAATATGGGATATACTAGATAGCTACCCACCCCCTCAAATATAGGATATCCCAGATGCCCCCCCCCAAATATGGGATATCAGATAGCTATCCACTCCCTCCAAATATGGGAAAACCAGATAGCTATCCACTGCCTCAAATATGGGATATACCAGATGTACCCCACTCCCTTCAAATATGGGATTTATCGACCATGTCTCAAGAGCCACTTTTGTAGTGGGAAAACCCTTTTTTATTCCACCTTCTAATGCATAAGTTTAGAGCAGACCTTAGGTCTGCTCTCTTCCCCTATATTGGTTTTCTCCCCGGGTTTACCCTGGTGGTTTGGGGATGTTTTTTATTGGGCAGGGTTTGGTAGGCATGTAAAAACTAAGATGGGAGTTATTATTCAGTTTCCCGGAACTATATTAATTTAATATTTTAGAGACAGGAATGAATTGTGATGTCTTTTCAAGGCAGAAAAATGAATTTGCAATAATTTTGGGGGAGTGAATAAATGTGAATGTTTTCAAGTATTGAAGTGAATTTTTATGATTTTTTTAAAGGTGAAAAGAATGTGCAATGGTTTTAACAGTAAAGTGAATGTTGTCTTTATATGGTAGTGAATGAATGGGTTTTTTGTAATGATTTTCAGGGTAATGAAATTAATTTAGTGATTTGAAGAGTATAAAAATGAACGTGTTTATTTTCATGGTGAAGAAGTGAATTTTGATGTTTTTTTAGAGAACTGAAGTGTAATGAGGTAAAAACTTTTTTGAAATACAAGCGGCGTTATTTCAGTGTAATAAATTTCATGAAATGTTGGGGATCCTCTCATACAAAAAATGTATTAATTTACTCTAGGGAAAAAACTCTTATGAGACGTATGTGGAGAGGTGTTTTTGGTTGCAGGAAGAGTTATGTTTTTCTGGTAAAGGGGAGGGAGCAGGTGTGTATTGTGATAGGGGGAAAAAGGGAGTTTTAAATTTTGGGGGGGGAGAGCAGATGAATGGTATCAAGGAGAGAGCAGGTGTGTTTGGGGGCAGGAAGGGGCAGGTGTAAGGTGGCAGGGAGGGAGCAGGGGGAGTACCGGAAGGAGCAGATGTTTTGTTGAAAGGAGAGATGCAGGTTGGTGATGGCAGAGAGGGGGAGGTGGTATGGAAGTAGGAAGAGGAAACAGGGTGTAGGGGGCAGATACAGCCAGCAGGTTTTTATGGTGGAAGGGGGGGGAGCAGATGTGTATGATGCCAGGGAAGGGGTTGGTGGTAGGGGGTGAGGGATAGGGGTTTTGGTGGAAGGAGAGAGTTGCTGTGTATGATGGCAAAAAGAGGAAGAAAGGGGTGTTTGGGGGTAGGGGAGGGAGCAGGTGTGTATAGTGGCATGGAAGGGGCAGGGGTGTATGGTAGCAAAAAGGGGGCAGGGTTTGGTGGTAGGGAGAGGGAGGGGGGTGGCAGGGAAAGGGGGTAGGTGTGTATGGTAGCAGGAAAGAGGCCAGGTGTGTATAGTTTAGGGAGAGGAACAGGCGGTATGTGGAAAGGGGTAGGGAAAGGGGGAGTAGTGGCAAAGGGGGGGAGCAGGTTTTTGGGGCAGGGAGAGAGATCAGGTGTGTATAGGGGGTAGGGAGAGGGAGCAGGTTGTATGGTGGTAGGGAGAGGGAAAAAGTGTGTATGGTGGTAGGGAGAGGGAACAAGTTGTTGGTGACGGGGAGGGCAAGTGTGTATAGTAGAGAGAGAGAGAGCAAGCAAGTGTACAGTAGAGAGCAAGCAAGTGTGTATATTAGAGAGAGAGCAAGTGTGTATAGTAGAGAGGGGAGAGGCAAGTGTGTATAGTAGAGAGAGAGAGAGCAAGCAAGTGTGTACAGTAGCTAGAGAGAGAGCAAGCAAGTGTGTATAGTAGAGAGAGAGAGAGAGCAAGCAAGTGTGTATAGTAGAGAGAGAGAGAGAGCAAGCAAGTGTGTATAGTAGAGAGAGAGAGAGCAAGCAAGTGTGTATAGAGAGAGAGAGAGCAAGCAAGTGGGTGTATAGTAGAGAGAGAGAGAGAGCAAGCAAGTGTGTACAGAGAGAGAGAGCAAGCAAGTGTGTATAGTAGAGAGAGAGAGCAAGCAAGTGTGTACAGTAGAGAGAGCAAGCAAGTGTGTATAGTAGAGAGAGAGAGAGAGCAAGCAAGTGTGTACAGTAGAGAGAGAGCAAGCAAGTGTGTATAGTAGAGAGAGAGAGAGCAAGCAGTGTGTATAGTAGAGAGAGAGAGAGAGCAAGTGTGTATAGTATAGAGAGAGAGAGCAAAGGTGTATAGTAGAGAGAGAGAGAGCAAGCAAGTGTGTATAGTAGAGAGAGAAAGAGAGCAAGCAAGTGTGTATAGTAGAGAGAGAGAGAGCAAGCAAGTGTATAGTAGAGAGAGAGAGAGTGCGTGTATAGTAGAGAGAGAGAGAGCAAGTGTACAGTAGAGTGTATAGTAGAGAGAGAGAGAGCAAGCAAGGTGTATAGTAGAGAGAGAGAGAGACAAGCAAGTGTGTGACAGTAGAGAGAGAGAGAGCAAGCAAGTGTGTACAGTAGAGAGAGAGAGCAAGGCAAGAAGGTAGAGAGAGAGAGAGAGAGCAAGTGTGTATATTAGAGAGAGAGAGAGAACAAGCAAGTCAGTACAGTAGAGAGAGAGCAAGCAAGTGTATAGTAGAGAGAGAGAGAGAGCAAGCAAGTGTACAGTAGAGAGAGAGAGAGCAAGCAAGTGGCAGATAGAGAGAGAGAGAGAGAGCAAGCAAGTGTGTACAGTAGAGAGAGAGCAAGCAAGTGTGTATAGTAGAGAGAGAGAGAGAGCAAGGCAAACAGTAGAGAGAGAGAGCAAGCGTGTACAGTAGAGAGAGAGAGAGAAAGCAAGTGTGTACAGTAGAGAGAGAGAGAGAGCAAGCAAGGTAGAGAGAGAGAGAGCAAGCAAGTAGAGAGAGAGGAGAGAGAGCAAGGCAGGTATGTAGAGAGAGCAAGTAAGGTGTATAGTAGAGAGAGAGAGAGAGCAAGCAAGTGTGTATAGTAGGAGAGAGAGAGAGCAAGCAAGGTGTACAGTAGAGAGAGAGAGCAAACAAGTGTGTACAGTAGAGAGAGAGAGAGCATGCAAGTGTGTAAAGTAGAGAAAGAGAGAGAGCAAGCAAGTGTGTACAGTAGAGAGAGAGAGAGAGCAAGCAAGTGTGTACAGTAGAGAGAGAGAGAGAGCAAGCAAGTGTGTACAGTAGAGAGAGAGAGAGTGCTATGTGTATAGTAGAGAGAGAGAGCAAGCAAGTGTGTACAGTAGAGAGAGAGCAAGCAAGTGTGTACAGTAGAGAGAGAGAGAGCAAGCAAGTGCGTGTTGTAGAGAGTGCTAAGTGTATAGAGAGAGAGAGAGAGAGCAAGCAAGTGTGTATAGTAGAGAGAGAGAGAGCAAGCAAGTGTGTATAGTAGAGAGAGAGAGAGAGCAAGCAAGTGTGTACAGTAGAGAGAGAGAGAGCAAGCAAGTGTGTATAGTAGAGAGAGAGAGAGCAAGCAAGTGTGTATAGTAGAGAGAGAGAGCAAGTGTGTACAGTAGGAGAGAGAGAGAGCAAGAAGTGTGTACAGTAGAGAGAGAGTGTTAATGTGTGCAGGTAGAGAGAGAGAGAGAGCAAGCAAGTGTACAGAGAGAGAGAGCAGCAAGTGTGTATAGTAGAGCAAGCAAGTGTGCAGTAGAGAGAGAGAGAGAGCAAGCAAGTTTGTATAGTAAAGAGAGAAAGAGCAAGCAAGTGTGTACAGTAGAGAGAGAGAGAGAGCAAGCAAGTGTGTACAGTAGAGAGAGAGAGAGCAAGCAAGTGTGTACAGTAGAGAGAGAGAGAGAGCAAGCAAGTGTGTACAGTAGAGAGAGAGAGAGAGCAAGCAAGTGTGTACAGTAGAGAGAGAGAGAGCAAGCAAGTGTGTATAGTAGAGAGAGAGAGAGAGAGAGCAAGCAAGTGTGTACAGTAGAGAGAGAGAGAGAGAAGCAAGTGTGTACAGTAGAGAGAGAGCAAGCAAGTGTGTACAGTAGAGAGAGAGAGGAGAGGTTAAGTGGCAAGGTAGAGAGAGAGAGCAAGCAAGTGTGTACAGTAGAGAGAGAGAGAGAGCAAGCAAGTGTGTACAGTAGGAGAGAGAGAGCAAGCAAGTGTGTATAGTAGAGTAGAGAGAGTGTGCTGGGTGTGTACAGTGAGAGAGAGAGAGCAAGCAAGTGTGAGCAGAGAGAGAGAGAGCAAGCAAGTGTGTACAGTAGAGAGAGAGCAAGCAAGTGTGTATAGTAGAGAGAGAGAGAGCAAGCAAGTGTGTACAGTAGAGAGAGAGAGCAAGGCGTGTACAGTAGAGAGAGAGTGCTAAGTGTACAGTAGAGAGAGAGAGAGAGAGCAAGCAAGTGTGTATAGTAGAGAGAAAGAGAGCAAGCAAGTGTGTACAGTAGAGAGAGAGAGAGAGAGAGCAAGTGTGTACAGTAGAGAGAGAGAGCAAGCAAGTGTGTACAGTAGAGGAGAGAGAGAGCAAGTGTGTACAGTAGAGGAGAGAGAGAGAGCAAGCAAGTGTGTACAGTAGTGAGAGAGAGAGCAAGCAAGTGTGTACAGTAGAGAGAGAGAGCAAGCATGTGTACAGTAGAGAGAGAGAGAGAGAGAGAGCAAGTGTGTACAGTAGAGAGAGAGAGCAACAGTGTGTGCAGTAGAGAGAGAGAGCAAGCAGCAAAAGCAGTAGAGAGAGAGAGAGCAAGCAAGTGTGTACAGTAGAGAGAGCAGCAAGTGTGTACAGTAGAGAGAGAGAGAGAGCAAGCAAGTGTGCAGTAGAGAGAGAGAGAGAGAGCAAGTAAGTGTGTACAGTAGAGAGAGAGAAAGAGAGCAAGCAAGGAGGTGAGAGAGAGAGAGAGAGAGCAAGCAAGTGTGTACAGGAGAGAGAGAGAGAGAGCAAGCAAGTGTGATAGTAGAGAGAGAGAGAGAGTATAAGAAGTGTAGTAGAGAGAGAGAGCAAGCAAGTGTACAGTAGAGAGAGAGAGAGCAAGCAAGTTTGTACAGTAGAGAGAGAGAGAGCAAGTGTAGCATAGTAGAGAGAGAGAGCAAGAAGTGTGTACAGTAGAGAGAGAGAGAGCAAGCAAGTGTGTGATAGTAGAGAGAGAGCAAGAAAGTGTGCAGTAGAGAGAGAGAGAGCAAGCAAGTGTGTACAGTAGAGAGAGAGAGAGCAAGCAAGTGTGTACAGTGAGAGAGCAAGCGTGGCCAGAGAGAGAGAGAGCAAGTGTGTACAGTAGAGAGAGAGAGCAAGCAAGGTGTACAGTAGAGAGAGAGGAGGGAACTCAATTCATGATATTCGGGTTGAAAGCAGGATACGCAAAGAGGAAATACACTCCCTCTGGGTATATATTCTTGCGTGTGCACATGGGAACTAGACATTTGAAGAAATATAATTACGCAAATGTCTAGTTCCCCTGTAATGCACACGCAAGAATATATACCCAGAGGGGTGTATTTCTCTTGCGTATGCTTTCAACCAGTGTCATGAGATTGAGTTCCCCTTCACCTCTCTCTACTGTACACACTGCTTGCTCTCTCTCTCTACTGTACACACTTGTTTGCTCTCTCTCTCTCTACTGTACACACTTGTTTGCTCTCTCTCTACTTACACACTTGCTTGCTTCTCTCTCTCTCTACTGTACACACTTGCTTGCTCTCTCTTTTCCTTACACACTTGCTTGCTCTCTCTCTCTCTACTGCACACTTGTTCCCTCTCTTTCTACTTACACACTTGCTCTCTCTCTACTGTACACACTTGCTTGCTCTTCTCTCTCTACTGCACACTTGCTTGCTCTCTCTCTCCTACTTACACACTTGCTTCTCTCTCTCTCTCTACTTACACACTTGCTTGCTCTCTCTCTACTGTACACACTTGCTTGCCTTCTCTACTTACACACTTGTTTCTCTCTCTCTCTCTACTTACACACTTGTTTGCTCTCTTTCTCTCACTTACACACTTTGCTTTCTCTACTGTACCCCTTTGTTTCTTCTCTACTGTACACTTGCTTGCTCTCTCTCTCTACTTACACACTTGCTTGTTTTCTCTCTACTGTACACACTTGCTTGCTCTCTCTCTCTCTCTCTACTATACACACTTGCTTGCTCTCTCTCTCTCTACTGTCACACTTGCTTCTCTCTCTCTCTCTCTACTATACACACTTGCTTGCTCTCTCTCTCTCTCTCTCTCTACTGTAACACTTGCTTGCTCTCTCTCTCTCTCTATTATACACACTTGCTCTCTCTCTCTTTTACTGTACACACTTGCTTGCTCTTCTCTCTCTCTACTGTACACACTTGCTTGCTCTCTCTCTCTCTACATTACACACTTGTTTGCTCTCTCTCTCTCTACTATACACACTTGCTTCCTCTCTCTCTCTTTTCCTATATACACACTTGCTTGCTCTCTCTCTCTACTGTACACCTTGCTCTCTCTCTCTCTCTCTTTTACTATACACACTTGCTTGCTTTTCCTCTCTCTCTCTACTATACACACTTGCTTTTCCTCTCTCTCTCTCTCTACTATACACACTTGCTTGCTCTATTTCTTCTACTATACACACTTGCTTGCTCTCTCTCTACTATACACACTTGCTTGCTCTCTCTCTCTCTCTACTGTACACACTTGCTTGCTCTCTCTCTACTTACACCCCTTTTGTTTGCCTCTCTCTCTTTTACTGTACACACTTGCTTGCTCTCTCTCTCTCTACTGTCACACTTGCTTGCTCTCTCTCTATCTCTACTGTACACACTTGCTTCCCTTCTCTCTCTCTCTACTGTACACACTTGCTTGCTCTCTCTCTCTCTACTATACACACTTGCTTGCTCTCTCTCTCTCTACTGTACACACTTGCTTGCTCTCTCTCTCTACTGTACACACTTGCTTGCTCTCTCTCTCTCTCTCTACTGTACACACCCTTGCTTGTCTCTCTCTCTCTACTATACACCCCTTGTTGCTCTCTCTCTCTACTGTACACACTTGCTTGCTCTCTCTCTCTCCATAACACTTGCTTGTCTCTCTCTCTCTCTCTACTTTACACACTTGTTTGCTCTCTCTCTACTGTACACACTTGCTTGCCTCTCTCTCTCTCTACTGTCACACACTTGCTTGCTCTCTCTCTCTTCTTACTGTACACACTTGCTTGCTCTCTCTCTCTACTATACACACTTGCTTGCTCTCTCTCTTTTACTGTACACACTTGTTTGCTCTCTCTCTCTCTACTGTACACACTTGCTTGCTCTCTCTCTCTCTACTTGTACACACTTGTTTCTCTCTCTCTCTACTGTACACACTTGCTTGCTCTCTCTCTATACACACTTGTTGCTCTCTTTTCTACTGTACACACTTGCTTGCTCTCTCTTCTAACTATACACACTTGCTTGCTCTCTCTCTTTTACTATACACACTTGCTTGCTCTCTCTCTCTACTATACACACTTGCTTGCTCTCTCTCTCTACTGTACACACTTGCTTGCTCTCTCTCCCCACTATACACACTTGCTTGCTCTCTCTCTCTACTGTACACACTTGCTTGCTTCTCTCTCTTTTACTGTACACTTGTTGCTCTCTCTCTACTATACACACTTGCTTGCTCTTTTCTCTCTACTGTACACACTTGCTTGCTCTTCTCTACTTACACACTTGCTTGCCTTCTCTCTCTCATACACACTTGTTGTTCTCTCTCTCTCTACTTACACCTTGCTTCTCTCTCTCTCTACTTACACACTTCTTTCTCTCTCTATGTACACACTTGTTTCTCTTTCTTACTGTACACACTTGTTGCTCTCACTTCTCTCTCTCTCTCTTACACACACTTGCTTGCTCTCTCTCTCATTACACACTTGCTTGTCTCTCTCTCTACTTACACACTTGTTGTTTCTCTCTATTACACACTTGCTTGCTCTTTCATTACACACTTGCTTGCTCTCTTCTCTCTTACTTAAACTTGCTTGCTCTCTCTCTATTAACACTTGCTTGCCTCTCTCTACTTACACACTTGCTTGTCTCTCTCTACTTACACCTTGCTTCTCTCTCTCTCTACTTACAACTTGCTTGCTCTCTCTCTCTACTTAACATTTGCTTCTCTCTACTGTACACTTGCTTGCCTTCTCTCTCTACTTACACACTTGCTTGCTCTCTCTCTACTTACACTTCTTCTCTCTCTACTGTACACACTTGCTTGCTCTCTCTCTCTCTATTGTACACATTGCTTGCTCTCTCTCTCTCTCTACTGTACACACTTGCTTGCTCTCTCTCTCTACTATACACACTTGCTTGCCTCTCTCTCTCTCTCTACTGTACACACTTGCTTGCTCTCTCTCTCTCCTACTGTACACACTTGCTTGCTCTCTCTCTTTTACTATACACACTTGCTTGCTCTCTCTCTCTACTATACACACTTGCTTGCTCTCTCTCTCTCTACTGTACACACTTGCTCTTCTCTCTCTACTATACACACTTGCTTTCTCTCTCTCTCTACTGTACACACTTGCTTGCTCTCTCTCTCTCTCTCTCTTACTATACACACTTGCTTGCTCTCTCTCTCTACTATACACACTTGCTTGCTCTCTCTCTTTTACTATACACACTTGCTTGCTCTCTCTCTCTACTATACACACTTGCTTGCTCTCTCTCTCCTACTGTACACACTTGCTTGCTCTCTCTCTCTTCTACTATACACACTTGCTTGCTCTCTCTCTACTGTACACACTTGCTTGCTTCTCTCTCTCTCTCTACTATACACACTTGCTTGCTCTCTTCTTTTCTACTGTACACACTTGCTTGCTTCTCTCTCTCTACTTACACACTTGCTTGCCTTCTCTCTCTACTATACACACTTGCTTGCTCTCTCTCTCTACTATACACACTTGCTTGCTCTCTCTCTCTCTACTATACACACTTGCTTGCTCTCTCTCTCTCTACTATACACACTTGCTTGCTCTCTCTCTCTCTCTCTACTATACACACTTGCTTGCTCTCTCTCTCTCTCTCTCTACTATACACACTTGCTTGCTCTCTCTCTCTCTCTACTGTACACACTTGCTTGCTCTCTCTCTCTCTCTCTATACACACTTGCTTGCTCTCTCTCTCTCTCTACTATACACACTTGCTTGCTCTCTCTCTCTCTACTATACACACTTGCTTGCTCTCTCCTCTCTACTACACACTTGCTTGCTCTCTCTCTCTCTCTACTATACACACTTGCTTGCTCTCTCTCTCTCTCTACTATACACACTTGCTTGCTCTCTCTCTCTCTACTACACACTTGCTTGCTCTCTCTCTCTCTCTCTACTATACACACTTGCTTGCTCTCTCTCTCTCTACTATACACACTTGCTTGCTCTTCTCTCTCTCTCTACTATACACACTTGCTTGCTCTCTCTCTCTCTACTATACACACTTGCTTGCTCTCTCTCTCTCTCTACTGTACACACTTGCTTGCTCTCTCTCTCTCTCTCTCTCTCTCTCTACTATACACACTTGCTTGCTCTCTCTCTCTACTATACACACTTGCTTGCTCTCTCTCTCTCTACTATACACACTTGCTTGCTCTCTCTCTCTCTACTATACACACTTGCTTGCTCTCTCTCTCTCTACTATACACACTTGCTTGCTCTCTCTCTCTACTATACACACTTGCTTGCTCTCTCTCTCTACTGTACACACTTGCTTGCTCTCTCTCTCTCTACTATACACACTTGCTTGCTCTCTCTCTCTCTCTCTCTCTCTACTATACACACTTGCTTGCTCTCTCTCTCTCTCTACTGTACACACTTGCTTGCTCTCTCTCTCTCTTACTGTACACACTTGCTTGCTCTCTCTCTCTACTATACACACTTGCTTGCTCTCTCTCTCTCTACTGTACACACTTGCTTGCTCTCTCTCTCTCTACTGTACACACTTGCTTGCTCTCTCTCTACTGTACACACTTGCTTGCTCTCTCTCTCTCTACTGTACACACTTGCTTGCTCTCTCTCTCTCTACTGTACACACTTGCTTGCTCTCTCTCTCTACTATACACACTTGCTTGCTCTCTCTCTACTGTACACACTTGCTTGCTCTCTCTCTCTACTGTACACACTTGCTTGCTCTCTCTCTCTACTGTACACACTTGCTTGCTCTCTCTCTCTCTACTGTACACACTTGCTTGCTCTCTCTACTGTACACACTTGCTTGCTCTATGTATCGAGGGCGCGCGCTTGTTCTACGTACTCAGCACTACCTACTCAGCACTACCTACTCAGCACTACCTACTCAGCACTACCTACTCAGCACTAGGACAGAAGCCACTAAATGTCTTAATCTGTGCCTTTGTGTTACCTCCCACACTATCATCATTTGCAAGTTTTTCTCCCAGAGAAGACGACGAGGTAAATCACTCTGATAAACATTACCACATTCAAGACAGACCAATATTTACCGACACCCATAAAGTTACCCTCACAGTCGTAGATGGTAAACACACATGTAGGTCGTACATGATGCGTACACATATATTGCAGATATTAAATACACATATATTGTAGATATTTAATAAACGCAGATTGTAGATAAATATTTAGATTGTAAATACAGGTTGTAGATGATACAGATGTTTGCTTCAGCTGGATATAAGATATACACCAACACTTCATGATATATAAACAAATGCACATTTTCCATGTGTGTGTTTTTTTGTAATGATTACAGATCAACAGCATTCATAAGACTCAGCAACATTTCTGCAACATTCTTGATAGGATCTCATTGGTAGCCAATAGTCAGTAGGAAATTTAGGAGCAACATGGTGCGACGCCCAGGGATCACGCCCAGGTATCGACGCTCAGGCATCGATGCCCAGGGATCGACGCTCAGGCATCGATGCCCAGGGATCGACGCTCAGGCATCGATGCCCAGAGATCGACGCTCAGGCATCGATGCCCAGGGATCGACGCTCAGGCATCGATGCCCAGGGATCGACGCTCAGGCATCGATGCCCAGGGATCGACGCTCAAGCATCGATGCCCAGGGATCGACGCTCAAGCATCGATGCCCAGGGATCGACACTCAGGCATCGACACTTAAGGATCGACACTTTAGGATCGACGCTCATTGATCACCCAGATTTTAAACAGGTACATTTGCAGATAAAATAAACTTTGGTTAAAGTTTAGACACATCAGACAAGTTAACAAAGACACATACAGTACCTTACCTTTGATGAGTTTCGAGAGTCTTTCCACTCTCGGAGCCCGACCATGGGCCAGGCTCATAAAAAATATATAAACAAAAAAGGAGATCTTTTACTCAAAAGAAAGGTGTGTTTTTTTGGTGTGTGTTTCTTTAAGAAAAATCATTTTAATACTCACCAGATCTGAGGACGGTGTATCGAGGGTTGGTGAGATCAACGGGTCTGTTATCCTTGAACCAGGTGATGTTAGGGTCTGGGTTACCCCTGGCATCACACACCAGCAGTGCCGTGTGGTCGATCTCTACAGCTTTGGTCTTGGGCTCCGTGCGGAAGTATGGGAACCCATTGGGCAGAGAGTTGGCTGTTGAAGCAAGAAACCAGAAGTATTAGGACAATGATCAGAGAGATTTGAGTAAAGGAAACAATTAGGATTAAGATTATTTAACGGGAAACATTTGAAGTCCATTAGGCAGAAAAATGGCAGGATGAATATTCGACTGAAAACATTTGAAAACTCTAAACATATTTGAAACTTGTATTCAAATTCTTTAAATATTTCCTTTGTACATTGGTTCCTCTCACTAAGTTTATCTGAGCGAAAACATCTGAAGCAAACTGTGCAGAGAACTGGCTGTTGGAGTGAGAGACCACGACTGTTTTTAACACTAGGATTATCGTATGAGTTTCCAGACTCACCCGCCAGAGTTCTGGTTGCTGAAAACGACACAAAAAATGGATTCAACACATTATTTAATGAAAAAGTTTTGAATCCCTTCAGGCAGAGAATCGAAACACACAATAGTTTAAAATTCCTGAGTATACAACCTACCATTATTTAACCATGTTAATTTTCTTACACTATTTCCAATGTTAATTTCTGAATCATCTCTCTAAACATCCAAACATTTTTCTAATTCACTATGTTAGGTTAAGTTGGGTTACGTAAATCTATAAAACGGAGGTTTAACTACATATATGCAGTTTAAGAAAAAAAACAGCTGTGAAACGTCTGGCAACGCAGTAGTTGAGGAGTATCAGAAAGCGTTTAGATCAGCACGAGTATCAACAGTAGTGCCAAAATGGGTTACAACAGACGAGGGGATACTGGGAGAACCATTAAGCACAAAATTCATTGTTGGACAACACAGGTTTTAGCTTGGTTGGTTAGTTAGGTTTGTCAGGAAACAGGACAAATGTTTCCTGACGCGGGTCTTATATGATGACCCTCAGCTGGAGCTTTTGGTCATCTGACCGAGGCCTTCCCCTGGCTTACCCCTCCACCCCTTTAAAAATTATGATGTTTATAACTACTATAACATACGGGTTTCAGCCTCTTGGATCTACCTGTAATACACCTGTAAAGTGTTTCTAGGGCGATTCAACCCTCACCGGGGTTGAATCGCCCTGTAGAGTGGCAGTGGACGTCAACCCTGGTATACAAGTGGGTCACATGTGATGGTCAGCTGTGTGATGATGGCCGCCCGGTGTTGACACTCTGCTCTCACGAACCTACATAAAAGTGAATTCAGAATTTTATGTGAGAGCCGCATCCATTTTATAGAAGGGCCACATGCGGTCCTCGGGCCGCAGGTTGGGGACCCCTGCTGTAGACCATTTGGTCAACCGGGCTGTTGGTGCTAGCGGTCTACAGACCCCCATAGCATTCACTACCAATCTGGTTAGGAACATACAGTCGGCTTGCGTGCGGCCAGCAGTAGCAGCCTAGTTGATTAGGCCCTGATCCACAGCGAGGCCTTTTCACAGACCGGGCCGCGGTACTGGAGTATACCTGGAGTATACCTCTCCAGGTATACTCCAGTACTGCACTATGAAGGACAGGGGAGAACACTGCAGTATAGACTCTCATGTGACCTTTTTTTAGACAGTGTTTTACAAGGTTAGGTTAAGGGGTCCTGCCTTTATTTACAAGCTAAGAGCTGTTACCTACATCAGCTCATTTAAAAGCCTTTTATTGTTATGATACGTACACATATGGAACAGGATGAAGTTGGAGCCATCTGTGAGCCATCTCTCTTATCAACACACTTCCGGCAAGACAGTGACTACTCACCAACAGTGACTTACACCTTTGATGAGTTCCAGAGTTTTTCTACTCCCAGAGCCCGGCCTTGGGCCAGGTTCGTCTGGTGCTTGCCAGATCATGCTGAAAATGGTATAATATACAGACAAGTTGATCATTTCAAAACAACACCTGCTGGCTCTGTATCTGACTGAAGTCTGCTGTGAAGGCGAAGCGTTTCATCAATAAAGACACCAACTGTTGCACACGTGTCTTAATCATTACTTGCCAGGTCAACCAGGCTGTTGCTGCTGCTAGTGTACCTTATTTTGTCACCTTGCCTTTGTTGAAGAGTTAAAATAAAGTCGGGGAGAGTCACATGTGAGACATGTCTGGGGAGGAGGCGGGGAGAGTCACATGTGAGACATGTCTGGGGAGGAGGCGGGGAGAGTCACATGTGAGACATGTCTGGAGAGGAGGCGGGGAGAGTCACATGTGAGACATGTCTGGAGAGGAGGCGGGGAGAGTCACATGTGAGACATGTCTGGAGAGGAGGCGGGGAGAGTCACATGTGAGACATGTCTGGGGAGGAGGCGGGGAGAGTCACATTTGAGACATGTCTGGGGAGGAGGCGGAGAGAGTCACATGTGAGACATGTCTGGGGAGGAGGCGGGGAGAGTCACATGTGAGACATGTCTGGGGAGGAGGCGGGGAGAGTCACATGTGAGACATGTCTGGGGAGGAGGCGGGGAGAGTCACATTATGTGAGACATGTGTGGGGACGAGGCGGAGAGTCACATGTGAGACATGTCAAAGAGGAGGCGGGGAGAGTCACATGTGAGACATGTCTGGGGAGGAGGCGGGGAGAGTCACATGTGAGACATGTCTGGGGAGGAGGCGGGAGAGTCACATGTGAGAAATGTCTGGGGAGGAGGCGGGAGTCACATGTGAGACATGTCTGGGGAGGAGGCGGGGAGAGTCACATGTGAGACATGTCTGGGGAGGAGGCGGGAGAGTCACATGTGAGACATGTCAGGGAGGAGGCGGGGAGAGTCACATTTGAGACATGTCTGGGGAGGAGCGTGGAGAGTCACATGTGAGACATGTCTGGGGAGGGAGGCGGGGAGAGTCACATGTGAGACATGTCTGGGGAGGAGGCAGGGAGAGTCACATGTGAGACATGTCTGGGGAGGAGGCGGGGAGAGTCACATGTGAGACATGTCTGGGGAGGAGGCAGGGAGAGTCACATTATGTGAGACATGTGTGGGACGATGCGGAGAGTCACATGTGAGACATGTCTGGGGAGGAGGCAGGGAGAGTCACATGTAGACATGTCTGGGAGGAGGCGGGGAGTCACATGTGAGACATGTCTGGGAGGAGGCGGGAGAGTCACATTGAGACATGTCTGGGGAGGAGCAGGGAGTTACATGTGAGACATGTCTGGGGAGGAAGCGGGGAGAGTCACATGTGAGACATGTCTAGGGAGGAGGCGGGGAGAGTCACATTATGTGAGACATGTGTGGGGACGAGGCGGAGAGTCACATGTGAGACATGTCTGGGGAGGAGGCGGGGAGAGTCACATGTGAGACATGTCTGGGGAGGAGGCGGGGAGAGTCACATGTGAGACATGTCTGGGGAGGAGGCAGGGAGTCACATGTGAGACATGTCTGGGGAGGAGGCGGGGAGAGTCACATGTGAGACATGTCTGGGGAGGAGGCGGGGAGAGTCACATGTGAGACATGTCTGGGGAGGAAGCGGGGAGAGTCAAATGTGAGACATGTCTAGGGAGGAGGCGGGGAGAGTCACATTATGAGACATGGTGGGGACGAGGCGGGAGAGTCACATGTGAGACATGTCTGGGGAGGAGGCGGGAGAGTCACATGTGAGACATGTCTGGGGAGGAGGCGGGGAGAGTCACATGTGAGACATGTCTGGGGAGGAGGCGGGGGAGTCACATGTGAGACATGTCTGGGGAGGAGGCGGGAGAGTCACATTATGTGAGACATGTGTGGGGACGAGGCGGAGAGTCACATGTGAGACATGTCTGGGGAGGAGGCGGGGAGAGTCACATGTGAGACATGTCTGGGGAGGAGGCGGGGAGAGTCACATGTGAGATGTCTGGGGAGGAGGCGGGGAGAGTCACATTATGTGAGACATGTGTGGGGAGGAGGCGGAGAGTCACATGTGAGACATGTCTGGGGAGGAGGCGGGGAGAGTCACATGTGAGACATGTCTGGGGAGGAGGCGGGGAGAGTCACATGTGAGACATGTCTGGGGAGGAGGCGGGGAGTCACATGTGAGACATGTCTGGGGAGGAGGCGGGAGAGTCACATGTGAGACATGTCTGGGGAGGAGGCGGGAGTACATGTGAGACATGTCTGGGGAGGAGCGGGGAGTCACATGTGAGACATGTCTAGGGAGGAGGCGGGAGAGTCACATGTGAGACATGTCTGGGGAGGAGGCGGGGAGAGTCACATGTGAGACATGTCTGGGGAGGAGGCGGGGAGAGTCACATGTGAGACATGTCTGGAGATGAGGCAGGGGAGAGTCACATGTGAGACATGTCTGGGAGGAGGCGGGAGAGTCACATGTGAGACATGTCTGGGGAGGAGGCGGGGAGAGTCACATGTGAGACATGTCTGGGGAGGAGGCGGGAGAGTCACATGTGAGACATGTCTGGGGAGGAGGCAGGGAGAGTCACATGTGAGACATGTCTGGGGAGGAGGCGGGGAGAGTCACATTATGTGAGACATGTTGGGGAGAGGCGGAGAGTCACATGTGAGACATGTCTGGGGAGGAGGCGGGGAGAGTCACATGTGAGACATGTCTTGGGAGGAGGCGGGGAGAGTCACATGTGAGACATGTCTGGGAGGAGGCGGGGAGTCACATGTGAGACATGTCTGGGGAGGAGGCGGGAGAGTCACATGTGAGACATGTCTGGGGAGGAGGCGGGAGAGTCACATGTGAGACATGTCTGGGGAGGAAGGCGGGAGAGTCACATGTGAGACATGTCTAGGGAGGAGGCGGGAGAGTCACATGTGAGACATGTCTGGGGAGGAGGCGGGAGAGTCACATGTGAGACATGTCTGGGGAGGAGGCGGGAGAGTCACATGTGAGACATGTCTGGGAGAGGCGGGAAGAGTCACATGTGAGACATGTCTGGGGAGGAGGCGGGGAGAGTCACATGTGAGACATGTCTGGGGAGGAGGCGGGGAGAGTCACATGTGAGACATGTCTGGGGAGGAGGCGGGGAGAGTCACATGTGAGACATGTCTGGGGAGGAGGCGGGGAGTCACATGTGAGACATGTCTGGGGAGGAGGCGGGGAGAGTCACATGTGAGACATGTCTGGGGAGGAGGCGGGAGAGTTACATGTGAGACATGTCTGGGGAGGAAGCGGGGAGAGTCACATGTGAGACATGTCTAGGGAGGAGGCGGGGAGAGTCACATGTGAGACATGTCTGGGGAGGAGGCGGGGAGAGTCACATGTGAGACATGTCTGGGGAGGAGGCGGGGAGAGTCACATGTGAGACATGTCTGGAGAGAGGCGGGAGAGTCACATGTGAGACATGTCTGGGGAGGAGGCGGGAAGAGTCACATGTGAGACATGTCTGGGGAGGAGGCGGGAGAGTCACATGTGAGACATGTCTGGGGAGGAGGCGGGGAGAGTCACATGTGAGACATGTCTGGAGATGAGGCGGGGAGAGTCACATGTGAGACATGTCTGGGGAGGAGGCGGGGAGAGTCACATGTGAGACATGTCTGGGGAGGAGGCGGGGAGAGTCACATGTGAGACATGTCTGGGGAGGAGGCGGGGAGAGTCACATGTGAGACATGTCTGGGGAGGAGGCAGGGAGAGTCACATTATGTGAGACGTAACAAACGCCTTTTTTAATTCATGCAGAGGCAGTGAGAAAGAATTAAGAAAAGATTACAAAGGAATGAGAGAAAGAGGAAGGCAAATGGAGAGAAGGCTTCAAATTTTTACGAAAAATACTTAAATTTCCAGTCTCATGGTGAGCGAAAATTCACGACGCTCTGACCCACTGAACCATCCAATTCTGCAAAGATCACGCACCCAGCAGAGCTAGGTGTTTTACCGTGATCCGAGGATATACGGTGGTGTGGGTGCCTCTGAGCTAATATCATTCTACTCCCCGTTTGGTGTACTAGCCTCCACAAGCAGTGATATGACCTCACATATGACCTTTTACATGACCCCACACATGACATCTTATATGACCTCTTACATGACCCCACACATGACATCTTATATGACCTCACATATAATCTCTTACCTCACATAATAACCTCACATATGACATGGCCTCACACATGACCTCTTATATGACCTGACACACGAAGTGAAGTTTTAGTCAGGTCACATGTCAGGTGTGAGGGAAAAGTAGTTGTAAATAAGGTAACGGTTGTTCAGTCAGCCGGGAGCATTATTAACGAGTTACAGCCAGCAATTCCATCTAGCGGGCTGGAGCTAAACTCTTGTTCCCGGTTGTCTGAGGGTTTTTACTTTCTACTCCTGGTAGTATGACTCTTACCTGGTGTCGGTTGGGGAGTGGAAAGTCACTTCACCTTCACTCTTCTCCGAATCAGGTAAGGCAATCTACCAGGAGTATTTCTTTTGTTTGATTATTATGTTTTCTTTGGTTACCAGTAGTGACTTGGTCATCTTGAAACACCTTTTTCTATCTTAAATGTTTTAAGACTTATGGTAACCAGAATATTTTCTTTATTATCAGCTCTGCCGCTGGACTGGTTCTCCAGGACAGACGCATGACTTACGAGCAAGATTTCCCTGGACTTAACGGGAATTCCTCAACAACTCCTCTCTAGTTTCTAACTTGTGTGCGTTAGAGGGTGTTGCAGAAGATCTCATCTACCTTTGGATACCTACAGTGTGGTATTTCAACCTCGTGGTCCCAGGAGATTCACCATCTACTCCGGAGACATACCACCTACAGAGACAACCATCATCTATTCTCCCCCTCTCCGGTTATTACCTCCTGTCTCACCAACAGACCTGAACCACAACGGATATATATCTTTTTTATTTCTATTTAATTTTATATTAAAATCCAGAAAAAACTATCTTATTATAAATATCCTTCGGTTTACTATTCTTTATTAATTTTTCCATCAATATTTTGTTCAGGGGAAGGCGTTCCACAGGTAATATTTACGAGTGACATGTCAGACAAGGGGGGGGGGATGAATTTTGTCAACACAGTTTATAATCCTCACAAATTCCATTCATTATAAACGAGTCTAATTTATGGAACCCTGAACTTGTATTCACACTGCAATCAATACTAATTTTTATGAAGCTTGATTCAATTATATTCGCTCAACCCTGGAACTACTTCACACAACTTTCTCGACCTTTTCAAAATCAATTGTGCACTTAAAACATCTCTCACATGAATACACATTAAACTCTTACCCACCTTAAAATTTCACAATTTTCACTAATATATATATATATATATATATATCGTGCTGAATAGGTAAAACTTGCGATTTTGGCTTAAATATCAACGCTCTTCTTGCCGAATAAGATAAGAGAAAATTTGTGTATGCAATAATTTAGCAAAAATCATTTTGAACCTGACGAAAAAAAAAATATTTTATTGCGTTTCTTAATTAAATTATTGTAAACTTATCTAAAATATATTTAGTTGAATTAGGCTAAATTAAATTGTGCTTGTTATAATAAGGTTCTTTTGGTATAAAATTATTAATTTTTATATTAACATAAATGAAAAAATATATATGTTTAAACGTATAAGAGAATTTTTGAGAAAGGACTTAATTTTAAATGAGCTCTTCCTAATTAACCATTTTTTACCTATTCGGCACAACATGGACCATGACTCATGGGCCATGGACCATAAGCACATTTTATGATAAAGACAAATTTTTCACAATTGTAATATATATGATGGGGGCCTATGATAAAGCAGGGAATTTGCACTGGTGAGGACTCCAGCTAACTGCCTTCAAACCAAGGAATGGGTGGGACTTGAACCCATGGCGAGACCTAAAATTCACAGGCCAGTGCGTTAACCACTGGACCAGCTGGCTACAATAAGAGTCATCTAACACCACAGGAAGGTTAGCTTGGGCCACCACTGTGACCACTTGGATGAATCTTAGAGAGTGGTTAACACACTGGACTGTGAATCTGTCACAGGTTCAAATCCCACCCGTTCCATGGTTTGATTGTAATCGTATTACGATTTCCTTAAATTGCTTCATAAAGTTAATCATGTTTAGACTTCAATGACAACACTCCACTAGATGCGATCTAATCCCCTCTTCACAGAAGCTCTTAACAGATCAGATAAATAATGGTTACAATTGTAACCTTAATTTTTAAAGTGGTGGAGGGGTAAGCCAGTGGAAGGCCTCGGTCAGATGACCAAAAGCTTGTCCTGTTTCCTGACAAACCTAACCTAATCTTGCCTGTGCTCCAGAGTTAACACTACGGTACTCTTCAGTAACTCCAAGACTGAGGCACTGATTACCTCATCTTTTGTACACAGATCTACAGTCTTCCCATTATGTCCTTGAAATTGTATTGATAAAGCCACTGGACGGGGAAACGTCTACAATAAAGATACGCATATATTGCACATGTGTCTAATTTTTATCTCTGTATTAGGACTAAAGAATTCACTAGTGTCCTGAACAGTACATATGTGTCATCTCCCACACCCTCCAGGCAGACTCCCTGAGCCCAGATGTAAGTCAGCTATGCTGGAAATATTCCAGGACTAAGAAGAACAACTAAGACACACAAGAAACAAGTTCCAGGTCCGTAGGGAATATAAACAAAAGTTTTTTACGTAAAAGAACACACGTACAAGTAATGTGAAATTTTACTGAGGCAACGTTTCGCTCTCCAGGAGCTTCGTCAAGCCTTGCTAACAGCTCCAACAAGCCCTGGAGATCTAAAAAATTGCCACAAAAAAGGTCACATTACATATGTGACCTTTTAACCTAACAAGTCGATAATTCCACCAAAATTATTAAAACTTTTTAGAAGATTTACCATTAAAAAAGTCGACCCAAAAAAAAGCTCTCAGCTTACTCAACCCAGAATTTTTTTACCTTTTTTAAGCACGAAAAAGGTCCATCATTCTAACCAGGCTTTTCGCCAAGGGGAAAAAAAAGAAAACCGCAGAGACAGGTGTGCTGTTTTAAAAGCGAGTTTAAAAAACCTCCTTTTTCTTGTTGTTGGTTGGTTTATTACGTTTGAAGCCTATCTACCACACGAGGGTCATTACGGCTATACTTCACCTGTATACCACAGGTCAAGGGCACCTTAATACCTTATACAGAGATTAAGGTCTTAAATACATCTCTGTGTATATACACACATCTGTGTATATACACACATCTCTGTGTATATACACATCTCTGTGTATATAAACACATCTCTGTGTATATACACACATCTCCGTGTATATACACACATCTCTGTGTATATACACATCTCTGTGTATATACACACATCTCCGTGTATATACACATCTCTGTGTATATACACACATCTCTGTGTATATACACATCTCTGTGTATATACACACATCTCCGTGTATATACACACATCTCCGTGTATATACACATCTCTGTGTATATACACACATCTCCGTGTATATACACATCTCTGTGTATATACACATCTCTGTGTATATACACACATCTCCGTGTATATACACATCTCTATATATACACACATGTGTATATACACATCTCTGTGTATATACACACATCTCCGTGTATATACACATCTCTATATATACACACATGTGTATATACACACCTATGTGTATATACACACATCTCTGTGTTCCTTATTCACCCCATGATCCTTACTCACTCCATACTCCCTATTCACCCCATGATCCCTATTCACCCCATGATCCCTATTCACCCCATGATCCTTACTCACTCCATACTCCTTATTCACCCCATGATTCTTACTCACTCCATACTCCTTATTCACCCCATGATTCTTATTCACTCCATACTCCCTATTCACCCCATGATCCCTATTCACCCCATGATCCCTATTCACCCCATGATCCCTATTCACCCCATGATCCTTATTCACCCCATGATCCTTATTCACCCCATGATCCTTATTCACCCCATGATCCCTATTCACCCCATACCTCCTATTTACCCCCATACTCCCTATTCAGGCCATACGACTTAATTTCATATTTTCGCTATTAACACTTTCTTCTATAACGTCTCTGTGTATAAAATAAACTAGAACAATTAAATACAATAACAAAAACTAGTAACAGACTTTTGTATACGACAAAATATACACCAATTTCATTCGTTAACACGAATTTAAATGTATTTTAAGGAAGACTGGCATGCGTTTCCTTAAGATACCTGCTGTCACTGTTCACCTAGCAGTACGTAGGTACCTGGGTGTTAGTCGACTGGTGTGGGTGGCATCCTGGGGACAAAATTAACCTAAGTTGCGGGAAATGCTCTACATAACCAGGAACTTTCTATATAGTATGTCATTGGTGTCAGCTATGGTCTGTATAAGTTGTATCATGTACTGGTAGAAATAAACATTATTATTATTATTATTATTATTATTATTATGTCACAAAGTTAATAACATTATACGTTAAGCAGGTACTTCAGCAGGTGAAGCAGGTACTTCAGCAGGTGAAGCAGGTGTGCTCTCTTTAATGTGGTCCTGAATGAGTCCATTATAGCCTTAGACGATAGTTAGTGAGAAAGTTTTATGGGTTATGAAGAGAAAGTGCGTGTTTTGGCCGTCGTGACGATGTGGCGCTGTTGGCAGAGTGACGTGTTACGTTGTATACCATGATTGAGGATATTGCAAATCATTAAAATGGTATACAATACCCACAGGTTAATAAGACACGTGTGTAACACTTAGGTATCTTTATTCCGAAAGGTTTCGCCTACACAGTAGGCTTCTTCAGTCAATCACAGAAGAATAAGCAGGAGCAGCGGAGATGTAGAGAGTATGTCATCAGTCCATCACCCGTGAAGACGTAGTTTTGAGGTGGTCAGTCCCTCAACTTCACATTGTTCCAGACTATTTAACAAAACTCTTCTCCAGACTGAGGGACTGACCACCTCAAACACTTCCAAGCTTGATGGACTGATTACATCATCTTTATTTCATTACTACTTCTCCCTTTTTATCTGACTGAAGAAGTCTACTGTGTGGGCGAAACGTTTCATCAATAAAAGTACCCAACTGTTGCACACGTGTCTTAATCCTCACAAATCTCACGACTACAAAGACTAGCAAGTAGTGGGCAGGAAGATCACGGGGTGGGTATTGAGAACTTTCAAAACAAGGCAAATAATGCCGATGGTGACACTATTCAAATCGCTAGTGCTCCCTCACTTAGAATATTGCTCAGTGCTGACGGCCCCGTTCAGGGCAGGAGAAATATCAGAGCTGGAACAAATTCAGAGATCGTTTACGGCTCACATTGAGCCATTGAAACATCAAAATTATTGGGAACGCCTTCAAGTCTTGAACATGTATTCATTGGAGCGGAGGAGAGAGAGATACATGATAATATATACATGGAAAGTACTTGAGGGCCTGGTCCCAAATCTGCACACTGCCATAACAACATACTGGAGTGAGAGATATGGGAGAAAGTGTAAAATAAACCCAGTGAGGAGCAAGGGTGCGGTGGGGACAATACGGGAGCACTGTATTAACATCCGGGGTCCCAGACTATTCAACATCTTACCAGAAGATATCCGAAACACGGCTGGAACAAGTGTAGAAGCCTTCAAGAGGAAACTGGACAAATATCTTCACCAGGTGCCAGATCAACCAGGCTGTGATGGATATGTGGGGCAGCGGGCCTCCAGCAGCAACAGCCTGGTTGACCAGGCAAGCATCAGACGAGCCTGGCCCATGGCCGGGCTCAGAGAGTAGATACTCTCGAAACTCTTCAAAGGTATATCAAAGGTATATAACTCTGCATTAGCATATACGTGCGGCCAGCAGTAACAGCCTGGTTGATCAGGCCCTGATCCCCGGAATGCCCCTCCAGGTATACACTGTGCTGGCGTGCACAAAGACTGACGCTGGTACATTCTGTAAACAATGGCTACAACACCTTACACTGATTCCACTGCTCATTGTATCAGAAATATAATGTTCTTTAGCAACCACCTATAAGACCTGCAGCTATAAGACCTGCAGCTATAAGAACCACAACTATAAGAACTGCAGCTATAAGAACTGCAGCTATAAGAACCACAACTATAAGAACTGCAGCAATAAGAACCAGAACTATAAGAACTGCAGCAATAAGAACCACAACTATAAGAACCCCAACTATAAGAACCCCAACTATAAGAACAGCAGCTATAAGAACCCCAACTATAAGAACTGCAGCAATAAGAACCACAACTATAAGAACTGCACCAATAAGAACCACAACTATAAGAACTGCAGCTATAAGAACAGCAGCTATAAGAATCCCAACTATAAGAACTGCAGCAATAAAAACCACAACTATAAGAACTGCAGCAATAAGAACCACAACTATAAGAACTGCAGCAATAAGAACCACAACTATAAGAACTGCAGCAATAAGAAACACAACTATAAGAACTGCAGCAATAAGAACCAAAACTATAAGAACTGCAGCTATAAGAACCACAATTATAAGAACTGCAGCAATAAGAACCAGAACTATAAGAACTGCAGCAATAAGAACCAGAACTATAAGAACTGCAGCAATAAGAACCAGAACTATAAGAACTGCAGCAATAAGAACCACAACTATAAGAACTGCAGCAATCAGAACCACAACTATAAGAACTGCAGCAATAAGAACCACAACTATAAGAACCCCACCTATAAGAACTGCAGCTATAAGAACAGCAGCTATAAGAACCACAACTATAAGAATTGCAGCAATAAGAACCACAACTATAAGACCTGCAGCAATAAGAACCACAACTATAAGAACTGCAGCAATAAGAACCACAACTATAAGAACTGCAGCAATAAGAACCAGAACTATAAGAACTGCAGCAATAAGAACCAGAACTATAAGAACTGCAGCAATAAGAACCACAACTATAAGAACTGCAGCAATAAGAACCACAACTATAAGAACTGCAGCAATAAGAACCACAACTATAAGAACCCCAACTATAAGAACTGCAGCTATAAGAACAGCAGCTATAAGAACCCCAACTATAAGAACTGAAGCAATAAGAACCACAACTATAAGAACTGCAGCAATAAGAACCACAACTATAAGAACAGCAGCAATAAGAACCACAACTATAAGAACTGCAGCAATAAGAACCAGAACTATAAGAACTGCAGCAATAAGAACCACAACTATAAGAACTGCAGCAATAAGAACCACAACTATAAGAACTGCAGCAATAAGAACCACAACTATAAGAACTGCAGCAATAAGAACCACAACTATAAGAATTGCAGCAATAAGAACCACAACTATAAGAACTGCAGCAATAAGAACCCCTAACTATAAGAACTGCAGCAATAAGAACTGCAGCTATAAGAACTGCAGCTATAAGAACTGCAGCAATAAGAACCACAACTATAAGAACCACAACTATAAGAACTGCAGCTATAGGAACTGTAGCAATAAGAACCACAACTATAAGAACCACAACTATAAGAACAGCAGCTATTAGAACTACCCTACTCATGCCTGATCTCATAATACGTATATTAATGTGTAGAGAATAAGACTATCATCGTATTAAGAGTGACATGACTCCAGTACTACGAGACTGGATATAAGAGTGACAGTGACCATACTACGAGACTGGATATTAAGAGTGACAGGACTCCAGTACTACAGCTATAGGATATTAAGAGGCAGACCCAGCACTACGAGTACGAGTTATTAAGAGTGACATGACTCAATACTACGATACTGTGGATAAAGATACATGACCAGCAATAAGACACACTGTGGAATAAGAGGACAGGACTCCAGTACTACAGACTGATATTAAGAGTACAGTGACTCTGCAGCATACGAGCCACTGCTATTAAGAGAGCAAGTGACCCAGACTATAGTACTGGATTCTAAGTGACAGTGACTCCAGTACTACGAGTACTTGGATATTAGAGACATATAGACTCCAGACCTCAATACTGATGATATTAGAGTGAGACTCCAGTACTAGAGTACTGGATATTAAGAGTGACATGACTCCAGACACAGTACTGTGGATATTAAGATGACAGTGACTCCATTATAACAAGACTGTGGATATTAAAGGACAGTGACTCCAGTACTACAGTACTGTGGATATTAGAGTGACAGTGACTCATTACTATAAGTACTGTGGATATTAAGAGTGACAGTGACTCCAGTACTATAAGTACTGTAGATATTAAGAGTGACAGTGACTCCAGTACATAAGTACTGTGATATTAAGAGTGACAGTGACTCCAGTACTACGAGTACTGTGGATATTAAGATGACAGTGACTCCAGTACATAACTGTGGATATTAAGAGTGACAGTGACTCCAGTACTACGAGTACTGTGGATATTAAGAGTGACAGTGACTCCATTACTATAAGTACTGTGGATATTAAGAGTGACAGTGACTCCAGTACTACGAGTACTGTGGATATTAAGAGTGACAGTGACTCCATTACTATAAGTACTGTAGATATTAAGAGTGACAGTGACTCCAGTACTATAAGTACTGTGGATATTAAGAGTGACAGTGACTCCAGTACTACGAGTACTGTGGATATTAAGAGTGACAGTGACTCCATTACTATAAGTACTGTGGATATTAAGAGTGACAGTGACTCCAGTACTACGAGTACTGTGGATATTAAGAGTGACAGTGACTCCAGTACTACGAGTACTGTGGATATTAAGAGTGACAGTGACTCCAGTACTATAAGTACTGTGGATATTAAGAGTGACAGTGACTCCAGTACTACGAGTACTGTGGATATTAAGAGTGACAGTGACTCCATTACTATAGTACTGTGGATATTAAGAGTGACAGTGACTCCAGTACTACGAGTACTGTGATATTAAGAGGACAGTGACTCCAGTACTAGAGTACTGTGGATATTAAGAGTGACAGTGACTCCAGTACTACGAGTACTGTGGTTAAGAGCGACAGTGACTCCAGTACTACGAGTACTGTGGTTATTAAGAGCGACAGTGACTCCAGTACTACGAGTACTGTGGATATTAAGAGTGACAGTGACTCCAGTACTACGAGTACTGTGGATATTAAGAGTGACAGTGACTCCAGTACTACGAGTACTGTGGATATTAAGAGCGACAGTGACTCCAGTACTACGAGTACTGTGGATATTAAGAGTGACAGTGACTCCAGTACTACGAGTACTGTGGATATTAAGAGTGACAGTGACTCCAGTACTACGAGTACTGTGGATATTAAGAGCGACAGTGACTCCAGTACTACGAGTACTGTGGATATTAAGAGCGACAGTGACTCCAGTACTACGAGTACTGTGGATATTAAGAGTGACAGTGACTCCAGTACTACGAGTACTGTGGATATTAAGAGTGACAGTGACTCCAGTACTACGAGTGCTGTGGATATTAAGAGCGACAGTGACTCCAGTACTACGAGTACTGTGGATATTAAGAGTGACAGTGACTCCAGTACTACGAGTACTGTGGATATTAAGAGCGGCAGTGACTCAAGTACTACGAGTACTGTGGATATTAAGAGCGACAGTGACTCCAGTACTACGAGTACTGTGGATATTAAGAGTGACAGTGACTCCAGTACTACGAGTACTGTGGATATTAAGAGCGACAGTGACTCCAGTACTACGAGTACTGTGGATATTAAGAGTGACAGTGACTCCAGTACTACGAGTACTGCGCTTCAATATCACAGTAAACTGACCGACTACGACACTGGCTAAATTCATTTAGCCGGCTGAAGTCAACAATCTCTCGCTCTAACCGAGAGATCTCAGTCCTACGGTCGCAATTACAGTCCCTGCTACGGCCGCAATCACAGTCCCTGCTACGGTCGCAATCACAGTCCCTGCTACGGTCGCAATCACAGTTCCTGCCACGGTTACAATCACAGTCTCTGCTATGGTCGCAATCACAATCCGTGCCACGGTTACAATCACAGTCTCTGCTACGGTCGCAATGACAATCCGTGCCACGGTCGCAATCATAATCCCTGCTATGGTCGCAATCACAATTCCTATGGTCGCAATCACAATCCCTGCTACGGTCGCAATCACTGTCCCTGCTACGGTAACAATCACAGTCTCTCCTACGGTCGCAATCACAGTCCCTGCCACGGTAACAATCACAGTCCCTGCCACGGTAACAATCACAGTCCCTGCCACGGTAACAATCACAGTCCCTGCCACGGTAACAATCACAGTCCCTGCCACGGTAACAATCACAGTCCCTGCCACGGTCGCTCACCTTTGATCAACTACCACCGATATCTTCAGCTGACTCAATAAATCACATTAACACGACTGCTAACAATTATACTGTCTATCTCTATATTCCTCAATAAGTGGACAATGTCCTAAATAAAGAACTTATATCTATTCTGTAATATGGAGCCCAGAACTGAGCTGCATATTACAGAATTGGGCCTAGTTCCTAGGCTCATTGTGTATCCATATGCTCTTGTGCTGCCATCCACAGGATGGACATGAGGTGCAAAATAAACTAGCCACTACCATCCACAGGATGGATATGAGGTATACAATAAAAACTAGCAACTACCATCCACAGGATGGTATGAGGTACACAATAAACTAGCCACTTCGGCGGCAAAATCTAAAAAAAAAAAAATCTAAACATACCACGGAATGGATTTACGGCAGTGGTTAACGCACTGGCCTGGAGGTTTAAAACTCACTCGCCATAGGTTCAAAACCCCCACGTTCTGTGGTTTCTCCAGATGACGTTGTTATCGGAGCAGTGGTTATTAGATGGAAGGGCAGGATAATGTAGCCAGGATCTTACAGCATCCTACTGGACCTCAGTCTGGCTGTTAACGCAATATTTAAGGTGCACGAAATGGCGGATCTGTCGTGACCTGACGAATGCATCAGTGAGGTGCTATGGAACCCCAGTGTCTAACTATAGACACATACCCAAAATAGTAGACACAGAGGGGTCTAAATATAGACGCATAAATAGAATAGTAGACACAAAGAAGTCCAACTACAGACACACAAAGGTCTAACCATAGAACAATTACAGCTAACAAAAAAAAACATATTCTGTGGCCACTTACTTGTCTTTCTGTGGCCACTTGTCCTTCCGTGGCCACTTTTCTTTCTGTGGTCACTTGTCTTTCTGTGGCCACTTATCTATCTGTGGCCACTTGTCTTTCTGTGGCCACTTATCTATCTGTGGCCATTTGTCTTTCTGTGACCACTTACTGAACCTTGCTTATCTATCTGTGGCCACTTATCTATCTGTGGCCACTTATCTTTCTGTGGCCACTTATCTATCTGTGGCCACTTATCTTTCTGTGGCCACTTATCTATCTGTGGCCACTTATCTATCTGTGGCCACTTATCTTTCTGTGGCCACTTATCTATCTGTGGCCACTTATCTTTCTGTGGCCACTTATCTATCTGTGGCCACTTGTCTATATGTGGCCACTTATCTTTCTGTGGCCACTTATCTATCTGTGGCCACTTATCTATATGTGGCCACTTGTCTTTCTGTGGCCACTTATCTATCTGTGGCCACTTGTCTATCTGTGGCCACTGAGTGAACCAGACACAGTGGTCAAGTGGCAGAGAAACGTCGTGGTAAGTTTCTCTCTCCTAAGTGACCCGGGGTTGTGTGTGTGTTGTTCCAGTCACTGTATTATTGTGACTTCCTGTTATTTAACATTATCTCCCCTCCCTTCTCTCTCTCTCTTTCTCTCTCTCTCTTTCTCTCTCTATTTCTTTCTCTCTCTTTCTTTTTCTCTCTCTTTCTTTCTCTTTCTCTCTCTCTCTTTCTCCGTCAATTTCGTCTTCAGACGCTGAAAAAAAAGATTGGCTGTGCTGGGATTTTAACCCCGGAGGGTTAGCCACCCAGGATAACCCAAGAAAGTCAGTGCGTCATCGAGGACTGTCTGTCTTATTTCCATTGTGGTCCTTCAATCTTGTCCCCCAGGATGCCACCCACACCAGTCCATTAACATCCAGCTACCTACTACGATTTCGTCAGTCTATTACGATTTGAGTCTATCAAGATTGTGTACCCCCCCTAACGAGAGGGAGGGGTGAGGGAGGGGTGAGGGAGGGGAGGGGAGAGGGAGTGGAGGGGAGAGGGAGGGATGATTTGAGTCTACATATCAAGATTGTGTACCCCCCCCCTCACGAGAGAGAGGGGTGAGGGAGGGGAGGGAAGAGGGAGGGAGAGACAGTCGTGAGGGACAGTCGTGAGGGACAGTAGTGAGGGACAGTAGTGCGGGACAGTAATAAGGGAAAGTAGTGAGGGACAGTAGTGAGAGACAGTAGTGAGGGACAGTACTGAGGGACAGTAATGAGGGACAGTAGTGTAAGACAGTAGTGAGGGACAATAGTGAGGGACAGTAGTGAGGGACAGTAATAAGGGACAGTAATGAGGGACAGTAGTGTGGCAGTAGTGAGGGACAGTAATGAGGGACAGTAGTGAGACAGTAGTGAGGGACAGTAAGGGACAGTAGTGAGGGACAGAAATAAGGGACAGTAGTGAGGGACAGTAGTGAGACAGTAGTGAGGGACAGTAGTGAGGGACAGTAATGAGGGACATTAGTGAGGGACAGTAGTGAGACAGTAGTGAGGGACAGTAGTGAGAGACAGTAATGAGGGACAGTAGTGAGGGACAATAGTGAGGGACACTAGTGAGGGAGAGAAATAAGGGACAGTAGTGAGGCAGTAGTGAAGGACAGTAGTGAGGGACAGTAGTGAGACAGTAGTGACAGTAGTGAGGGACAGTAGTGAGACAGTAGTGAGGGACAGTAGTGAGGGACAGTAGTGAGAGACAGTAGTGAGGGACAGTAATGAGGGACAGTAGTGAGGGACAGTAGTGAGGGACAGTAATGAGGGACAGTAGTGAGGGACAGTAATGAGACAGTAGTGAGGGACAGTAGTGAGATACAGTAATGAGGGACAGTAGTGAGGGACAGTAGTGAGACAGAAGTGAGGGACAGTAGTGAGGGACAGTAATGAAGGACAGTAGTGAGACAGTAGTGAGCGACAGTAATGAGGGAGAGTAATGAGTGACAGTAGTGAGGGACAGTAGTGAGGGTCAGTAGTGAGACAGTAGTGAGGGACAGTAATGAGGGACAGCAGTCAGGGACAGTAATGAGGGACAGTAATGAGGGACAGTAGTGAGGGACAGTAGTGAGAGAGTAATGAAGGACAGTAGTGAGGGACAGTAATGAGGGACAGTAGTGAGGGACAATAGTGACAGTAATGAGAGATAGTAGTGAGAGAGTAATGAGGAACAGTAGTGAGGGACAGCAGTGAGAGACAGTAGTGAGGGATAGTAGTGAGACAGTAGTGAGGGACAGTATTGAGAGACAGTAGTGAGGGACAGTAGTGAGAGACAGTAGTGAGGGACAGTAGTGAGACAGTAATGAGAAACAGTAGTGAGAGATTAATGAGGAACAGTAGTGAGGGACAGTAGTGAGACAGTAGTGAGGGACAGTAGTGAGACAGTAGTGAGGGACAGTAGTGAGACAGTAGTGAGGGACAGTAGTGAGAGACAGTAGTGAGGGACAGTAGTGAGACAGTAGTGAGGGACAGTAGTGACAGTAGTGAGAGACAGTAGGACAGTAGTGAGAGACAGTAGAACAGTAGTGAGAGACAGTAGGACAGTAGTGAGAGACAGTAGGACAGTAGTGAGAGACAGTAGGACAGTAGTGAGAGACAGTAGGACAGTAGTGAGAGACAGTAGGACAGTAGTGAGAGACAGTAGGACAGTAGTGAGAGACAGTAGTGAGAGACAGTAGTGAGGGACAGTAGTGAGTGACAGTAGTGAGAAACAGTAGGACAGTAGTGAGAGACAGTAGGACAGTAGTGAGAGACAGTAGGACAGTAGTGAGACAGTAGGACAGTAGTGAGAGACAGTAGGACAGTAGTGAGAGACAGTAGGATAGTAGTGAGAGACAGTAGGACAGTAGTGAGGGACAGTAGGATAGTAGTGAGAGACAGTAGGACAGTAGTGAGAGACAGTAAGACAGTAGTGAGAGACAGTAGGAAAGAGTGAGAGACAGTAGGACAGCACTGAGAGACAGTAGGACAGCAGTGACAGCAGGACAGCAGTGAGGACAGTAGGAAGCAGTGAGAGACAGTAGGACAGCAGTGAGCAGTCAGGACAGTAGTGAGACAGAGGACAGTAGTGAGAGACAGTAGGACAGAGTGAGAGCAGTAGGACAGTAGTGACAGTAGTGAGAGACAGTAGGACAGTAGTGAGAGACAGTAGGACAGTAGTGACAGTAGTGAGAGACAGTAGGACAGTAGTGAGAGACAGTAGGACTGTAGTGAGACAGTAGGACAGTAGTGAGAGACAGTAGGACAGTAGTGAGAGACAGTAGGACAGTAGTGAGAGACAGTAGGACAGTAGTGAGAGACAGTAGGACAGTAGTGAGAGACAGTAGGACAGTAGTGAGAGACAGTAGGACAGTAGTGAGAGACAGAGGACAGCAGTGAGAGACAGAGTGAGACAGCAGGACAGTAGTGAGAGACAGTAGGACAGTAGTGAGAGACAGTAGGACAGTAGTGAGAGACAGTAGGACAGTAGTGAGAGACAGTAGTGAGAGACAGTAGGACAGTAGTGAGAGACAGTAGGACAGTAGTGAGAGACAGTAGGACAGTAGTGAGAGACAGTAGGACAGTAGTGAGAGACAGTAGGACAGTAGTGAGAGACAGTAGGACAGTAGTGAGACAGTAGGACAGTAGTGAGAGACAGTAGGATAGTAGAGAGACAGTAGGACAGTAGTGAGAGACAGTAGTGAGAGACAGTAGGACAGTAGTGATGTATAGGATCCAGCATCACAATCACTCACAAATCTGGAGGTGAGTGATGAGTGTGACTGATGAGGTGGAAAATAATGAGCGCCTCTGACGGGTGTTGACAAAGACTTTTTGACGGGTGTTGACAGAGCCTTTGACAGGTGTTGACAGATGTAAGGCAAGGTTGTTTGAACTATCTTCTCTACAGACTCCAATTCTAACTTCACAAAAACTTTCCCTTGGGAGCCTCTTAACTGCACCGGATCCGTCATTAATCTTAACTTCCTCTTACTTCTTGACGACGACAAACAACATCTTGAAAAAGAAGAGGAAGAGAATTTTTAAGAAAAATTTCCTTCGCAACCATTTTTTTTTTTTCCAAGTTCCCCTCTTCCTCTTAACTTCCCTCTCTTCCATCCTCATCACTTACTCTCCATTTCCCCTCCCATTCCTCTCTGTTTACCTCCCCTTTTTCTCTATTATCCCCTCCATTATTAAACACAAGAGGGGAGCTAATCTTCTGTGACTGCCAGTGTACTCTTTCAGTCCTTGAGTCCTACATGCACAGTACCTGAGTCCTACATGCACAGTACCTGAGTCCTACATGCACAGTACCTGAGTCCTACATGCACAGTACCTGAGTCCTACATGCACAGTACCTGAGTCCTTACAAAACAGCACAGAACTTTTCTACTTACAAGACAGCACAATACTTCGAGTCCGACTTACAAAAAGCACAGTACTTGAGTCCTACTTACAAAACAGAACAATACTTGAGTCCTAATTACAAAACAGATATAAGGAACCTCAAAATTAACAATGACCTGAACAGTGGTCAGGACACAAGCTTCTATATCTCCTTCATGTGGACACCTTCCCCACACAGGAACCCGCTGCCAGGATACCTACAACTGGGCAGCCTTATATGAAAACCATCCTGCTGAAGGATATCAACTCTAGTAGACGAAAAAGCCATAAGATGGCCAGAGAGGTGAGAGGTGTAGATCCAGGCAGCACACCGTCTGTGCCTCAGCGACTGCCACAATCACACCAGGCAGCACACCGTCTGTGCCTCAGCGACTGCCACAATCACACCAGGCAGCACAACGTCTGTGCCTCAGCGACTGCCACAATCACACCAGGCAGCACACCGTCTGTGCCTCAGTGACTGCCACAATCACACCAGGCAGCACACCGTCTGTGCCTCAGTGACTGCCACAATCACACCAGGCAGCACACCGTCTGTGCCTCAGTGACTGCCACAATCACACCAGGCAGCACACAACGTCTGTGCCTCAGTGACTGCCACAATCACACCAGGCAGCACATCGTCTGTGCCTCAGTGACTGCCACAATCACACCAGGCAGCACACCGTCTGTGCCTCAGTGACTGCCACAATCACACCAGGCAGCACACCGTCTGTGCCTCGGCGACTGCCACAATCACACCAGGCAGCACACCGTCTGTGCCTCAGTGACTGCCACAATCACACCAGGCAGCACACCGTCTGTGCCTCAGTGACTGCCACAATCACACCAGGCAGCACACCGTCTGTGCCTCAGTGACTGCCACAATCACACCAGGCAGCACAACGTCTGTGCCTCAGTGACTGCCACAATCACACCAGGCAGCACACCGTCTGTGCCTCAGTGACTGCCACAATCACACCAGGCAGCACACCGTCTGTGCCTCAGTGACTGCCACAATCACACCAGGCAGCACACCGTCTGTGCCTCAGTGACTGCCACAATCACACCAGGCAGCACACCGTCTGTGCCTCAGTGACTGCCACAATCACACCAGGCAGCACACCGTCTGTGCCTCAGTGACTGCCACAATCACACCAGGCAGCACACCGTCTGTGCCTCAGTGACTGCCACAATCACACCAGGCAGCACACAACGTCTGTGCCTCAGCGACTGCCACAATCACACCAGGCAGCACAACGTCTGTGCCTCAGTGACTGCCACAATCACACCAGGCAGCACACAACGTCTGTGCCTCAGTGACTGCCACAATCACACCAGGCAGCACAACGTCTGTGCCTCAGTGACTGCCACAATCACACCAGGCAGCACACCGTCTGTGCCTCAGTGACTGCCACAATCACACCAGGCAGCACACCGTCTGTGCCTCAGTGACTGCCACAATCACACCAGGCAGCACACCGTCTGTGCCTCAGTGACTGCCACAATACACCAGGCAGCACACCGTCTGTGCCTCAGTGACTGCCACAATCACACCAGGCAGCACACCGTCTGTGCCTCAGTGACTGCCACAATCACACCAGGCAGCACACCGTCTGTGCCTCAGTGACTGCCACAATCACACCAGGCAGCACACCGTCTGTGCCTCAGTGACTGCCACAATCACACCAGGCAGCACACAACGTCTGTGCCTCAGTGACTGCCACAATCACACCAGGCAGCACACCGTCTGTGCCTCAGTGACTGCCACAATCACACCAGGCAGCACAACGTCTGTGCCTCAGTGACTGCCACAATCACACCAGGCAGCACAACGTCTGTGCCTCAGTGACTGCCACAATCACACCAGGCAGCACACCGTCTGTGCCTCAGTGACTGCCACAATCACACCAGGCAGCACACAACGTCTGTGCCTCAGTGACTGCCACAATCACACCAGGCAGCACAACGTCTGTGCCTCAGTGACTGCCACAATCACACCAGGCAGCACAACGTCTGTGCCTCAGTGACTGCCACAATCACACCAGGCAGCACAACGTCTGTGCCTCAGTGACTGCCACAATCACACCAGGCAGCACACCGTCTGTGCCTCAGTGACTGCCACAATCACACCAGGCAGCACACAACGTCTGTGCCTCAGTGACTGCCACAATCACACCAGGCAGCACACACCGTCTGTGCCTCAGTGACTGCCACAATCACACCAGGCAGCACACCGTCTGTGCCTCAGTGACTGCCACAATCACACCAGGCAGCACACCGTCTGTGCCTCAGTGACTGCCACAATCACACCAGGCAGCACAACGTCTGTGCCTCAGTGACTGCCACAATCACACCAGGCAGCACAACGTCTGTGCCTCAGTGACTGCCACAATCACACCAGGCAGCACACAACGTCTGTGCCTCAGTGACTGCCACAATCACACCAGGCAGCACAACGTCTGTGCCTCAGTGACTGCCACAATCACACCAGGCAGCACACCGTCTGTGCCTCAGTGACTGCCACAATCACACCAGGCAGCACAACGTCTGTGCCTCAGCGACTGCCACAATCACACCAGGTAGCACAACGTCTGTGCCTCAGTGACTGCCACAATCACACCAGGCAGCACAACGTCTGTGCCTCAGTGACTGCCACAATCACACCAGGCAGCACACCGTCTGTGCCTCAGTGACTGCCACAATCACACCAGGCAGCACAACGTCTGTGCCTCAGTGACTGCCACAATCACACCAGGCAGCACACCGTCTGTGCCTCAGTGACTGCCACAATCACACCAGGCAGCACAACGTCTGTGCCTCAGTGACTGCCACAATCACACCAGGCAGCACAACGTCTGTGCCTCATTGACTGCTACAATCACACCAGGCAGCACACCGTCTGTGCCTCAGTGACTGCCACAATCACACCAGGCAGCACACCGTCTGTGCCTCAGTGACTGCCACAATCACACCAGGCAGCACAACGTCTGTGCCTCAGTGACTGCCACAATCACACCAGGCAGCACAACGTCTGTGCCTCAGTGACTGCCACAATCACACCAGGCAGCACACCGTCTGTGCCTCAGTGACTGCCACAATCACACCAGGCAGCACACCGTCTGTGCCTCAGTGACTGCCACAATCACACCAGGCAGCACAACGTCTGTGCCTCAGTGACTGCCACAATCACACCAGGCAGCACACCGTCTGTGCCTCAGTGACTGCCACAATCACACCAGGCAGCACAACGTCTGTGCCTCAGTGACTGCCACAATCACACAGATATCGTCACCAGTAGCACATACATACATTGTACAACCTTCCATCCCTACTTATCATACATATAAACTGTACATGTATGATATAAAATACGGACGAGATGAAGAATTAGACACATATGTAACATCTGGGTATATTTATTGTAAAGGTTTCGCCAGTCATGGACCAAGCCGCGGGGGGCGTTGACCCCGAAACCCTCTCCAGGTATACAAAGGCACGTGTGTCTAATTCTGCATATAATCACTCTGAAAAACAGGAGACACACGACATATACCAATAAATGTCAGAGAGTACAGTTGTCAGTGACGTTAGGCTTACCTTTGAAGAGTTTCGAGAGTTTCAATACTCTCGGAGCCCGGCCATGGGCCAGGCTTGGTGGAGTCAGGTACTTGGAACTGATCCCAGCAAACATAACTCGGTTAGGTTAGGTAAGGTTTATCAGGAAACAGGACAAGTGTTTCCTGATGCGGGTCTTAGTCACATGATGACCCACCGCTGGAGCTTTTGGTCATCTGACCGAGGCCTTCCGCTGGCTTACTCCTCCACCCCTTTAAAAATTATAGTTATGTATCTTTTTTTTTACTCGGTGAACATACAACTTTCTATCTCATGGATAGCTCATGGAGCAGGAAGTGACCCAGTAGCGACCAGAGAAGAGGCGGGGCCAGGAGCTATGACTCGACCCTTGCAACCACAATTAACTGCATACATACACACACACAACCATCTACCATACACTCTTCCTCATCAACTTTGATCAATTAGACAAAATACCACAACAAACACTAATGAACCATAGATGAGAACCATTAAAAACATCGTGGAGATCAGGGCAACACAAAGCCTCCACCTCAATACAAACACCAGCTAATGATCACTCATCTCTCACATTGTGCAACCACCAACTAGCAAAAAATGTTGCATGTGCAACAAATGTATTGTACACGGTCAACAGCAAACAATAAAAGGCAGGCCAAAAATAAGTCCAATTTATACATACCGACCATCAACAAAAGCGGTGTTTGACCGCAGACAAAAACCACTGCTTATGTATATCTGTATGCAAAAATATGTGTAGTGTATTCTCTGTGTGTTGTATTTTCTGTCTATATTGTTATCAGTATATTGCATTTTGTATACTGTATTCCGCATTCTCCGTATATTGTACTCTCTGTATATTGTATTCTCTGTATGTTGTATATTCTACCTATTATCAGTATACTACATTTGTATAGTATATGCTGTATTAAATGTGTATTGTATTCTCTGTATGTTGCATTTTCTGTCTATTGTATTATCTGTTTATTGCATTTCTATTCTATATTTTTTGTATTTTGTATTTTCTGTATTACATGCATACAGTATTTTATAGTGTATTTTCAGCCTACTGAACTTGTATATTGTATTTGCTATCAATATTTGTTGTGTATTTTCTGTATACTGTATTTTCTGTATACTGTATTTTCTGAATACTGCATTATTTATATATTGTATTTTATGTATATTGTATTTTCTACTGTATTATCTGCATAATTTATCTACATATTGTATTCTCTGTAGATTGTATTATCGGTACATTGTATTCTCTATATAAAGTATTCCCTGTACCTACCTGGAGGGCATTCCGGAAATCAACGTCCCCGCGGCCCGGTCTATGACCAGGCCTCCCGGTGGATCAGGTCCTGATCAACGAGTCTGTTACTGCTGGCTGCACTTAGTCCAACGTACGAACCACAGCCCGGCTAATCTGGCACTGACTTTAGGTATCTCTCCAGCTCCCTCTTGAAGGCAACCAGAGGTCTACTGGTAATGCCCCTTATGGCTGGTGGGAGGCTGTTGAACAGTCTTGGATCCCGGACACTTACTGTATTTTCTCTTAGTGTACTAATGGCGCCTCTACTTTTCACTGGGGGTATGTTGCATCGTCTGCCAAATCTTTTGCTTTCGTAGGAAGTGATTTCTGTGTGCAGATTAGGAACCAGTCCCTCCAGGATCTTCCAGGTGTAGATTATGATATATCTCTCTCGCCTGCGCTCCAGTGAATGAATATAAGTCTTGTGCTTCCAGGCGTTCCCAGTAGTTAAGGTGTTTGATGGAACTTATACTTGCAGTAAAGGTTCTCTGTACATTCTCTAGATCAGCAATTTCACCTGCCTTGAATGAAGAAGTTAGTGTACATCAGTATTCCAGCCTAGAGAGAACAAGTGATTTAAAAAGGATCATCAATGGCTTGGCATCTCTTGTCTTGAATGTTCTCATTATCCATCCTATCAGTTTCCTCGCAGATGTAATAGTGGCATTGTTGTGGTCCTTGAAAGTGAGGTCTTCGGACATTACCACTCCCAGGTCCTTCACATTACTTTTCAGCTCTATTGTGTGATTAGAGTTTGTAGTATACTCAGTCCTAGCTATTATTTCCTCCAGTTTTCCATAACGGAGTAGTTGGAATTTGTCTTCATTGAACATCATATTGTTCTCTGTTGCCCATTGGAAAACTTGGTTTATATCTTCTTGGAGATTTGCCGTGTCCTCAATAGATGACACTCTCATGCAGATCCTAGTATTGTCTGCACAGGTTGATACAGTGCTGTGGTTTACATCCCTGTCTATGTCTGATATGAAAATGAGGAACAGGATAAGTGCCTTGTGGGACAGAGATTTTCACTATGGCAGCATCCGATTTAACTCTGTTTACCACTACTCTTTGTGTTCGATTGGTTAGAAAGTTGAAGATCCATCTGCCTACTTTACAGTTATTCCTTTTAGCACGCATTTTGTGTGCTATTACACCATGATCACACTTGTCAAAGCTTTTGCAAAATCTGTGTATACTACATCTGCATTTTGTTTGTTTTCCAGTGCATCTAAGACCATATCATAGTGGTCTAGCAGTTGCGAGAGGCAGGAGCGACCTGCTCTGAAACCATGTTGCCCTGGGTTGTACAATTTTTGGGAGTCCAAGTGGTTTGCTATCCTGCTTCTTAGAACTCTTTCAAAGATTTTTATGATATGGGACGTTAAAGCTATTGGTCTATAGTTCTTAGCTACTGCTTTGTTGCCACCTTTGTGGAGTGGCGCTATATCCGTTGTTTTCAGTGACTGTGGAATCTCACTTGTGTCTAAGCTCCTTCTCCATAGCATACTTAGCGCCTGTGAGAGTGGTTTCTTGCAGTTTTTAATGAACACAGAGTTCCACGAGTCTGGGCCTGGGGCTGAGTGCATGGGCATATCGTCGATGGCTTTCTCAAAGTCTAGAGGAGTTAGGATTATGCCAGATATTTGGCATACATTGGCAGGGTTTTGAGGCTCATTCATGAAAAAAATTGTTTGGATTGTCTATCTTTAGACTGATTAGTGGCTCACTGAACACAGAGTCATATTGAGATTTCAGTATCTCACTCATTTCTTTGTTGTCATCTGTGTAAGATCCGTCTTGTCTGAGCAGGGACCCTATACTAGAAGTGGTTTTTGCCTTGTTTTTGGCATATGAAAAGAAATATTTCGAATTTCACTATCACTTTTGGCTCCTCTTGACTCTCCTGGATCCTGTATGAGTCCTTTAACTTTAGCTCAATATTTTAGATAGTCTGGCATTCTTGAGGAGCTCAGTGATTCTTCGTCTTTTCCTGTAGAGGGAGCATCTCTCTCTCTAAAGTTTACTTCTTCTCTTCTTTTTTTCTTAGAGGAATATGCCTTGAACATATTTCAGCTACAAAGGAGGTTGATCTTTTCAAGGCACTGGTCCATGTAATTCAAGATATCTTCCCAACATGTTTCATTTAGGGCATAGTTTACCAGATCCCAGTTGATGTTCTTGTTGTTGAAGTTGAATTAGGTAAAGGTACCCTCATAGCTATATGCGTTTTGCTGATCAGGACTCCTGTGCATGTACGTTTGGACTTCGATTAGATTGTGATCAGAATTTGTTGTTTTTTATATTATGTTTCTTACCAGGTCCTCATTATTTGTGAAGATAAGGTCTAGTGTGTTCTCTAGTCTGGTTGGCTCCACTATCTGCTGACTTAGGGTGTGTTTGTTGCAGAAATTTAGCAGCTCATGTGAGTGTGACTTTTCATCTGAGCTGCCTCCAGGGATTATTTCTGCTACAACATTATTTGCTATATTCTTCCATTTTGTATACCTAAGAGTGAAGTCACCAAGCAGAGAGATGTTTGGGGATGGGGCTGGAAGGTTTTCCAGACAGGAGTCAATTTTTGATAGTTGTTCTTTGAAGTGTTGGGAAGTTGCATCTGGTGGCTTATATACAAGTACAATGACTAAGTTTTGGTTCTCGATTTTTATTGTCAGAACTTCAACTACATCATTTGTGGTGTTCAGTATCTCTGTGCAAATGAGCGACTCTTTGACATACAGGCCAACCCCTCCCCCTTGTTGCCTGTTCTGTCTGTCGCATCTGAAAAGGTTGTACCCAGGTATCCATATTTCACTGTCAAAGTAATCTTTTGCGTGGGTCTCTGTGAAGGCTGCAAACACTGCATTTGACTCCCCTAGAAGTCCACTAATAAAAGGAATTTTGTTGTTGGTAGATGGCTTAAGGCCTTGTATATTAGCAAATATAAATGAGGTTGTGTTGCATGTTTGTTGGGGGAATTTCATTGTTGACATCAGTAATCATGAGTCCGGAGGGGCCACTGGCTGTGCCTCCAGTCTAACAAGGCTCCAAGGTGGTGGACTATTTTGGTTACCTCTTTCCATTTTCTATCTTTATTTCCTACCACTAAAAAATCACTTGGGGGTAGGGTTGTCATAACTACCATAACTACTATGGTTTGTTGTATGGGGTATGTGCCTCCTGGTCACTTTTAGGTGGTATGCAGGGCAGTTTAACATTGTTTTTCAAGGATTGAAGAATGACACATCTAAGGGAGAAAGAATTTGCAAGAGGTAGAACGACACACTCCCTTAGACAGGAGGTCGCGGCATTTTTTGGGATGCTCAAAGTTGCATGTCCCATTTGTATTCCCTGATATTCCATGCTTACAGATGCCCCAAACATAGAATTTGCACCATTTTGTTTTTGGCTGGATACAATTCGTGTTGGATGTATTCCTAATCTGTGCAGATCCTAGAACTGCACCACAGTCCTCCATAGCCAAACCCGAGACACCACCATCTGATGACATGGGGCCAACATTTTCCCTGGAAGAGGACTCCCCTACTATGTATGTACTAGAGGCTATGGCTGTGGAGGAATCTTTAACTAAATCCGGACTTTCACTATGGCTGGGGGCTGAGTCTGGGTCAGTCCTGGGGCTGGGGACTGGGCTAGCTGATTTTTTGTCTCCTGTGTTTTTTTCCAGTGGATGACTGTTTATTTTTGGGTCAATTGTTGTAGACTGGTCATTGTGTGTGTTAAACTTTACTCCTCTCCTATCTTCCCATGCTCTATATATACCGGGTAGACTATTCAATAGTTCCTCTTTTTTTCATGCTTATTGTTTATTAACCTCCTGAGTGCTTTCCTGATATTTGTCCATAGTTCCACATCCTTGTTGCAGATCCAGAAACACCTGTCTAGATAGATATCATTTTTGGTTACAGTGTTTATTCTAGAACATGAGACATGATGTTTTGAAAAGCAAAGGTTGCATGTGATTCTGGATTTTTTCCCAAGGGCCTTTTCACATGTGCCACAGGTATACTGTACTGCCATCCTGCCTGTATCCTATGTGCAACTGGGTACCACAAGAACCTGATTTTCACTTTACCTTACTGCTCTGCACTCAGGTGTGGTGGTATGAGGTCAATGCATGGGTATGTGGGATGTACTGATTATGGAGACTTACTACACATTATATTATATTATGTATTTAATTCATTTTGTTCATTGTATAACTCTTTCCAGATTTATTCCTCTCTGATCACTCATATATATATTTTAATTTACTGATCTTACTGAGTTCCTCGCACTGGACTAGACTGGATATTGCAGTATGGTGTATATGGTGTTTTATGGTTGTGTATGGTAGGCCTAAGTGGCTGCCTGGCAGCACTGCCAGACGTATGCTGTAGCACACCACTCAGGGTACCGGCACTACTCGCATCGATGCCACATTGCAATCTCTGTATATTGCAATCTCTGTATACTGTTTTCTGTATACTGTTTTCTGTATAATGTATTCCTTGCATAGTATAATTATTGTATAATACATTATCTGTATACCATAAACACTGTATATTGTATTCTCTGTATACTGTATTCAGTGTATACTTCATTAGCCATAATTCATTCTCTGTATGCTGTATTTTATGCATACCGAATGGGGGTGGTTATATTTGTATTGTGGTTGTGGCTGTAGGTTGTATATTGTGGTTGTGGCTGGAGGTTGTATATTGTGGTTGTGGCTGGAGGTTGTGTATTGTGGTTGTGGCTGGAGGTTGTATATTGTGGTTGTGGCTGGAGGTTGTGTATTGTGGTTATGGCTGGAGGTTGTGTATTGTGGTTGTGGCTGGAGGTTGTATATTGTGGTTGTGGCTGGAGATTGTATATTGTGGTTGTGGCTGGAGGTTGTGTATTGTGGTTGTGGCTGGAGGTTGTGTATTGTGGTTGTGGCTGGAGGTTGTGTATTGTGGTTGTGGCTGGAGGTTGTGTATTGTGGTTGTATCTGGAGGTTGTGTATTGTGGTTGTTACTGGAGGTTGTGTATTGAGGTTGTGGCTGGAGGTTGTGTAGTGTGGTGGTGGTAACTGGTGGTTGTGTAGTGTGGTGGTGGTGGCGGCTGGTGGTTGTGTAGTGTGGTGGTGGTGGCTGGTGGTTGTGTAGTGTGGTGGGGGTGGCTAGTGGTTGTGTAATGTGGTGGTGGTGGCTGGTGGTTGTGTAGTGTGGTGGTGGTGGCTGGTGATTGTGTAGTGTGGTGGTGGTGGCTGGTGGTTGTGTAGTGTAATGGTGTTGGCTGGTGGTTGTGTAGTGTGGTGGTGGTGGCTGGTGGTTGTGTAGTGTGGTGGTGGTGGCTGGTGGTTGTGCAATGTGGTGGTGGTGGCTGGTGGTTGTGTAGTGTGGTGGTGGTGGCTGGTGGTTGTGCAATGTGGTGGTGGTGGCTGGTGGTTGTGTAGTGTGGTGGTGGTGGCTGGTGGTTGTGTAGTGTGGTGGTGCGGCTGGTGGTTGTGTAGTGTGGTGGTGTTGGCTTGTGGTTGTGTATAGTGTGGTGGTGGTGGCTGGTGGTTGTGTAGTGTGGTGGTGGTGGCTGGTGGTTGTGTAGTGTGGTGGTGGTGGCTGGTGGTTGTGTAGTGTGGTGGTGGTGGCTGGTGGTTGTGTAGTGGTGGTGGTGGTTGTGTGGGGGGTGGTGGTGGTTGTGTAGTGTGGTGGTGGTTGTGTGAGTGTGGTGGTGGTTGTGTAGTGTGGTGGTGGTTGGGGTGGTGGTGGTGGTGGTGGTGGTTGTGTAGTGTGGTGGTGGTTGTGTGTGTGGTGGTGGTTGGTGTAGTGTGGTGGTGGTGGCTGGTGTTTGTGTAGTGTGGTGGTGGTGGTGGTGGTTGTGTAGTGTGGTGGTGGTGGCTGGTTGTTGTGTAGTGTGGTGGTGGTGGCTGGTGGTTGTGTATTTGGTGGTGGTGGCTGGTGGTTGTGTAGTGGTGGTGGTGGCTGGGGGTTTTGTGTAGTGTGGTGGTGGTGGCTGGTGGTTGTGTAGTGTGGTGGTGGTGGTTGTGTATGTGTGGTGGTGGCGGCTGGTGGTTGTTGGTAGGGGTGGTGGTGGTGGCTGGTGGTTGTGTAGTGTGGTGGTGGTGGCTGGTGGTTGTGTAGTGTGGTGGTGGTGGCTGGTGGTTGTGTAGTGTGGTGGTGGTGGCTGGTGGTTGTGTAGTGTGGTGGTGGTGGCTGGTGGTTGTGTAGTGTGGTGGTGGTGGTTGGGGGTGTGTGTGTGGTGGTGGTGGTTGTGTAGTGTGGTGGTGGTGGTTGTGTAGTGTGGTGGTGGTGGTTGTGTAGTGTGGTGTTGGTTGTGTATTTTGTTGTGGTGGTGGCTGGTGGTTGTGTAGGTGTGGTGGTGTTGGCTGGTGGTTGTGTAGTGTGGTGGTGGTGGCTGGTGGTTGTGTAGTGTGGTGGTAGTGGCTGGTGGTTGTGTAGTGTGGTGGTGAGTGGCTGGTGGTTGTGTAGTGTGGTGGTGGTTGGTAGTGTGGTGGTGGTGGCTGGTGGTTGTGTAGTGTGGTGGTGGTGGCTGGTGGTTGTGTTTTGTGGTGTGTTGTGTAGTGTGTGGTGGTGGCTGGGGGTTTGTGTAGTGTGGTGGTGGTGGCTGGTGGTTGTGTAGTGTGTGGTAGTAGCTGGTGGTTGTGTAAATGTGGTGGTGGTGCTGGTGGTTGTGTAGTGTGGTGGTGGTGGCTGGTGGTTGTGTAGTGTGGTGGTGGTGGCTGGTGGTTGTGTAGTGTGGTGGTGGTGGCTGGTGGTTGTGTAGTGTGGTGGTGGTTGTGTAGTGTGGTGGTGGTTGTGTAGTGTGGTGGTGGTTGTGTAGTGTGGTGGTGGTTGTGTAGTGTGGTGGTGGTGGCTGGTGGTTGTGAAGTGTGGTGGTGGTTGTGTAGTGTGGTGGTGGTTGTGTAGTGTGGTGGTGGTGGCTGGTGGTTGTGTAGTGTGGTGGTGGTGGCTGGTGGTTGTGTAGTGTGGTGGTGGTGGCTGGTGGTTGTGTAGTGTGGTGGTGGTGGCTGGTGGTTGTGTAGTGTGGTGGTGGTGGCTGGTAGTTGTTAGTGTAGTGGTGGTGGCTGGTGGTGTAGTGTGGTGGTGGTGGCTGGTGGTTGTGTGGTGTGGTGGTGGTGGCTGGTGGTTGTGTCGTGTGGTGGTGGTGGCTGGTGGTTGTGTAGTGTGGTGGTGGTGGCTGGTGGTTGTGTTGTGTGGTGGTGGTGGCTGGTGGTTGTGTAGTGTGGTGGTGGTGGCTGGTGGTTGTGTAGTGTGGTGGTGGTGGCTGGTGGTTGTGAGTGTGGTGGTGGTGGCTGGTGGTTGTGTAGTGTGGTGGTGGTGGCTGGTGGTTGTGTAGTGTGGTGGTGGTGGCTGGTGGTTGTGTAGTGTGGTGGTGGTGGCTGGTGGTTGTGTAGTGTGGTGGTGGTGGCTGGTGGTTGTGTAGTGTGGTGGTGGTGGCTGGTGGTTGTGTAGTGTGGTGGTGGTGGCTGGTGGTTGTGTAGTGTGGTGGTGGTGGCTGGTGGTTGTGTAGTGTGGTGGTGGTGGCTGGTGGTTGTGTAGTGTGGTGGTGGTGGCTGGTGGTTGTGTAGTGTGTGGTGGTGGTGGCTGGTTGTTGTGTAGTGTGGTGGTGGTGGCTGGTGGTTGTGTAGTGTGGTGGTGGTGGCTGGTTGTTGTGTAGTGTGGTGGTGGTGGCTGGTGGTTGTGTAGTGTGGTGGTGGTGGCTGGTGGTTGTGTAGTGTGGTGGTGGTGGCTGGTTGTTGTGTAGTGTGGTGGTGGTGGCTGGTGGTTGTGTAGTGTGGTGGTGGTGGCTGGTGGTTGTGTAGTGTGGTGGTGGTGGCTGGTGGTTGTGTAGTGTGGTGGTGGTGGCTGGTGGTTGTGTAGTGTGGTGGTGGTGGCTGGTGGTTGTGTAGTGTGGTGGTGGTGGCTGGTGGTTGTGTAGTGTGGTGGTGGTGGCTGGTGGTTGTGTAGTGTGGTGGTGGTGGCTGGTGGTTGTGTAGTGTGGTGGTGGTGGCTGGTGGTTGTGTAGTGTGGTGGTGGTGGCTGGTTGTTGTGTAGTGTGGTGGTGGTGGCTGGTGGTTGTGTAGTGTGGTGGTGGTGGCTGGTTGTTGTGTAGTGTGGTGGTGGTGGCTGGTGGTTGTGTAGTGTGGTGGTGGTGGCTGGTGGTTGTGTAGTGTGGTGGTGGTGGCTGGTGGTTGTGTAGTGTGGTGGTGGTGGCTGGTGGTTGTGTATTCCTACACTGCCTCACTCAATTTGCTGACTACGACATCAGCTACAACAAAATAAAAGCATTGTGAGGCAGTATCGCAGCTGCCTTGTTGTGTTACACCAGTCTCAGTGTAGCGGGGGTGAGGGGAGATGCTGGGGTGAGGGGAGATGCTGGGGTGAGGGGAGATGCTGGGGTGAGGGGAGATGCTGGGGTGAGGGGAGGTGTTGGGGTGAACGGAAGGGGTAGGTGTGAGGGGATGTGTAAGAGTGAGGGGAAGATGTACAAGTATAAGGGAGGAGAGTGCTCGAGGCAAGGCTGGAAAAACAGTACACTAATTCTATGATTAGATTTTGCTGCCGAAGTTGCTAGTTTATTGTGCACCTCATATCCATCCTGTGGATGATAGTGGCTAGTTTATTGTGTACCTCATATCCATCCTGTGGATGGTAGTGGCTAGTTTATTGTGTACCTCATATCCATCCTGTGGATGGTAGTGGCTAGTTTATTGTGTACCTCATATCCATCCTGTGGATGGTAGTGGCTAGTTTATTGTGTACCTCATATCCATCCTGTGGATGGTAGTGGCTAGTTTATTGTGTACCTCATATCCATCCTGTGGATGGTAGTGGCTAGTTTATTGTGTACCTCATATACATCCTGTAGATGGTAGTGGCTAGTTTATTGTGTACCTCATATCCATCCTGTGGATGGTAGTGGCTAGTTTATTGTGTACCTCATATCCATCCTGTGGATGGTAGTGGCTAGTTTACTGTTCACCTCATATCCATCCTGTGGATGGTAGTGGCTAGTGTAATGTGCACCTCATATCCATCCTGTGGATGGTAGTGGCTAGTGTATTGTGCACCTCATATCTATCCTGTGGATGGTAGTGGCTAGTGTATTGTGCACCTCATATCTATCCTGTGGATGGTAGTGGCTAGTTTATTGTGTACATAAAGAGTAGTAGTCAACAAAGTAAGGTCTAAGGCGGGTACAGTGAAAAGCTCTGTTCCACAAGGCACAGTACTCACTCCCATCCTGTTCCTCATCCTCATATCGGACATAGACAGGGATATAAGCCACAGTGCAGTGTCTTCCTTTGCAGATGACACCCGAATCTGTATGACAGTGTCCACAATTGAAGACACTGCAAGAGCGGGCCTCCAGCAGCAACAGCCTGGTTGACCAGGCAAACACCAGACGAGCCTGGCCCATGGCCGGGCTCAGAGAGTAGATACTCTCGAAACTCTTCAAAGGTATATCAAAGGTAAAGGTAAGATTCCAAGCAGACATCAACCAAATCTTTAAATGGGCTGCAGAAAACAATATGAAGTTCAATGATGAGAAAATTCAATTGCTCAGATATGGAAAACGTGAGAAATTAAAATCTCCTCGGAGTACAAAACAAATTCCAACCACACAATAGAGCGAAAAACTAATGTCAGAGACCTGGGAGTGATCATGTCAGAGGATCTCACCTTCAAGGGCCATAACACCGTAGCAATCGCATTTGATAGAAAAATGACAGGATGGATAATGAGAACCTTCAAAACCAGGGAAGCCAAGCCCATGTTGACACTTTTCAGGTCGCTTGTTCTATCTAGGCGGGAATATTGCTGCACACTAACTGCACCTTTCAAGGCAGGTGAAATTGCTGACCTAGAAAAGGTGCAGAGAACCTTCACGGCACACATAACTGCGATAAACCACCTCAATTACTGGGAACACTTGAAGTTCCTAAACCTGTACTCCCTAGAACGCAGGAGAGAGAGATACATTATTAAATACACTTAGAAAATTCTCGAGGGATTAGTACCAAACTTGCACACGAGAGTCACTCCCTACGAAAGCAAAAGACTCTGCAGAAGATGTAACATCCCCCCCCCAGTGAAAAGCAGGGGTGCCACTAGCACGTTGAGAGACAACACAATAAGTGTCAGGGGCCCAAGACTGTTCAACTGGTTCCCAGCATACATCAGGGGGATCACCAACAAACCCCTGGCTGTCTTCAAGCAGGCACTGGACAGGCACCTAAAGTCTGTACCTGACCAGCCAGGCTGTGGTTCATACATGAGGCCTGGTCACAGGGGCGTTGACCCCTGGAACTCTCTCAAGGTATACTCCAGGTATCCATCCCGTGGATGGTAGTGGCTAGTTTATTGTGTACCTCATATCCATCCTGTTTATGGTAGTGGCTAGTTTATTGTGTACCTCATATCCATCCTGTGGATGGTAGTGGCTAGTTTATTGTGTACCTCATATCCATCCTGTGGATGGTAATAGCTAGTTTATTGTGTACTTCATAAAAATCCTGTGGATGGTAGTGTCTAGTTAGTTTGTTGTGCACCTCATATCCATCCTGTGGATGGTAGTGGCTAGTTTATTGTTCACCTCATATCCATCCTGTGGATGGTAGTGGCTAGTTTATTGTGTGCCTCATATCTATCCTGTGGATGGTAGTGGCTAGTTTGTTGTGTACCTCATATTCATCCAGTGGATGGTAGTTGCTAGTTTATTGTGTACCTCATATCTATCCTGTGGATGGTAGTGGCTAGTTTATTGTGTACTTCATAAAAATCCTGTGGATGGTAGTGGCTAGTTTATTGTGCACTTCATATCCATCCTGTGGATGGCAGTAGCTAGTTTATTGTGTACTTCATAAAAATCCTGTGGATGGTAGTGGCTAGTTTGTTGTGCACCTCATATCCATTCTGTGGATGGTAGTGGCTAGTTGATTGTGCACTTCATATCCATCCTGTGGATGGTAGTAGCTAGTTTATTGTGTACTTCATAAAAATCCTGTGGATAGTAGTGGCTAGTTTGTTGTGCACCTCATATCCATCTTGTGGATTGTAGTGGCTAGTTAATTGTGCCCCTCATCCATCCTGTGGATGGTAGTGGCTAGTTTATTGTGCACCTCATATCCATCCTGTGGATGGTAGTGGCTAGTTTATTGTGCACCTCATATCCATCCTGTGGATGGTAGTGGCTAGTTTATTGTGTATCTCATATCCATCCTGTGGATGGTAGTGGCTAGTTTATTGTGCACCTCATATCCATCCTATGGTTGGTAGTGCAAAAGCATATGGATACACAATAGTCCTAGGAACTAGGCTTCAAAAGGGTTTACAGGAGTACATCTGGATTTATATCTACAGTTCACTTATCTGCTGCAATAATATATCTGGTATCTTATTTTCATTAATAGGATAACTTGACATGTCACATATGTTATCATACTATCTCTATTTTCCTCAACAAGTGTACAATTTATAACCAAGCCTAAGCCTGGCTTCTACATCATCAATCACACTGCAAGTTGCTTCTAACTGCATTCCAATAATATTCAGTTTCATTATGTACTTCTCTCTTAATATTATTGCTAATGTTAGACACGGATACACCAAAGTTACATTCTACACAAGCATTTCGTTACAGATCACAGCACTTGTTTTTGTTTATCAAATATGCTTGCCTGGTTCGTTGGTCCCAACACTCGTTGCTCTAGAGGACTCAACATTCAACCAAAATATACCAGAAATACTTTTGGACGAAGAGGAAATTTGATCATCTCTGCTAAGCGCCAAATCAACCAGACTTCGATGGATATGGGCCAGTGGGCTATCAGCAACAACAGCCTGGATGATCAGGCAAGCACCAGAGTAGGAAAACTCTCAAAACCAGTTACGGGTATGTAACAGGTACATCTCACTCTAATACTTTATGGCAGTGTGTACATCTCTCACACAAATCCAAAAAAAAAACACTTGTAATTTTTTGACTTGTGTTCGGTGGGTAAATTATGAAAAATGTGGTATATTTCAGCAGATGTTTTAAAGCAGTTGTCCTGCAGGTGTTTTCTCGAGCTGTGTTGGTGAGGTTTGCAGTTGTGGTAGTGTACAGAGATATGTACTACAGCAGGTATATATATGTTCTTTTGTTTACTGCTGGTGCATAGAGCTGTGCTGGTGTTTACAGTGGTATTAGTGGTGTATAGAGCTGTGCTGGTGTTTACAGTGGTATTAGTGGTGTATAGAGCTGTGCTGGTGTTTACAGCGGTATTAGTGGTGTATAGAGCTGTGCTGGTATTTACAGTGGTATTATTGGTGTATAGAGCTGTGCTGGTATTTACAGTGGTATTAGTGGTGTATAGAGCTGTGCTGGTATTTACAGTGGTATTAGTGGTGTATAGAGCTGTGCTGGTATTTACAGTGGTATTATTGGTGTATAGAGCTGTGCTGGTGTTTACAGCGGTATTATTGGTGTATAGAGCTGTGCTGGTGTTTACAGTGGTATTATTGGTGCATAGAGCTGTGCTGGTGTTTACAGCGGTATTATTGGTGTATAGAGCTGTGCTGGTATTTACAGTGGTATTATTGGTGTATAGAGCTGTGCTGGTATTTACAGTGGTATTATTGGTGTATAGAGCTGTGCTGGTATTTACAGTGGTATTAGCGGTGTATAGAGCTGTGCTGGTGTTTACAGCGGTATTATTGGTGTATAGAGCTGTGCTGGTGATTACAGTGGTATTATTGGTGCATAGAGCTGTGCTGGTATTTACAGTGGAATTATTGGTGTATAGAGCTGTGCTGGTATTTACAGTGGTATTAGTGGTGTATAGAGCTGTGCTGGTATTTACAGTGGTATTAGTGGTGTATAGAGCTGTGCTGGTATTTACAGTGGTATTAGTGGTGTATAGAGCTGTGCTGGTGATTACAGCGGTATTAGTGGTGTATAGAGCTGTGCTGGTATTTACAGTGGTATTAGTGGTGTATAGAGCTGTGCTGGTATTTACAGTGGTATTAGTGGTGTATAGAGCTGTGCTGGTATTTACAGTGGTATTAGTGGTGTATAGAGCTGTGCTGGTATTTACAGTGGTATTAGTGGTGTATAGAGCTGTGCTGGTGTTTACAGTGGTATTAGTGGTGCATAGAGCTGTGCTGGTATTTACAGTGGTATTAGTGGTGTATAGAGCTGTGCTGGTATTTACAGTGGTATTAGTGGTGTATAGAGCTGTGCTGGTGTTTACAGTGGTATTAGTGGTGTATAGAGCTGTGCTGGTATTTACAGTGGTATTAGTGGTGCATAGAGCTGTGCTGGTGTTTACAGCGGTATTAGTGGTGTATAGAGCTGTGATGGTATTTACAGCGGTATTAGTGGTGTATAGAGCTGTGCTGGTATTTACAGCGGTATTAGTGGTGTATAGAGCTGTGCTGGTGTTTACAGTGGTATTATTGGTGTATAGAGCTGTGCTGGTATTTACAGTGGTATTAGTGGTGTATAGAGCTGTGCTGGTATTTACAGTGGTATTAGTGGTGTATAGAGCTGTGCTGGTGTTTACAGTGGTATTAGTGGTGTATAGAGCTGTGCTGGTGTTTACAGTGGTATTATTGGTGTATAGAGCTGTGCTGGTGTTTACAGCTGTATTAGTGGTGTATAGAGCTGTGCTGGTATTTACAGTGGTATTAGTGGTGTATAGAGCTGTGCTGGTGTTTACAGCGGTATTAGTGGTGTATAGAGCTGTGCTGGTATTTACAGTGGTATTAGAGGTGTATAGAGCTGTGCTGGTGTTTACAGCGGTATTAGTGGTGTATAGAGCTGTGCTGATGTTTACAGTGGTATTAGTGGTGTATAGAGCTGTGCTATAAGGGTTAACAGCAGTGCTAGTGGGGTTTAGTGCTGTCGTGATGATGCTTATTGAAGTGCTGGTGTACAGAGCAGTGGTGTACAGAGCAGTGCTGGTGTACAGAGCAGTGCTGGTGCATAAGTGTTGTGGTGATAGAGCATGCTGGTTTTACAGAGCAGTGATGGTGTACAGAGCAGTGCTGGTTGTACAGTACATTGCTGGTGTAGAGCGGGCTGATTGTACAGAGCAGTGCTAGTGTAGAGAGCAGTGATGGTGTACAGAGCAGTTAGTGGTCACAGAGCAGTGCTGGTGACAGACAGTGGCTTAGCTGGTGTACAGAGCAGTGCTGGTTTACAGAGCATTGCTGGTTACAGACTAGTGCTGGTGTACAGTAGATAGCTGGTGTACAGAGCAGTGCTGGTGTTGTACAGAGCAGTATTGGTGACAGAGCTGTGCTGGTGTTTACAGCAGTATTGTGGTGTATAGAGCAGTGATGGTGTTTACAGAGGTTGTGGTGTACAGAGCTGTGCTGGTTTTACAGAGCAGTATTAGCTGGTGTATAGAGTGTGCTGGTGTTTACAGAGCATTAGTGGTGTACAGAGCAGTGCTGTGGTTACAGAGCAGGTTTGTGGTGTATAGAGCTGTGCTGGTGTTACAGGCATTGTGGTGTATAGAGCTGTGATGGTTTTAAGAGCAGTTAGTGGTGTAAGAGCTGGTGGTTTACAGAGAGTGCTGGTGTACAGAGCAGGTGGTGTACAGAGCAGTGCTGGTGACAGAGCAGTACTGGTGTACAGATCAGTGCTGGTGTACGAGCAGTGCTAGGTGTACAGAGCTGTGCTGGTTTACAGAGCATAGATGTGTACAGAGCTGTGCTGGTGTTAAAGCAGTGATGGTGTACAGAGCGTGTGTGTACAGAGCAATGTGGTGTACAGAGCAGTGCTGGTGTACAGAGCAGTGGTTTACAGAGCAGTGCTGGTGTACAGAGCAGTGCTGGTGTACAGAGCAGTGCTGGTGTACAGAGCAGTACTGGTGTACAGATCAGTGCTGGTGTACAGAGCAGTGCTAGTGTACAGAGCTGTGCTGGTGTACAGAGCAGTGATAGTGTACAGAGCTGTGCTGGTGTATAAAGCAGTGATGGTGTACAGAGCAGTGGTGTACAGAGCAGTGCTGGTGTACAGAGCAGTGCTGGTGTACAGAGCAGTGCTGGTGTACAGAGCAGTGCTGGTGTACAGAGCAGTGATGGTGTACAGAGCAGTGATGGTGTACAGAGCAGTGCTGGTGTACAGAGCAGTGCTGGTGTACAGAGCAGTGATGGTGTACAGAGCAGTGCTGGTGTACAGAGCAGTGATGGTGTACAGAGCAGTGCTGGTGTACAGAGCAGTGATGGTGTACAGAGCAGTGATGGTGTACAGAGCAGTGATGGTGTACAGAGCAGTGATGGTGTACAGAACAGTGATGGTGTACAGAGCAGTGATGGTGTACAGAGCAGTGATGGTGTACAGAGCAGTGGTGTACAGAGCAGTGATGGTGTACAGAGCGTAGGGTCACTAAACGATAATAGCTCCATGAAAGAGAGAATGACCAATAAAGAAGACAAGCGGGGAGAGAGAGAGAGAGAGAGAGAGAGAGAGAGAGAGAGAGAGAGAGAGAGAGAGAGAGAGAGAGAGAAGAGACCTTCAGAAACAGAAGGTTCCACCCCCTCCCCGCACCAATGTAAACCAAGCGTGTGTTTGGTATGCATAGTTTCTTTAATTCCCTGGCTGTAAGTGTCCTCGCGAGACACTGCGAGACATTACGAGAGGCTGCCTCCTGGTCTGGTCTGGCCTGGTCTCGTCTGGTATGGTCTCCGGGTGAAGCTGGTGTGGCCCACTGTAATTCCTGGAGACCAAGTGTCCTCGCTAAACCTATCTACACCCACCTAGTAGCGACCAGCGAAGAGGCGGGGCCAGGAACTATGACTCGACCCCTGCAACCACATATATGTGAACACACACACATTAATCTACAGACCAGTGTCACTGACGTGTATAGTATGCAAAGTTATGGAGAAGATCATCAGGAGGAGAGTGGTGGAGCACCTGGAAAGGAACAAGCTTATACACGACAACCAGCACGGTTTCAGGGAAGGAAAATCCTGTGTCACAAACCTACTGGAGTTTTATGACAAGGTGACAGAGGTAAGACGAGAGAGGGGAAGAGGGTGGATTGCATTTTCTTGGACTGCAAGAAGGTTTTTAACACTGTTCCACACAAGAGATTAATGCAAAAGCTGGAGGACCAGAGAATACCTGACAGGGAGATAACCATAATTTTTAAAGAGGTGGAGGGGTAAGCCAGCGGAAGACCTCGGTCAGATGACCAAAAGTTCCAACGGCGGATCATCATCTAAGACCCATGATAGGAAACACTTGTCCTGTTTCCTGACGAACCTTACATAACCTAACCTTGACAGGAAGGCAACAACGAGTCATGGTACGTGACGAGGTGTCAGAGTGGGCACCTGTGATGAGTGGGGTTCCACAGGGGTCAGTCCTAGGACCGGTGCTGTTTCTGGTATATGTGAATGACATGATGGAAGGAAGTGTCCTTGTTTGCAGACGATGTGAAGTTAATGAGGAGAATTAAATCGGATGAGGATCAGGTAGGACTACAAAGGCATCTGGACAGTCTGGACACCTGGTCCAGCAACTGTCTCCTGGAGTTTAACCCCACCAAGTGGAAAGTCATGAAGATCGGGGAAGGGCAAAGAAGACCGCAGACAGAGTACAGGCAACCATCACTCAAGGAAAATGATCTTGGGATTAGTATAATACCGAGCACATCTCCTGAGGCGCACTTCAACCAAATAACTGCTGTTGCAGCATACGGGCGCCTGGCAAACCTAAGAACAGCATTTCGACACCTCAGTAAGGAATCGTTCAAGACTCTGTACACCGTATACGTCAGGCCCATATTGGAGTATAGAGCACCAGTTTGGAACCCACACCTGGTCAAGCACGTCAAGAAACTAGAGAAAGTGCAAAGGTTTGCAACGTCACTAGTCCCAGAGATAAGGGGATTGTCGTACGATGAGAGGTTAAGGGAAATCGACCTGACGACACTGGAGGACAGGAGGGATAGGGAGGGACATGATAACGACATATAAAATACTGCTAGGAACTGAGAAGGTGGACAAGATGTTCCAGAGATGGGACACAGCAACAAGGGGACACAGTTGGAAGTTGAAGACTCAGATGAATCACAGGGATGCTAGGAAGTATTTATTCAGTCGTAGAGTTGTGGAAGTGGAATAGTCTGGAGTGCCATGCAGTGGAGGCAGGATTCATACATAGCTTTAAGAAGAGGTATGATAAAGCTCATGGAGCTTTATCATACCATAATTAAGTGAGTACACCCCCCTGAAAACATCCCACCACGGGGGAGGGGAGGGGGTATAAGAGAACTTTATCAAAACAGAAGCCAGGTTCAAAGGTCAACAGAGGTCAGTATCATGTTTCAACCAGCAGACAAAGGTCAACGCAGGTCAGGGTCATGTCTCTCTCACTTTGCTATTAAAAAAGCGTGTTTCTCACTCCACAACTGACAACCACTTTTATCAAGGCGAAAAGCCAGATAGAACTTTAAACCAGAGGAACTCTGAATTAACTGGTGGATCTTTGAATTAACTGGTGGAACTTTGAATTAACTGGTGGAACTTTGAATTAACTGGTGGAACTTTGAATTAACTGGTGGAACTTTGAATTAACTGGTGGAACTTTGATTTAACTCGTGTAACTTGGATTTAACTCGTGGAACTTTGAATTAACTGGTGGAACTTTGATTTAACTCGTGGAATTTTGAATTAATATATGGAACTTTGATTTAACTGGTGGAACTTTGAATTAACTGGTGGAACTTTGATTTAACTGGTGGAACTTTGATTTAACTGGTGGAACTTTGAATTAACTGAAGGAACTCTGAATAAACTGATGGAACTTTGAATTAACTTGAGGAACTTTGTATTAACTAGTGAAACTTTGAATTAATACTCTTAAAAGATGGGCTGAACTTAAAAGTTCTAACTGTAGCGCAATTAGAACTTCAAACATGTAGAAATCTGTGTTAAAACTCTTAAAAAATGGTCTGAACTTAAGGGGCCCAGGACTATTTATTCTAGGCTCGTTAGACCGTGGGTTCGAACCCCAGTCACTCCAGTATAATTGTGGAACTTTGGGTTACTAAAAATGACAACTCTGGCAACTTTTTCACGTTTTAAAGGTCAACTTCTCAAGATTTAAAGCTCAACCTTTATAGTTTTAAAGGTCAACCCCTATAGTTTTTAAGGTCAACATCTATAGTTTTAAAGGGAGAGAGTTGGTCAACAAAAAAAAAAAAGTCAACCAAAAAATAGTCTCAACCAAAAAATATTCAGCCAACCAAAAAATACTTAGCTTAACAAAAAAACTAAAATGACCATTGAAGGAAGGAAAAAGAGGTGAAGCAGCAGCAGTCAACCAAAGAGGTCACTGGTTGATCAATAACAGCAACTCTGAACACTGATCTTGTTCCTGTACTAATGAGAACAAAAATTTGAAGATATATAAAGTTAAAAAAGAATTTTTTTTTGTCTATTATGAAGGAAAGTCGAGGATCGTTAGTGCTGCTGTGTACTTGACTATTAATGACCTCGTTAATAACCACAACACTCGTTAATAACCACAACACTCGTTAATAACTACAACACTCGTCAATAACCACAACACTCGTTAATAACGACAATCTGCCTTAATAACGACAATCTACGTTAATAACCACAATCTTCGTTAATAATCACAACCTTCGTTAATAACGACAATCTTCGTTAATAACCACAACCTTCATTATTAACGACAATCTTCCTTAATGACCACAACCTTCGTTAATAACCACAACCCTCGTTAATAACGACAATCTTCGTTAATAACGAAAATATTCGTTAACCACAACCTTCATTAATAACGACAATCTTCCTTAATGCCCACAACCTTTGTTAATGCCCACAAACTTCGTTAATAACCACAACCGTCGTTAATAAATACAGCCTTCGTTAATAACCACAACTATCGTTAATAACTACAGCCTTCGTTAATAACCACAACCCTCGTTAATAACCACAATTTTCGTTAATAACGACAATCTTCGTTAATAACTACAACCTTTGTTAATGCCCACAACCTTTGTTAATGTCAACAACCTTTGTTAATGTCCACAACCTTTGTTAATGTCCACAACCGTCGTAAATAAAAATAACCTTCACTAATAACGACGTCCTTAATAACCACGTCGTTATTTAATAACCCAGTATAGCACAAGCCCAGCCTCCTCTACCTCCAGTGAAAGGAATTACAGCACACTGCTACACATGTATCAGTGTTACTGGAGCACACTGCTACACATGTATCAGTGTTACTGGAGCACACTGCTACACATGTAACAGTGTTACTGGAGCACACTGCTACACATGTATCAGTGTTACTGGAGCACACTGCTACACATGTATCAGTGTTACTGGAGCACACTGCTACACATGTAACAGTGTTACTGGAGCACACTGCTACACATGTAACAGTGTTACTGGAGCACACTGCTACACATGTATCAGTGTTACTGGAGCACACTGCTACACATGTAACAGTGTTACTGGAGCACACTGCTACACATGTATCAGTGTTACTGGAGCACACTGCTACACATGTAACAGTGTTACTGGAGCACACTGCTACACATGTATCAGTGTTACTGGAGCACACTGCTACACATGTAACAGTGTTACTGGAGCACATAGCTACACATGTATCAGTGTTACTGGAGCACACTGCTACACATGTATCAGTGTTACTGGAGCACACTGCTACACATGTATCAGTGTTACTGGAGCACACTGCTACACATGTAACAGTGTTACTGGAGCACACTGCTACACATGTATCAGTGTTACTGGAGCACACTGCTACACATGTATCAGTGTTACTGGAGCACACTGCTACACATGTATCAGTGTTACTGGAGCACACTGCTACACATGTATCAGTGTTACTGGAGCACACTGCTACACATGTATCAGTGTTACTGGAGCACACTGCTACACATGTAACAGTGTTACTGGAGCACACTGCTACACATGTATCAGTGTTACTGGAGCACACTGCTACACATGTAACTGTTACTGGAGCACACTGCTACACATGTATCAGTGTTACTGGAGCACACTGCTACACATGTAACAGTGTTACTGGAGCACATAGCTACACATGTAACAGTGTTACTGGAGCACACTGCTACACATGTAACAGTGTTACTGGAGCACATAGCTACACATGTATCAGTGTTACTGGAGCACACTGCTACACATATATCAGTGTTACTGGAACACATAGCTACACATGTATCAGTGTTACTGGAGCACACTGCTACACATGTAACAGTGTTACTGGAGCACACTGCTACACATGTAACAGTGTTACTGGAGCACACTGCTACACATGTATCAGTGTTACTGGAGCACACTGCTACACATGTATCAGTGTTACTGGAGCACACTGCTACACATGTAACAGTGTTATTGGAGCACACTGCTACACATGTATCAGTGTTACTGGAGCACACTGCTACACATATATCAGTGTTACTGGAGCACATAACTACACATGTATCAGTGTTACTGGAGCACACTGCTACACATGTATCAGTGTTACTGGAGCACACTGCTACACATGTATCAGTGTTACTGGAGCACACTGCTACACATGTATCAGTGTTACTGGAGCACACTGCTACACATATATCAGTGTTACTGGAGCACACTGCTACACATGTAACAGTGTTACTGGAGCACATAGCTACACATGTATCAGTGTTACTGGAGCACACTGCTACACATGTATCAGTGTTACTGGAGCACACTGCTACACATATATCAGTGTTACTGGAGCACACTGCTACACATGTAACAGTGTTACTGGAGCACATAGCTACACATGTAACAGTGTTACTGGAGCACACTGCTACACATGTATCAGTGTTACTGGAGCACACTGCTACACATGTAACAGTGTTACTGGAGCACATAGCTACACATATATCAGTGTTACTGGAGCACACTGCTACACATGTATCAGTGTTACTGGAGCACACTGCTACACATGTATCAGTGTTACTGGAGCACACTGCTACACATGTATCAGTGTTACTGGAGCACACTGCTACACATGTATCAGTGTTACTGGAGCACACTGCTACACATGTATCAGTGTTACTGGAGCACACTGCTACACATGTAACAGTGTTACTGGAGCACACTGCTACACATGTATCAGTGTTACTGGAGCACACTGCTACACATGTATCAGTGTTACTGGAGCACACTGCTACACATGTATCAGTGTTACTGGAGCACACTGCTACACATGTATTAGTGTTACTAACATACTGTTAGGTCATGTAACGTTAGGTAACGTTTAGCTAAGTTAGGTAAAGAAACCTTGACCTATAAACGGTTTGGTTACAGCACTGTAACAACGCTCATTTGAGAGAGAGAGCAGAAAGAGAGAGAGAGAGAGAGAGAGAGAGAGAGAGAAGAGAGAGAGAGAGAGAGAGAGAGAGAGACCATGTGGTAGACCATAATTGGTTTCCACCAGTAATCACTCTTGGCCTAAATCATTAACTAATAATAACCCACCAATTAACTGAGAACAATTAGACCTCACGCTTCTCGGAGGTCCCAAGGTCACTGGCGGGACTACTGGGAACCTGGCGGGACTACTGGGGACCTGGCGGGACTACTGGGGACCTGGCGGACTACTGGGGACCTGGCGGGACTACTGGGGACCTGGCGGGACTACTGGGGACCTGGTGGACTACTAGGGGCCTGTGATTACTGGATCTGGTGGGACTACTGGGACCTGGTGGGACTACTGGGGACCTGGTGGGACTACTGGGGACCTGGCGGGACTACTGGGGACATGGCGGGACTACTGGGGACCTGGCGGACTACTGGGGACAATACTGGGTCTGTTGGACATTGGACGTGGACTACTGGGGACCTGGTGGGACTACTGGGGACCTGGTGGGACTACTGGGGACCTGGTGGGACTACTGGGGACCTGGTGGGACTACTGGGGACCTGGCTGGGACTACTGGGGACTGGGGGACTACTGGGGACCTGGGGGACTACTGGGGACCTGGTGGGACTACTGGGGACCTGTGGGACTACTGGACCTGGTGGGACTACTGGGGACCTGGTGGGACTACTGGGGACCTGGTGGGACTACTGGGGACCTGGTGGGACTACTGGGGACCTGGTGGGACTAGGGACCTGGTGGGTACTGGGACCTGGCGGACTACTGGGGACCTGGCGGGACTACTGGGGACCTGGTGGGATTACTGGGCTGGTGGGACTACTGGGGACCTGGTGGACTACTGGGGACTGGTGGGACTACTGGGGACCTGGTGGGACTACTGGGGACCTGGCGGGACTACTGGGGACCTGGTGGGACTACTGGGGACCTGGTGGGACTACTGGGGACCTGGTGGGACTACTGGGACCTGGTGGGACTACTGGGGACCTGGTGGACTATGGGACCTGGCGGACTACTGGGGACCTGGTGGGACTACTGGGGACCTGGCGGGACTACTGGGGACCTGGGGGACTACTGGGGACCTGGCGGGACTACTGGGGACCTGGTGGGACTACTGGGACCTGGGGATACTGGGGACTCTGGGGACTACTGGGGACCGTGGGACTACTGGGCCTGGGGGACTACTGGGGACCTGGTGGGACTACTGGGGACCTGGTGGGACTACTGGGGACCTGGTGGGACTACTGGGACCTGGCGGACTACTGGGACCTGCGGACTACTGGGGACCTGGTGGGACTACTGGGGACCTGGTGGACTACTGGGACCTGGGGGATACTGGGGACCTGGTGGGACTACTGGGGACCTGGTGGGACTACTGGGACCTGGGGACTACTGGGGACCTGGGACTACTGGGGACCTGGCGGGACTACTGGGGACCTGGTGGGACTACTGGGGACCTGGTGGGACTACTGGGGACCTGGTGGGACTACTGGGGACCTGGTGGGACTACTGGGGACCTGGTGGGACTACTGGGGACCTGGCGGGACTACTGGGGACCTGGCGGGACTACTGGGGACCTGGCGGGACTACTGGGGACCTGGTGGGACTACTGGGGACCTGGTGGGACTACTGGGGACCTGGTGGGACTACTGGGGACCTGGTGGGACTACTGGGGACCTGGTGGGATTACTGGGGACCTGGTGGGACTACTGGGGACCTGGTGGGACTACTGGGGACCTGGTGGGACTACTGGGGACCTGGTGGGACTACTGGGGACCTGGTGGGACTACTGGTTACCTGGTGGGATTACTGGGGACCTGGCGGGACTACTGGGGACCTGGTGGGACTACTGGGGACTTGGTGGGACTACTGGGGACCTGGTGGGACTACTGGGTACCTGGTGGGACTACTGGGGACCTGGTGGGATTACTGGGGACCTGGTGGGACTACTGGGGTCCTGGCGGGACTACTGGGGACCTGGTGGGACTACTGGGGTCCTGGCGGGACTACTGGGGGCCTGGTGGGACTACTGGGGACCTGGTGGTACTACTGGGGACCTGGTGGGACTACTGGGGACCTGGTGGGATTACTGGGGATCTGGTGGGTCTACTGGGGACCTGGTGGGACTACTGGGGATCTGGTGGGACTACTGGGGACCTGGTGGGACTACTGGGGACCTGGCGGGACTATTAGGGACCTGGCGGGACTACTGGTGACCTGGCGGGACTACTGGGGATCTGGCGGGACTACTGGGGACCTGGCGGGACTACTGGGGACCTGGCGGGACTACTGGGGACCTGGCGGGACTACTGGGGACCTGGCGGGACTACTGGGGACCTGGTGGGACTACTGGGGACCTGGTGGGACTACTGGGGACCTGGTGGGACTACTGGGGGCCTGGTGGGACTACTGGGGGCCTGGTGGGACTACTGGGGACCTGGTGGGATTACTGGGGACTTGGTGGGACTACTGGGGACCTGGTGGGACTACTGGGAACCTGGTGGGACTACTGGGGACCTGGTGGGACTACTGGGGACCTGGCGGGACTACTGGGGACCTGGCGGGACTACTGGGGACCTGGTGGGACTACTGGGGACCTGGTGGGACTACTGGGGGCCTGGTGGGACTACTGGGGACCTGGTGGGATTACTGGGGACTTGGTGGGACTACTGGGGACCTGGTGGGACTACTGGGGACCTGGTGGGACTACTGGGGACCTGGTGGGACTACTGGGGACCTGGTGGGACTACTGGTTACCTGGTGGGATTACTGGGGATCTGGCGGGACTACTGGGGACCTGGTGGGACTACTGGGGACCTGGTGGGACTACTGGGTACCTGGTGGGACTACTGGGGACCTGGTGGGATTACTGGGGACCTGGTGGGACTACTGGGGTCCTGGCGGGACTACTGGGGACCTGGTGGGACTACTGGGGTCCTGGCGGGACTACTGGGGGCCTGGTGGGACTACTGGGGACCTGGTGGGACTACTGGGGACCTGGTGGGACTACTGGAGACCTGGCGGGACTACTGGGGACCTGGTGGGACTACTGGGGACCTGGTGGGACTACTGGGGACCTGGGACTACTGGGAACTAGGTGGGACTACTGGGGACCTGGCGGGACTACTGGGGACCTGGTGGGACTACTGGGATTCTGGTGGGACTACTGTGGACCTGGTGGAACTACTGGGGACCTGGTGGAACTACTGGGGGCCTGGTTGGACTACTGTGGACCTGGTGGAACTACTGGGGACCTGGTGGGACTACTGGGGGCCTGGTGGGACTACTGGGGGCCTGATGGGACTACTGGGGACCTGGTGGTACTACTGGGGACCTGGTGGGACTACTGGGATTCTGATGGGATTACTGGGGGCCTGGTGGGACTACTGGGGACCTGGTGGGACTACTGGGGGCCTGGTGGGACTACTGGGGACCTGGTCGAACTACTGGGAACCTGGTCGAAATACTGGGGACCTGGTGGGACTACTGAGGACCTGGTGGGACTACTGGAATTCTGGTGGGACTACTGGGGGCCTGGTAGGACTACTGGGGGCCTTGTGGGACTACTGGGAACCTGGTGGGACTACTTGGGACCTTGTGGGACTACTGGGATTCTGGTGGGACTACTGGGGGCCTGGTGGTACTACTGGGGACCTGGTGCAACTACTGGGGACCTGGTGGGACTACTAGGGATCTGGTGGGAATACTGGGGTTCTGGTGGGACTGTTGGGGACCTGGTGGGACTACTGGGGACTTGGTGGAACTACTGGGGTTCTGTTGGGACTACTGGGGACCTGGTGGGACTACTGGGGGCCTGGTGGGACTACTGGGGACCTGGTGGGACTAATGCGGACTTGGTGGGACTACTGGGGACCTGGTGGAACTACTGGGGTTCTGGTGGGACTATTGGGCACCTGGTGGGACTACTGGGGGCCTGGTGGGACTACTGGGGACCTGGCGGGACTACTGGGAGGCTGATCAGACACTGATTTGACGAACTTGTTCAGTTCTCTCCTGAAGACAGTCAGAGGTTTGTCGACAATTCCTCTTATGCACTGAGAGATGACGCCGAGGAGTCGGGGACCTCTAACACTCATCGATTTCTCTCTTAATGTACTCGTCGCGGCCCTGCTTTTTGTGGAAGGTATTTTGCACCGTCTGCCAAGTTTTGTCTTACGGAGTAATTTGTGTGTTCAGGTGTGGAACCAGTTCTTGCAGGATTTTCCTGGTGTAAATAATGTATCTTTCTCGCCTACATTCCAAGGAATACAGTTAAAGGACTTCAAGTGTTCCCAGTAGTTCAGATACTCGACTGAGTGTATACGAACAGTGAAAGTTCTGTGTACGTTTTCCAGCTCAGTAATCTGGTGTGTCTTGAAGGTGGTGGTCAGTATACAACAGTATTCCAGCCTGGAGAAAGCAAGTGACTTGAAGAGTATCATCACTGACTCAACATATCTTGTCTTGAAAGTTCTAGCTATCCAGTCTATCATTTTTCTTATGGTAGCAATAACAACATTGTTGTGATCCTTGAATGTGAGATCTTCCTACATCATTACTCCTAAGTCTCGCACATGGTACTTTCACTCTATTGAATAATTCGAGTTTGTCTTGTACTCTGTTACAGTCTTTATTTCCTCCATTCTTCCATAGCAGAGCAAGTGAAACTTGTCCTTGTTAAACATCATATTGTTGTCTGAGGTCCACTGGAAGACTTGATTTATATCCGCCTGAAGATTCACTGTGTCTTCGAGGGACGACACTCTCATAGAGATTCTGGTGTCATCAACAAAGAATGTTACACTGCTATGATTTATGTCCTTGTTAATGTTGGATATAAGAATGAGAAACACAAGTGGGGCGAGTACTGTGCCTTGACGAACAGAAGTGGGGCGAGTACTGTGCCTTGACGAACAGAAGTGGGGCGAGTACTGTGCCTTGACGAACACTAGTGGGGCGAGTACTGTGCCTTGACGAACAGAAGTGGGGCGAGTACTGTGCCTTGAGGAACACAAGTGGGGCGAGTACTGTGCCTTGACGAACAGAAGTGGGGCGAGTACTGTGCCTTGAGGAACAGAAGTGGGGCGAGTACTGTGCCTTGACGAACAGAAGTGGGGCGAGTACTGTGCCTTGAGGAACAGAAGTGGGGCGAAAACTGTGCCTTGACGAACAGAAGTGGGGCGAGTACTGTGCCTTGAGGAACACAAGTGGGGCGAGTACTGTGCCTTGACGAACAGAAGTGGGGCGAGTACTGTGCCTTGAGGAACAGAAGTGGGGCGAGTACTGTGCCTTGACGAACAGAAGTGGGGCGAGTACTGTGCCTTGACGAACACTAGTGGGGCGAGTACTGTGCCTTGACGAACAGAAGTGGGGCGAGTACTGTGCCTTGAGGAACACAAGTGGGGCGAGTACTGTGCCTTGACGAACAGAAGTGGGGCGAGTACTGTGCCTTGAGGAACAGAAGTGGGGCGAGTACTGTGCCTTGACGAACAGAAGTGGGGCGAGTACTGTGCCTTGAGGAACAGAAGTGGGGCGAATACTGTGCCTTGACGAACAGAAGTGGGGCGAGTACTGTGCCGTGAGGAACAGAAGTGGGGCGAGTACTGTGCCTTGATGAACAGAAATGGGGCGAGTACTGTGCCTTGACGAACAGAAGTGGGGCGAGTACTGTGCCTTGAGGAACAGAAGTGGGGCGAGTACTGTGCCGTGACGAACAGAAGTGGGGCGAGTACTGTGCCTTGAGGAACAGAAGTGGGGCGAGTACTGTGCCTTGACGAACAGAAGTGGGGCGAGTACTGTGCCTTGACGAACAGAAGTGGGGCGAGTACTGTGCCTTGACGAACAGAAGTGGGGCGAGTACTGTGCCTCGACGAACAGAAGTGGGGCGAGTACTGTGCCTTGAGGAACAGAAGTGGGTCGAGTACTGTGCCTTGACGAACAGAAGTGGGGCGAGTATTGTGCCTTGACGAACAGAAGTGGGGCGAGTACTGTGCCTTGACGAACAGAAGTGGGTCGAGTACTGTGCCTTGAGGAACAGAAGTGGGGCGAGTATTGTGCCTTGATGAACAGAAGTGGGGCGAGTATTGTGCCTTGAGAAACAGAAGTGGGGCGAGTATTGTGCCTTGAGGAACAGAAGTGGGGCGAGTACTGTGCCTTGAGGAACAGAAGTGGGGCGAGTATTGTGCCTTGAGGAACAGAAGTGGGGCGAGTACTGTGCCTTGACGAACAGAAGTGGGGCGAGTACTGTGCCTTGACGAACAGAAGTGGGGCGAGTACTGTGCCTTGAGGAACAGAAGTGGGGCGAGTACTGTGCCTTGACGAACAGAAGTGGGGCGAGTACTGTGCCTTGAGGAACAGAAGTGGGGCGAGTATTGTGCCTTGATGAACAGAAGTGGGGCGAGTATTGTGCCTTGAGAAACAGAAGTGGGGCGAGTACTGTGCCTTGAGGAACAGAAGTGGGGCGAGTATTGTGCCTTGAGGAACAGAAGTGGGGCGAGTACTGTGCCTTGAGGAACATAAGTGGGGCGAGTATTGTGCCTTGAGGAACAGAAGTGGGGCGAGTACTGTGCCTTGAGAAACAGAAGTGGGGCGAGTACTGTGCCTTGAGGAACAGAAGTGGGTCGAGTACTGTGCCTTGAGGAACAGAAGTGGGGCGAGTACTGTGCCTTGACGAACAGAAGTGGGGCGAGTACTGTGCCTTGATGAACAGAAGTGGGGCGAGTACTGTGCCTTGATGAACAGAAGTGGGGCGAGTACTGTGCCTTGAGGAACAGAAGTGGGTCGAGTACTGTGCCTTGACGAACAGAAGTGGGGCGAGTACTGTGCCTTGACGAACAGAAGTGGGGCGAGTACTGTGCCTTGAGGAACAGAAGTGGGGCGAGTACTGTGCCTTGACGAACAGAAGTGGGGCGAGTACTGTGCCTTGACGAACAGAACTTATCACTGTGTCAGCCTCTGACTTCACTTTGTTTACTACTACTCTCTGGCTTCTGTTACGAAGTTAAATATCCATCTGCCCACTTTTCCGGTTATTCCTTTCGTAGGTATTTTGTGAGCTATCACACCATGGTCGCACTTGTTCTCCACCAAGACGTTGTGGTGGCTCAGTAACACTGAGGAGCTGTTTGGGCTCCTGAGTTCCGGTACCACGACTGGAAATTCGGTAGAACACTGGGTAAGACAGGGTTGTGAAGAAGGCGGTGTCTGTCACACTGTTTGCTTGACCAGCTCAGGCTGTTGGTGCTAGCTGCATGACGTAGGCATCATAGCCAGGCTTGTCAAGAATCGCCTGGCGAAACCAAAGTTTCCATATTATTGTATGCTGAGTGACTGATCACCTCGGATTACCTCTTAAGGTTTTCACTCGTTTCTCTGCACTGGACTGATAAAGCCACTTGTAGGCGACAAGTCTCCACCACAGAGTATAGCATATATACCTTATTTATCCCCCATGATAATTTCCCTCTTGAAGACAGTGGTGGGTTGAATAGTCTTGGACCCTTTACACTTACTGAACTAGTGACAAGTTGAAGACTATGAAATATATCTACTTTCGACTGTGCTGTACTCAGATCTAGACAAAAACAAAATACACCATAAATATACATTCTGGAGAGGCTGAGAGAGGACGAGAGGTCAGGTCGTGTACGAGGTAGAGAAGTCAGGTCGTATACGAGGTAGAGAGGCCAGGTCGTGTACGAGGTAGAGAAGTCAGGTCGTATACGAGGTAGAGAGGCCAGGTCGTGTACGAGGTAGAGAAGTCAGGTCGTATACGAGGTAGAGAGGCCAGGTCGTGTACGAGGTAGAGAGGTCAGGTCGTGTACGAGGAAGAGAGGTCAGGTCGTATACAAGGTAGAGAGGTCAAGTAGTATACAAGGTAGAGAGGTCAAGTAGTATACAAGGTAGAGAGGTCAGATAGTATACAAGATATAGAGGTCAAGTAGTATACAAGGTAGAGAGGTCAAGTAGTATACAAGGTAGAGAGGTCAAGTAGTATACATGGTAGAGAGGTCAAGTAGTATACATATACAAGGTAGAGAGGTCAAGTAGTATACAAGGTAGAGATGTCAAGTAGTATACAAGGTAGAGAGGTCAAGTAGTATACAAGGTAGAGAGGTCAAGTAGTATACAAGGTAGAGAGGTCAAGTAGTATATAAGGTAGAGAGGTCAAGTAGTATACAAGGTAGAGAGGTCAAGTAGTATACAAGGTAGAGAGGTCAGATAGTATACAAGGTAGAGAGGTCAGATATTATACAAGATAGACAGGTCAGGTAGTATACAAGGTAGAGGTCAAGTAGTATACAAGGTAGAGAGGTCAGGTAGTATACAAGGTAGAGGTCAAGTAGTATACAAGGTAGAGAGGTCAAGTAGTATACAAGGTAGAGAGGTCAGATAGTATACAAGATAGAGAGGTCAGGTAGTATACAAGGTAGAGGTCAAGTAGTATACAAGGTAGAGAGGTCAGGTAGTATACAAGGTAGAGAGGTCAAGTAGTATACAAGGTAGAGGTCAAGTAGTATACAAGGTAGAGAGGTCAGGTAGTATACAAGGTAGAGAGGTCAAGTAGTATACAAGGTAGAGAGGTCAGATAGTACACAAGATAGAGAGGTCAGGTAGTATACACTGTGGGTGTTCCCACACTGTAACTATCATATAGAATAGTGTAGCAGCACACTGTGGGTGTTCCCACAATGTAACTATCATATAGAATAGTGTAGCAGCACACTGTGGGTGTTCCCACAATGTAACTATCATATAGAATAGTGTAGCAACACACTGTGGGTGTTCCCACAATGTAACTATCATATAGAATAGTGTAGCAGCACACTGTGGGTGTTCCCACAATGTAACTATCATATAGAATAGTGTAGCAGCACACTGTGGATGTTCCCACAATGTAACTATCATATAGAATAGTGTAGCAACACACTGTGGGTGTTCCCACAATGTAACTATCATATAAAATAGTGTAGCCACACACTGTGGGTGTTCCCACAATGTAACTATCATATAGAATAGTGTAGCAGCACACTGTGGGTGTTCCCACAATGTAACTATCATATAGAATAGTGTAGCAGCACACTGTGGGTGTTCCCACAATGTAACTATCATATAGAATAGTGTAGCAGCACACTGTGGGTGTTCCCACAATGTAACTATCATATAGAATAGTGTAGCAGCACACTGTGGGTGTTCCCACAATGTAACTATCATATAGAATAGTGTAGCAGACACTGTGGGTGTTCCCACAATGTAACTATCATATAGAATAGTGTAGCAGCACACTGTGGGTGTTCCCACAATGTAACTATCATATAGAATAGTGTAGCAACACACTGTGGGTGTTCCCACAATGTAACTATCATATAGAATAGTGTAGCAGTACACTGTGGGTGTTCCCACAATGTAACTATCATATAGAATAGTGTAGCAACACACTGTGGGTGTTCCCACAATGTAACTATTATATAGAATAGTGTAGCAGCACACTGTGGGTGTTCCCACAATGTAACTATCATATAGAATAGTGTAGCAGCACACTGTGGGTGTTCCCACAATGTAACTATCATATAGAATAGTGTAGTAACACACTGTGGGTGTTCCCACAATGTAACTATCATATAGAATAGTGTAGCAGCACACTGTGGGTGTTCCCACAATGTAACTATCATATAGAATAGTGTAGCAGCACACTGTGGGTGTTCCCACAATGTAACTATCATATAGAATAGTGTAGCAGCACACTGTGGGTGTTCCCACAATGTAACTATCATATAGAATAGTGTAGCAGCACACTGTGGGTGTTCCCACAATGTAACTATCATATAGAATAGTGTAGCAGCACACTGTGGGTGTTCCCACAATGTAACTATCATATAGAATAGTGTAGCAGCACACTGTGG
>WNWK01002646.1:122500-125000 GCA_009830355.1 Cherax destructor | reverse complement strand
GTGGAAACTACAATGATCACTGGAGCCAGGAGCTGTGAATCGCCCCCTGCAACTACAATTAGCTGATTACTATAAACTACAATAAATATCTTCCCCCCCCTCCCAGTCCAAACACACACACACACCTAGTAGCGATCAGGGCCAGGAGCTATAACTCGACCCCTGCAACCATAAATAGGTGAGTACAAATAGGTACGTACACACACACACACACACACACACGGAACAGATCCCACAACACAGCTTTAAGAGTGGGTATGACTGGGCCCTAGAGGGTAGATATCAGTGAAGTTCGACTGTGGCAGGACCAGGAGCTATGGCTCAACCCCCTGTATATACCATTAGGCACACATACACACACTTGTCTATTGACAAGTGTCTTTGACAACTAGTAACGAAATCATTCGAACGAGAGAGAGAGAGAGAGAGAGAGGGGAGGTAGGGGGGGATGGGGTTTTCGATGGGGTGGGTTATTTTGAGGGGGATGTTGAGAGGGAGGGGGAGGGGGAGGGGGAGGGGGAGATGGAGAGGGAGAGAGAGAGAGAGAGAGAGATCCTTAACCTAACTTTGTCAAACCCTGTGTAAAAGAGAGAGAGAGAGAGAGAGAGAGAGGGAGAGAGAGAGAGAGACAGAGAGAGAGAGAGAGACCTGCCAAACCTGAAGTCCCAGACGAGGACCAGGTGAGGAAGCATGGAGGTTGACCTCTAAGTGTCAGAGGTCATACTTACGTGTACTAAACTCAATGTAGGTCAGGACCTGCTCAGGTTGTCCTCCAGGTGTGTTATCCTCATCCTCCTCTTCTTCATCCTCCTCTCCTCCTCCTCCTCCTCCACCTCCTCCAGGGTCGCCCTCCGCCGTAGTGTTTACGATAGTGTTGGTATCCACTGTAGCACCAGCTGCACCAGGGAGGGGGGAGGGGTGTTGTAGTCCACCCCTCATCACAACACCCACATATATGTATATACTCAGTTATTATTGCATGTTATCATGGTCACTGACACAGACAGGTAACAAATATGGTGATGCTGGGGTTATCTTACATGATATACTTCTTGTATATTATACCATACTCATTATATCAATACTGTCACCCATCACTATATATAGTGATGGGTAAAACTTGCGATTTTGGCTTAAACAGCAACGTTCATCTTGCCGAATAAGGCAAGCGAAAATTTGTGTATGTAATAATTTCGCCAAAATCATTCTGAACCTAACGAAAAAAAATACATTTCATTGTGTTTATTATTAAATTATTGTAAACTTATCTAAAATATATTTAGTTGGATTAGGCTAAATTAAATTGCGCTTGTTATAATAAGGTTAGGTAAGTTTTTTTAAATGAGTTCTTCCTAATTGACCAGTTTTACCTATCCGGCACGACACACACACACACACACACACACACACACACACACACACACACACACATACCTCACTAAGGAATCATTCAAGACTCTGTATACAATATACGTCAGGCCCATACTGGAGTATGCAGCACCAGTTTGGAACCCACACCTGGTCAAGCACGTCAAGAAATTAGAGAAAGTGCAAAGGTTTGCAACAAGACTAGTCCCAGAGCTAAGGGGATTGTCCTACGAAGAAAGGTTAAGGGAAATCGGCCTGACGACACTAGAGGACAGGAGGGTTAGGGGAGACATGATAACGACATATAAAATACTGCGAGGAATAGATAAGGTGGACAGAGACAAGATGTTCCAGAGAGAGGACACAGAAACAAGGGGTCACAATTGGAAGTTGAAGACTCCTATGAGTCAAAGGGATGTTAGGAAGTATTTCTTCAGTCATAGAGTTGTCAGGAAGTGGAATAGCTTAGAAAGCGACAGAGTGGAGGCAGGAACCATACATAGTTTTAAGACTAGGTTTGATAAAGCTCATGGAGCAGGGAGAGAGAGGACCTAGTAGCAATCAGTGAAGAGGCGGGGCCAGGAGCTATGACTCGACCCCTGCAACCACAAATAGGTGAGTACACACACACACACACACACACACACACACACACATACACACACACACAAACAGCCGGGAGCTGTGAATCGACCCCTGCAACCACAACTAGGTGAGTACACACACACACACACACACATTTCTCCATGGGTCCTGAGATAGGGAACAGAGGAGCTATGTGTACCACTAACAACAATCTTCAACTCGTCTATCGAAACAGGGCAACTACCTGAGGTATGGAAGACAGCAAATGTAGTCCCAATTTTTAAAAAAGGAGACAGGCACGTAGCACTTAACTACAGACCAATGTCACTGACATGTATAGTATGCAAGGTCATGGAGAAGATTATCAGGAGAAGAGTGGTGGAGCACCTAGAAAGGAATGAGCTTATCAACGACGGTCAACACGGTTTCAGGGACGGGAAATCCTGTGTCACGACAGGGTGACAGCAGTAAGACAAGAGAGAGAGGGGTGGGTAGATTGCATTTTCTTGGACTGTAAGAAGGCGTTTGACACAGTTCCACATAAGAG
>WNWK01002646.1:0-117500 GCA_009830355.1 Cherax destructor | reverse complement strand
TGGTACTGTAGTGGTGGTGGTAGTGGTTGTACTGTAGTAGTGGTGGTAGTGGTGGTACTGTAGTAGTGGTGGTAGTGGTGGTACTGTAGTAGTGGCGGTAGTGGTGGTACTGTAGTAGTGGTGGTAGTGGTGGTACTGTAGTAGTGGTGGTAGTGGTGGTACTGTAGTAGTGGTGGTAGTGGTGGTACTGTAGTAGTGGTGGTAGTGGTGGTACTGTAGTGGTGGTGGTAGTGGTTGTACTGTAGTAGTGGTGGTAGTGGTGGTACTGTAGTAGTGGTGGTAGTGGTGGTACTGTAGTAGTGGCGGTAGTGGTGGTACTGTAGTAGTGGTGGTAGTGGTGGTACTGTAGTAGTGGTGGTAGTGGTGGTACTGTAGTAGTGGCGGTAGTGGTGGTACTGTAGTAGTGGTAGTGGTGGTGGTAGTGGTGGTACTGTAGTAGTGGTGGTAGTGGTGGTACTGTAGTAGTGGTAGTGGTGGTGGTAGTGGTGGTACTGTAGTAGTGGTGGTAGTGGTGGTACTGTAGTAGTGGTGGTAGTGGTGGTACTGTAGTAGTGGCGGTAGTGGTGGTACTGTAGTAGTGGTAGTGGTGGTGGTAGTGGTGGTACTGTAGTAGTGGCGGTAGTGGTGGTACTGTAGTAGTGGTAGTGGTGGTACTGTAGTAGTGGTGGTAGTGGTGGTACTGTAGTAGTGGCGGTAGTGGTGGTACTGCGGTAGTGGCGGTAGTGGTGGTACTGTAGTAGTGGCGGTAGTGGTGGTACTGTAGTAGTGGCGGTAGTGGTGGTGGTAGTGGTGGTAGTGGTGGTACTGTAGTAGTGGCGGTAGTGGTGGTGGTAGTGGCGGTAGTGGTGGTACTGTAGTAGTGGCGGTAGTGGTGGTGGTAGTGGTGGTACTGTAGTAGTGGCGGTAGTGGTGGTACTGTAGTAGTGGTAGTGGTGGTACTGTAGTAGTGGCGGTAGTGGTGGTACTGTAGTAGTGGCGGTAGTGGTGGTAGTGGCAGTGGTGGTGGTTGAAAATGGTATAGAATACGGACAACTTGAAGATACAAATAATGGAGTGACGAGGCAAAGATGGTGTAATGAGTCCCTCAACCTTGGAGACATAGTTTGAGGTGGTCAGTCCCTCAACCTTGGAGACATAGTTTGAGGTGGTCAGTCCCTGAACCTTGGAGACATAGTTTGAGGTGGTCAGTCCCTGAACCTTGGAGACATAGTTTGAGGTGGTCAATCCCTCAACCTTGGAGACATAGTTTGAGGTGGTCAATCCCTCAACCTTGGAGACATAGTTTGAGGTGGTCAGTCCCTGAACCTTGGAAACATAGTTTGAAGTGGTCAGTCCCTCAACCTTGGAGACATAGTTTGAGGTGGTCAGTCCCTGAACCTTGGAGACATAGTTTGAAGTGGTCAGTCCCTCAACCTTGGAGACATAGTTTGAGGTGGTCAATCCCTCAACCTTGGAGACATAGTTTGAGGTGGTCAGTCCCTGAACCTTGGAGACATAGTTTGAGGTGGTCAGTCCCTGAACCTTGGAGACATAGTTTGAGGTGGTCAATCCCTCAACCTTGGAGACATAGTTTGAGGTGGTCAGTCCTCAACCTTGGAGACATAGTTTGAGGTGGTCAGTCCCTCAACCTTGGAGACATAGTTTGAGGTGGTCAGTCCCTCAACCTTGGAGACATAGTTTGAGGTGGTCAGTCCCTCAACCTTGGAGACATAGTTTGAGGTGGTCAATCCCTCAACCTTGGCGACATAGTTTGAGGTGGTCAGTCCCTGAACCTTGGAGACATAGTTTGAAGTGGTCAGTCCCTCAACCTTGGAGACATAGTTTGAGGTGGTCAATCCCTCAACCTTGGAGACATAGTTTGAGGTGGTCAGTCCCTGAACCTTGGAGACATAGTTTGAGGTGGTCAGTCCCTGAACCTTGGAGACATAGTTTGAGGTGGTCAATCCCTCAACCTTGGAGACATAGTTTGAGGTGGTCAGTCCCTCAACCTTGGAGACATAGTTTGAGGTGGTCAGTCCCTCAACCTTGGAGACATAGTTTGAGGTGGTCAGTCCCTCAACCTTGGAGACATAGTTTGAGGTGGTCAGTCCCTCAACCTTGGAGACATAGTTTGAGGTGGTCAATCCCTCAACCTTGGCGACATAGTTTGAGGTGGTCAGTCCCTGAACCTTGGAGACATAGTTTGAAGTGGTCAGTCCCTCAACCTTGGAGACATAGTTTGAGGTGGTCAATCCCTCAACCTTGGAGACATAGTTTGAGGTGGTCAATCCCTCAACCTTGGAGACATAGTTTGAGGTGGTCAGTCCCTCAACCTTGGAGACATAGTTTGAGGTGGTCAGTCCCTCAACCTTGGAGACATAGTTTGAGGTGGTCAGTCCCTCAACCTTGGAGACATAGTTTGAGGTGGTCAATCCCTCAACCTTGGAGACATAGTTTGAGGTGGTCAGTCCCTCAACCTTGGAGACATAGTTTGAGGTGGTCAGTCCCTGAACCTTGGAGACATAGTTTGAAGTGGTCAGTCCCTCATCCTTGGAGACATAGTTTGAGGTGGTCAGTCCCTCAACCTTGGAGACATAGTTTGAGGTGGTCAGTCCCTCAACCTTGGAGACATAGTTTGAGGTGGTCAGTCCCTCAACCTTGGAGACATAGTTTGAGGTGGTCAGTCCCTCAACCTTGGAGACATAGTTTGAGGTGGTCAATCCCTCAACCTTGGAGACATAGTTTGAGGTGGTCAATCCCTCAACCTTGGAGACATAGTTTGAGGTGGTCAGTCCCTCAACCTTGGAGACATAGTTTGAGGTGGTCAGTCCTCAACCTTGGAGACATAGTTTGAGGTGGTCAATCCCTCAACCTTGGAGACATAGTTTGAGGTGGTCAGTCCCTCAACCTTGGAGACATAGTTTGAGGTGGTCAATCCCTCAACCTTGGAGACATAGTTTGAGGTGGTCAGTCCCTCAACCTTGGAGACATAGTTTGAGGTGGTCAGTCCCTCAACCTTGGAGACATCACATCCAACAGTCATTACATCACATCCAACAGTCATTACATCACATCCAACAGTCATTACATCACATCCAACATCATTACATCACATCCAGCAGTCATTACATCACATCCAGCAGTCATTACCTACATCCAGCAGTCCATCACATCCAACAGTCTTACATCATCCAACAGTCATTCACACATCCAACAGTCATTACATCACATCCAGCAGTCATTCTCACATCCAACATCATTACATCTCATCCAGCAGTCATTACATCACATCCAGCAGTCATTACATAATCCATCAGTCATTACATCACATCCAGCAGTCATTACATCACATCCAACAGTCATTACATCACATCCAACAGTCATTACATCACATCCAACAGTCATTACATCACATCCAGCAGTCATTACATCACATCCAACAGTCATTACATCATATCCAACAGTCATTACATCACATCCAACAGTCATTACATCACATCCAACAGTCATTACATCATATCCAACAGTCATTACATCACATCCAACAGTCATTACATCACATCCAGCAGTCATTACATCACATCCAACAGTCATTACATCATCCAACAGTCATTATATAAATCCAAGTCATTACATCACATCCAGCAGTCATTACATCACATCCAACAGTCATTACATCACATCCAGCAGTCATTACATCACATCCAGCAGTCATTACATCACATCCAACAGTCATTACATCACATCCAACAGTCATTACATCACATCCAGCAGTCATTACATCACATCCAACAGTCATTACATCATATCCAACAGTCATTACATCACATCCAACAGTCATTACATCACATCCAACAGTCATTACATCATATCCAACAGTCATTACATCACATCCAACAGTCATTACATCACATCCAACAGTCATTACAACACATCCAACAGTCATTACATCACATCCAGCATAATTACATCACATCCAGCAGTCATTACATCACATCCAACATCATAACATCACATCCAGCAGTCATTACATCACATCCAACAGTCATTACATCACATCCAACATCATAACATCATATCCAGCAGTCATTACTTCACATCCAACAGTCATTACATCACATCCAACAGTCATTACATCACATCCAACATCATAACATCACATCCAGCAGTCATTACATCACATCCAACAGTCATTTACATCAACATCCACATCAGTCATCTTACATCACATCCAGCAGTCATTACATCACATCCAACAGTCATTACATCACATCCAACAGTCATTACATCACATCCAACAGTCATTACATCACATCCAACAGTCATTACATCACATCCAACAGTCATTACATCACATCCAAGCATTATGTCATTACATCACATCACAGTTTATCTCAGTCATTACATCACATCCAGCAGTCATTACATCACATCCAGCATCATTACATCACATCCAGCAGTCATTACATCACATCCAGCAGTCATTACATCACATCCAACAGTCATTACATCACATCCAGCAGTCATTACATCACATCCAACAGTCATTACATCACATCCAGCAGTCATTACATCACATCCAACAGTCATTACATCACATCCAACAGTCATTACATCACATCCAGCAGTCATTACATCACATCCAGCAGTCCTTACATCACATCCAACAGTCATTACATCACATCCAACAGTCATTACATCACATCCAGCATCATTACATCACATCCAGCAGTCATTACATCACATCCAACAGTCATTACATCACATCCAACAGTCATTACATCACATCCAGCAGTCATTACATCACATCCAACAGTCATTACATCACATCCAGCAGTCATTACATCACATCCAACAGTCATTACATCACATCCAGCAGTCATTACATCACATCCAGCAGTCATTACATCACATACAACAGTCATTACATCACATCCAGCAGTCATTACATCACATCCAACAGTCATTACATCACATCCAACAGTCATTACATCACATCCAACAGTCATTACATCACATCCAGCAGTCATTACATCACATCCAACAGTCATTACATCACATCCAACAGTCATTATATCACATCCAACAGTCATTACATCACATCCAACAGTCATTACATCACATCCAACAGTCATTACATCACATCCAACAGTCATTACAGACACAACACATAGGTGATAGCAAAACAATAACAAAAAAAATATACATCAACAAAACTCACATCTCATAAAATTAAAATATATGGAAGAGTTTTGTGAAGCAAGATTGTTAAACATGTGAAATTACAACAACTGTACAACCCAGGTCAACATGGGTTTAGAACAGGTCGCTCCTGCCTCTCACAACTACTGGACCAGTACAACATGGTCTTGGATGGTCACTCCTGCCTCTCACAACTACTGGACCAGTACAACATGGTCTTGGATGGTCGCTCCTGCCTCTCACAACTACTGGACCAGTACAACATGGTTTTGGATGGTCACTCCTGCCTTTCACAACTACTGGACCAGTACAACATGGTCTTGGATGGTCACTCCTGCCTCTCACAACTACTGGACCAGTACAACATGGTCTTGGATGGTCACTCCTGCCTCTCACAACTACTGGTCCAGTACAACATGGTTTTGGATGGTCACTCCTACCTCTCACATCTACTGGACCAGTACAACATGGTCTTGGATGGTCGATCCTACCTCTTACACCTACTAACCCATCATTACATAAGAATACTGGACCATCATTACATAAGAACATAAGATCTACTAACCCGTGCGAGGCAGAGAGGCACTCACACCCACACACATGATCGTGGACGGACTGGAAGACAAAAATCTGTAGATGTAGTGTACACAGACTTTGCAAATGCATTCAAGTGAGATGAGGGTGCAACAGCGCACGAAATGCGTGCAAAAGTAAAAGCTGGAAGAGTGAGCAGATGGATATTTAACTTTCTAACTAATCGGACATTAAGAGTAACATTAAAATTAAGGTCAGAGGCTGTCACAGTGCAAAGCTCTGTTCCTGAAGACACAGTACTCGACCCAATTAACTTTCTCATTCTAATATCAGACACTGAGGCATAACATAAGAAAGGAGGAACAACGCAGCACTAGGCAGGTCCTTCTCAATCCCAAACCCAATAACAAAAATATTTGCCCAATGCTGCCCATTTAGGTAAAAGAACACAAGTGCAACTAATGCGACATTTTATTGTGGCAACGTTTCGCTCTCCAGGAATTTTGTCAAGCCGTTACAAACAATACAGGTATATACAGGGTATATGTATATCTTTATATACTTGTATATACAGGTATATACAAACCTCCTGGAGAGCGAAACGTTGCCACAATAAAATGTCACATTAGTTGCATCTGTGACCATTTACCTACATTTTCTCGGTAATTCTTCGATTATTAATATAATTAATCAGTGAAGACAGAAATGTAGATACATGGTTCAGAGAACCGACAAGCTGATACTCCTTATTGAGGAAACGTTTCGCCATACAGTGGCTTCATCAGTCCTATACATAGAAAGAAGATCAGTAGGAGTTTGAAGTAATCAGTCCCTCAGGGACTGATTACCTCAAACTCTTTCTGATCTTCACCACTCTACTTTGTATGGACTGATGAACCCACTGTGTGGCGAAACGTTTCCTCGATAAAGATACCCAAGTGTTTCATATGGGTATCTTTATCAATGAAGACAGACTTCAGTTACTCCACGGAAAGAGTAAGAAAAAGTGGAAAAGAGAATATTAAAAAAAACAGTGGAAAGGAAGAGTAACGTATGAGACTGAGCGATAATGTCAGAAGATCTCACATTGAAGGATCACAACAATAATATTATCACAACCACGACAGACTGGATAACTAGAACCTTCAAGAGCAGAAAGTGGCTGGTTCTCTTTAGACTACAATAATAATAATATAATAATAATAATAATAATAATAATATCTTTATTTCTACCAGTACAAGGTATACAGACCATAGCTGACATCAATGACATACTACTATATAGAAAGACCCTTGTTATGCTGAGCATTTCCCGCAAATTAGGTCAATTTTGTCCCAGGATGCGACCCACACCAGTCCACTAACACCCAGTTACCCATTTTTAAATGATGGGTGAACAAGGACAGAGACAGCAGGTGTCTTATGGAAACACGTCCCTATTGTTTTTCCAGTCGTACCGGAGGAGATTCGAACCCCGGACCTCAGTGTGTGAGATGAGTGCGCTACCGATCGAGCAACGGGACACCTGATGTACATTAACAGCTCCTTAGAAAGCAAGTTGGGAGAAACGTCTACAATAAAGATACCCAGATGTTGCACACGTGTCTAATTTTTCATCAAGTAAAAATCACTGATCTGAATTATGTACAGAGGATTTTCAACTTCCCCTATAAATACAGTCAAGCACCTAAAATACTGGAAATGCCTGAAGCTTTTCAAACTGTACTCCTTGAAACGTAGGCGAGAGAGACACATCACAATTTACACCTTGAGAACTCTGCAGTGCTCAGGGCTTGAACTTCCAGTGCTCAGGGGTTGAACTTCCAGTGCTCAGGGGTTGAACTTCCAGTGCTCAGGGGTTGAACTTCCAGTGCTCAGGGCTTGAACTTCCAGTGCTCAGGGCTCGAACTTCCAGTGCTCAGGGCTTGAACATCCAGTGCTAAGAGCTTGAACTTCTAGTGCTAAGAGCTTGAACTTCCAGTGCTCAGGGGTTGAACTTCCAGTGCTCAGGGGTTGAACTTCCAGTGCTCAGGGTTTGAACTTCCAGTGCTCAGGGCTCGAACTTCCAGTGCTCAGGGCTCGAACATCAAGTGCTTAGGGCTTGAACATCCAGTGCTAGGGCTTGAACATCCAGTGCTCAGGGCTTGAACATCCAGTGCTAGGGCTTGAACATCCAGTGCTCAGGGCTTGAACATCCAGTGCTCAGGGCTTGAACATCCAGTGCTCAGGGCTTGAACATCCAGTGCTCAGAGCTTGAACATCCAGTGCTCAGGGCTTGAACATCCAGTGCTCAGGGCTCGAACTTCCAGTGCTCAGGGCTCGAACATCAAGTGCTTAGGGCTTGAACATCCAGTGCTAGGGCTTGAACATCCAGTGCTCAGGGCTTGAACATCCAGTGCTAGGGCTTGAACATCCAGTGCTCAGGGCTTGAACATCCAGTGCTCAGGGCTTGAACATCCAGTGCTCAGGGCTTGAACATCCAGTGCTCAGAGCTTGAACATCCAGTGCTCAGGGCTTGAACATCCAGTGCTCAGGGCTCGAACTTCCAGTGCTCAGGGCTCGAACATCAAGTGCTTAGGGCTTGAACATCCAGTGCTAGGGCTTGAACATCCAGTGCTCAGGGCTTGAACATCCAGTGCTAGGGCTTGAACATCCAGTGCTCAGGGCTTGAACATCCAGTGCTCAGGGCTTGAACATCCAGTGCTCAGGGCTTGAACATCCAGTGCTCAGAGCTTGAACATCCAGTGCTCAGGGCTTGAACATCCAGTGCTCAGGGCTTGAACATCCAGTGTTCAGGGCTTGAACATCCAGTGCTTAGGGCTTGAACATCCAACAGCCACAACTACAGCACTGCTGAAGGAGCACAGATCGAAGGGAGCCACGACCACGAGATACAAAGCACTCCAGGGCATAACCAAGAACCTTAGAACAGAAGATGGTGGTGGAGGAGGGAAGACAGATGCAGCTGTGCACTCAAACGAGTCATTCAAGCGTCAAAAACACACATTTTTACAAGGCAAGAGTTGTAAAGAAGTGGAATATGTTGGGTTACGATACAAGCTGACTATATAAATGTTTTTAATGGTAAATAAAACAGAGAAATCAAGGCAAACTGAAACATGAGAGAGAGAGAGAGAGTTCCCTATTTTGTATATAGTTCTACCATCTATATGTCCTTGAATTTGTATTGGTAAAGCCACTGGTGGGCGAAACGTCTACAACAAAGATACCCAGATGTTGCACATGTGTCTAAGTCTTCATCCCTATTTGTATGTCTCATAACAATAAAGTTAGGAACCTTAACCTAACTTTGCAAAACCCTATGTTAGAGAGAGAGAGAGAGAGAGAGAGAGAGAGAGAGAGAGAGAGAGAGAGAGAGAGAGAGAGAGAGAGAGAGAGAGAGAGAGAGAGAGAGAGAGAGAGAAACACTTAAGCTGGGGCTGCCACAAGAACCCACACAGTTTATCTTACACTAAAAAGCTCCCAACATCCGCCAGGTTAAAGCAAAATTATGAGAGCAGTAGGTACCCCGCACGCCAGCCAGCAGGTGAGTGAGGCAGCAGCAGCAGCAGCAGCAGCACGAGGACGAGGTGTAGGAGCAAGAGGAAGAGGTGCAGCAGCAGCACGAGGAAGAGGAGAGGCAACAGTATTACCAGGAAGAGGAAAAGAAGCAGTAACAATGCCATCAACAGGAAGACAAAAGCAGTAATAATGCCTTCAACAGGAAGACAAAAGCAGTAACAATGCCATCAACAGGAAGACAAAAGCAGTAATAATGCCTTCAACAGGAAGACAAAAGCAGTAACAATGCCATCAACAGGAAGACAAAAGCAGTAACAATGCCATCAACAGGAAGACAAAAGCAGTAACAATGCCATCAACAGGAAGACAAAAGCCGTAATAATGCCATCAACAGGAAGAGGAAAAGCAGCAGCAGTAGCAACGGCAAGAAGACGAGAGGCAGCAGTAACAGCAGAAGCAGGATATTCACCTGGTGAAATTATTCCACCTGTAAATCAACAGGATGGGACTCTCTCTTCCAGCAATCAAGAAAAAGCTGAACTGCTTGTTGAACACTTTACTGCCAAGATGCAAGTTCCTGATCCAGTTCTGGAACCTCCTTTGCTAGCTGCAAGAACTGTGTCAAAGTTGTCAGTGGAGACAATAAGGCAGGATGAGGTGCATTGTCTTAAATCCCTGGACCAAGACAAAGCTGTGGACCCAGATATTGTGAGGCCAAGATTGCTGAGCAGATGTGTAGACCAGCTAGGAACACCTGGAAAGGGTTACCTGGAGAGGGTCTCGGCGGCCAACGCCCCCGCGGAAATCAGTAACTACAGACCAATAAAATGTCACATTAGTTGCATTTGTGTCCTTTTACTTAACATATTGTCGGTAATTCTACCAATATTATTACAACTACAGACCAGTGTCACTCCTGTCAAACACTGGCAAGATTCTTGAGACAATAATCTTATGGCAAATGATAGCTGATGCTGATCTGTTGTTAAACCTCTCCACTAAATGGCACCAGTCACTGGATGAATCCACAATCAGCTGTGTAGTAGCACTGGACACTGCTGGTGCTTTCCACCCAGTATAGCACCAGAGACTCTTGGCAAAACTGTAAGCACTAGGAGTCTCTGGCTCTGCACTGTCTCCTCAGTGATTACTTTCAAGGTAGATCTCTAAGAGTGCTTCTCAATGGGACAGTGAACAAGACACTCTTGGTACAAGTGTTCCACAGGGAACTGTGCTTGGGCCATTATTATGGAATGTCCATTTCAATGACCTTCTTCAACTCATCCCAGAATCCCATGCATATGCAGACGACTGTACTCTGACATTTACTTATCCAAGAGAGGAAATACCAGCTGCTATAAGTTACATCACCATCTTACAGCAATATCAGCCTGGAGAAACCGATGGCAGGTAACATTTGCTCCTGAGAAAACATAAATGATGGTCTCCAGGCACCATGATGGTAATGCTGGAGCAGTACCAAGTATGATAAGTGTTATAACTCATTCTTCCCATAGCAAATGAAGGATCGAACCTCCAACCCTCCGCGTGCACTGACTGACCCACACGGGTTTCGCGCTTCACAAAAAAAAAAATTAAACAGATTAAACCAGGGGACGAAGTGGATATCCTAGGGGGAAATTCTGACTAAAAAAAAAAAAATCTTGTAAAGAAGGCAGCCAGGAAGGTAACAGCACTAAGGTGTATCTCGTACCTGCTCGACATTAGAAGCAGCAAGACGGTAAGAGGCACTCACACCTTGAGTATGCTCCACTGTCTTGGACTGCTGCCCTCCGTCTCATCTGCGACTTCTTGACAGAATGCAGAATCAAGCAAGACGACTCATCTCTCGCCTGGACCCAGCCTGGATAGATGTGTCAGTCTAGCAGAGTCTTCAACACTGTAGCGATGTGAGTGATCTTACTGTAATGTGCAAGGTCAATGTTGCCAAGGTACAACACTTGGTTCCACTTCGTGGGCAGTGAGAAGACAGCTTCTATACCACAAGACGGGCAGTGAGAGCTTCTATACCACAAGACGGGCAGTGAGAAGACAGCTTCAATACCACAAGACGGGCAGTGAGAGCTTCTATACCACAAGACGGGCCGTGAGAGCTTCAATACCACAAGACGGGCAGTGAGAGCTTCTATACCACAAGACGGGCAGTGAGAGCTTCTATAACACAAGACGGGCAGTGAGAGCTTCTATAACACAAGACGGGCAGTGAGAAGACAGCTTCTATACCACAAGACGGGCAGTGAGAAGACAGCTTCTATACCACAAGACGGGCAGTGAAGACAGCTTCTATACCACAAGACAGGCAGTGAGAAGACAGCTTCTATACCACAAGACGGGCAGTGAGAGCTTCTATAACACAAGACGGGCAGTGAGAAGACAGCTTCTATACCACAAGACGGGCAGTGAGAAGACAGCTTCTATACCACAAGACGGGCAGTGAGAAGACAGCTTCTATACCACAAGACGGGCAGTGAGAAGATAGCTTCTATACCACAAGACGGGCAGTGAGAAGACAGCTTCTATACCACAAGACGGGCAGTGAGAATACAGCTTCTATACCACAAGACGGGCAGTGAGAAGACAGCTTCTATACCACAAGACGGGTAGTGAGAAGACAGCTTCTATACCACAAGACGGGCAGTGAGAAGATAGCTTCTATACCACAAGACAGGCAGTGAGAAGACAGCTTCTATACCACAAGACGGGCAGTGAGAAGATAGCTTCTATACCACAAGAAGGGCAGTGAGAAGATAGCTTCTATACCACAAGACGGGCAGTGAGAAGATAGCTTCTATACCACAAGACGGGCAGTGAGAAGACAGCTTCTATACCACAAGACGGGCAGTGAGAAGATAGCTTCTATACCACAAGACGGGCAGTGATAAGACAGCTTCTATACCACAAGACGGGCAGTGAGAAGATAGCTTCTATACCACAAGACGGGCAGTGAGAAGACAGCTTCTATACCACAAGACGGGCAGTGAGAAGATAGCTTCTATACCACAAGACGGGCAGTGAGAATACAGCTTCTATACCACAAGACGGGCAGTGAGAAGACAGCTTCTATACCACAAGACGGGCAGTGAGAAGACAGCTTCTATACCACAAGACGGGCAGTGAGAAGACAGCTTCTATACCACAAGACGGGCAGTGAGAAGATAGCTTCTATACCACAAGACGGGCAGTGAGAATACAGCTTCTATACCACAAGACGGGCAGTGAGAATACAGCTTCTATACCACAAGACAGGCAGTGAGAAGACAGCTTCTATACCACAAGACAGGCAGTGAGAAGATAGCTTCTATACCACAAGACGGGCAGTGAGAATACAGCTTCTATACCACAAGACGGGCAGTGAGAAGACAGCTTCTATACCACAAGACGGGCAGTGAGAAGATAGCTTCTATACCACAAGACGGGCAGTGAGAAGACAGTTTCTATACCACAAGACGGGCAGTGAGAAGATAGCTTCTATACCACAAGACGGGCAGTGAGAATACAGCTTCTATACCACAAGACGGGCAGTGAGAAGACAGCTTCTATACCACAAGACGGGCAGTGAGAAGACAGCTTCTTTACCACAAGACGGGCAGTGAGAAGACAGCTTCTATACCACAAGACGGGCAGTGAGAAGATAGCTTCTATACCACAAGACGGGCAGTGAGAATACAGCTTCTATACCACAAGACAGGCAGTGAGAAGACAGCTTCTATACCACAAGACGGGCAGTGAGAAGACAGCTTCTACACAACAAGACGGGCAGTGAGAATACAGCTTCTATACCACAAGACGGGCAGTGAGAAGATAGCTTCTATACCACAAGACGGGCAGTGAGAATACAGCTTCTATACCACAAGACAGGCAGTGAGAAGACAGCTTCTATACCACAAGACGGGCAGTGAGAAGACAGCTTCTACACCACAAGACGGGCAGTGAGAAGACAGCTTCTACACCACAAGACGGGCAGTGAGAAGACAGCTTCTACACAACAAGACGGGCAGTGAGAATACAGCTTCTATACCACAAGACGGGCAGTGAGAAGATAGCTTCTATACCACAAGACGGGCAGTGAGAATACAGCTTCTATACCACAAGACAGGCAGTGAGAAGACAGCTTCTATACCACAAGACGGGCAGTGAGAAGACAGCTTCTACACCACAAGACGGGCAGTGAGAAGACAGCTTCTACACCACAAGACGGGCAGTGAGAAGACAGCTTCTACACAACAAGACGGGCAGTGAGAATACAGCTTCTATACCACAAGACGGGCAGTGAGAAGATAGCTTCTACACCACAAGACGGGCAGTGAGAAGACAGCTTCTACACCACAAGACGGGCAACTAACTACACTCTGGCTGAAACAGTTTTCAAGAACATAATTTCATCTGAGATCATTCATTTGTAGGATGACTCGAGTCTGGAACATGTTCGTCAGCATAATGACATCAATGAAATAGAGTCAGTTGACCAAATGAAGTCGCTGGCGCACAGCTGGAGCACAGCTGGAGCACAGCTGACCCACAGCTGGCTCCAACTTCATCTTCTACCGCATTTGAATATGGCATAACAATAAAAGTTTAATAAAGATAATAAAGACAACGAGAGAGGAGAGAGAGAGAGAGAGAGAGAGAGAGAGAGAGAGAGAGAGAGAATTAGAGATCCTTCAAGTCTCCTCCACACACTGGAAGGTCTGGGAAAAACGTTTGCTCTACGAGCGTGTGATCCATCTAACTGTTAGTGCACACCTGTGTGTCTACTGCACCATGGCTCATTACACCTCTGCCTCATACATTTTCTCACTCCAGCTGCACACCTTCCTCCTCCCTCCCTCTCCCTCCTTACCTCTCCCTCTCTCCCACTTCCCTTTTTTCTTCTCACCACCCTCACTCCTCATCTTAATTCTCCAACCTTTCCTTAATCTCCCTTCCTCTCCCTCAGCCTCCTTCCTTTCTCTCCTCCATCACTCGCCCTACTATCCAACTTCCCTATTCCCTCAGTCTTCCCTGTTTCCCCCAGCCTCCTCCCTCACACCTCCTTCATGCTCTCTCCCACCTCCTTCACGCTCCCTCCCACCTCCTGCAAGCTCCCTCCCACCTCCTTCACGCTCCCTTCCACCTCCTTCATGCTCCCTCACACCTTCATGCTCCCTCCCACCTCCTTCATGCTCCCTCACACCTCCTTCATGCTCCCTCCCACCTCTTTCATGCTCACTCCCATCATCACACTCCCTCCCACCTCCTTCATACTCTCTCCCACCTCCATCACGCTCCCTCCCACCTCCTTCAAGTTAAATTAGACACATGTGCAACACTTGGGTATCTTTATTGAGGAAACGTTTCGCCACACAGTGGCTTCATCAGTCCAATACAAAGTAGAAAGTTGAAATTACTAGGATATTATTAGTGTCTTCCTGTGTGAAAACCGAGAGAAAATAATTATTAAAAATAGAGCACATATCATTCTCCTTGTCAGTAAGATGCCCAGAGTTATTTTTAAGGGGACCTATCTTATCCCTAACTTTTGTTCTATAAACCTGGAAAAAACTTTTTGGGTTAGTTTTTGAATCCCTAGCAACTTTAATTTCATAGTCCCGTTTAGCTTTTCTTATACCCTTTTTAATGTCCCTCTTAATGTCAGTATACTGATTTATAAGATGACCCTCACCTTTATTTATACGCCTATAAATTCCTTTCTTCTGCCCTAAAAGATATTTGAGCCTATTATTTATCCATTTTGGGTCATTTCTACTTGATCTAATTTCTTTATACGGTATAAATGTTCTTTGGCTAGCCTGTATAGTATTAAAAAACCTGTCATATTGATAGCTCTCTTCGTTACCCCAGTCCACAGATGATAAGTGTTATCTAACCCATTGTAATCTGCTAAGCGAAAATCTGGGACTGTTACTGAATTATCCCTACTGTTATACATCCATTCAATGCTAAAGGTAATTGATTTGTGGTCGCTTGTGCCGAGTTCCTCTGTAATTTCTAAATTGTTTACAAGGGTTTCCTTGTTTGCCAGAACCAAGTCAAGTAGGTTATTTCCCCTTGTAGGTTCTGTCACAAACTGTTTCAAAAAACAATCCTGAACTACTTATAAAAAGTCGTTAGATTCTAAATTCCCAGTCAAGAAATTCCAATCCAAAGTTGAAAGGAGAGGAGGAGTTTGAGGTAATCAGTCTCTCGGCCTGGAGTCAATGTGAAATAAAGACACATGTGCAACATCTGGGTATCTTTATTGTAAACGTTTCGCCCACCAGTGGCTTTATCAATACAAATTCTAGGACATAATATGAAGACAGTAGAACTATATACAAAAGATGAGGTAATCAGTCCCTCGGCCTTGGAGTTGGTGTGAACAGCACCGTAGTCGTGGAGGTTCTGGAGCAGAGTTAGTTAGTTAGTTCAGACTCTCAGGTAAGGACCCACTAGGGGCGAGGGGAGAGTGGGGACAGAAGAAGAATAGCCGGTGAGAGGAAGAGCTGAAGCAGAAGAGAAAGAGTCAGGACTAAACCCAACAGTCTAACTACTGTCTGGAGCAGAGGCAAGGAGGCTGGCGCTTATATACTAACGTCAAAGTGGAAAGGAACGTGTAGCATACGAGGGCATAGTCACTGGAGTCAATGTGTTCAGTCCATCAATCTTGTAGAAAGTACAGCGTAGAGCCATAGAAGTTGCTTATATACTGTAGTCAGGTGAGGCGAAGCAGGAGGAGGCGGGGTCATAGTGGTACCATCCACTAGTCGAAGTAGGTCTTCGTCCAAAGGTTGGACAAGTGTTGAAGAATTCGTTTGTATCAAGATCCAAAGATGTTGCTGTGTCAGACACAGGTAGGTTTACGATAGACTTTAAAAGAAAGTCTGTTTCCACCAGTGAGTAGGAGAACGTCGAGAAAAGGTAATTGGTTAACCTTCTCCTGTAGTGTAAATTTAATAGTAGGTTCCAGTGTTCATGGTGTTGAGGGTGCCACGCACGTCTAGATTATTGGCTACAATGACCAAAATATCAAGGTACTGCGCATCCATGTAACTGATCTAGTGATGCTACTGAGGATCCGTCTGGATTCTAGATCCTCCCCTTAGTGCAGTACTTGCCAATTTATATATGGAGGACCTACAATCCAGACGGATCCTCAATAACATCCCTGGGTCAACAGGTCCTTCTCTGACCCAACCCGTCACACCACATTAGTTCCACTACTCAGTCCTGAGCGAAACGTTTCGCTCAGAGTAATGAATACTCTCAGTCCTGTGCGAAATGTTTCGCCTTGTATGGGCCAGTAGGCCTCCTGCAGTGCTCCTCCATTCTATTTTAATGTTATGTGAAGAGAGACAGAGAGAGTCAGTCTAGTCAACACGTTTCACTCTTAATTACCATTCAGTTTCGGCCGACAACAACTGCTTAGGACTCGAAGATAATCTGCCTGAAGGAAGAGAGAAGTGAGAAAGGGGGAAAAGAAAGGAGGGAGTAGGAGAGTTGGAAGAAAGAGGGGAGGAAGGGAGGGGGGAAAGGAAAGGAGAAAAGAGGGGAAAGAGAGGTGGATGAAAAGAGGAAGCGAGAAAAACAGAGAAATGAGAAACAGCAAAGGATAGAATAGAGGAAGAGGGGTGGAAGGGAAGAGATAGCAGAATGGGAGGGAGAGTATAAGGAAGACTAAAAAAAAAAGAGGAATGGAGAGAGAGAGAGAGCGCAAATAGACAGCAGAGACAGACAGAAGACACACAGATACACAGAACCAGACACAGAAACACACACAGACAACGAATCATCTACACAAAACAGACACGCACACAGCCAGCTATGCATGCAGACACAAAAAATAGACAAACAGGCAGGCAGACAGACAGGCAGGCAAGCATACACGTTAGACAGCTCACTACACCCATCAAGGGCGAGAGAGAGTGAGAAAGAGAGAGAGAGAAAGATCTGCTGTCTAACTAAAATATAAATAACGAGTCAAACCAGACCAGCCAACGATTGGAAAGCTTTTTTAAACGATGAAAGAATGATTAAGCAAAAAGCTTTGGGAGGGGAGGGAAGAAGAGGGAGAGAATGAGGGGGAGGGAAGAAGAGGGAGGGAATGAGAGGGAGGGAAGAAGAGGGAGAGAATGAGAGGGAGGGAAGAAGAGGGAGAGAATGAGAGGGAGGGAAGAAGAGGGAGAGAATGAGAGGGAGAGAAGAAGAGGGAGAGAATGAGATGGGAGGGAAGAAGAGGGGAGAGAATGAGAGGGAGAGAAAAGAAGAGGGGAGGGAATGAGAGGGAGGGAAGAAGAGGGGAGAGAATGAGAGGGAGAGAAGAAGAGGGGAGAGAATGAGAGGGGAGGGAAGAAGAGGGGAGAGAATGAGAGGGGAGGGAAGAAGAGGGAGAGAATGAGAGGGGAGAGAAGAAGAGGGGAGAGAATGAGAGGGGAGGGAAGAAGAAGGGAGAGAATGAGAGAGGAGAAAAGAAGAGGAGGGAATGAGAGGGGAGGGAAGAAGAGGGGAGGATGAAAGGGGAGGGAAGAAGAGGGGATAGAATGAGAGGGAGGGAAGAAAAGGGGAGGGAATGAGAGGGGAGGGAAGAAGAGGGGAGGATGAGAGGGGAGGGAAGAAGAGGGGATAGAATGAGAGGGGAGGGAAGAAGAGGGGAGGGAAGAAGAGGGGAGGGAAGAAGAGGGGAGGGAAGAAGGGGGGAGAGAATGAGAGGGGAGGAGAAAAATGAGGTGATAAAACGGAGGACGTAAGAGATAACGGTGAAAGCGACACTTCAATGGTTCAGTAAATGGTTCAGTGTACGAGAGAAACATCACTTCAACTGTTCAGTATACTTAACCCCAGTAGTTAAATATACTGAGAGAAACATCACTTCAACTGTTCAGTATACTTAACCCCAGTAGTTGAATATACTGAGAGAAACATCACTTCAACTGTTCAGTATACTTAACCCCAGTAGTTGAATATACTGAGAGAAACATCACTTCAACTGTTCAGTATACTTAACCCCAGTAGTTGAATATACTGAGAGAAACATCGGGAGAAACTGCGTTTTCCTGGTCTAGGTGTTTGCCTGCTCAACCAGACGAACGAAAAATAGATAGATAGATAAAGAAGAGGATCCCAGGAGTGGGTCGATATATAGGATTTGGTGGTCCTGTGGGTTAAAGCGTCATGTGGTTCTCGCTCACCATGAGGCAGGCCAGTACAACATGGGTTCGAGTCCTTGGCTAGTGCAGTGTTGTTAATGATCAATACCACTCGTTCGTGGTTACAGTTATATATATATATATATATATATATATATATATATATATATATATATATATATATATATATATATATATATATATATATATATATATGTCGTGCCGTTTAGGTAAAACTGGTCAATTAGCAAGAACGCCTTTAAAATTAAGTCCTCTCTAAAATTTTCTCTTATACGTTTAAAGACATTTTTTTCCTTTATGTTAATGTAAAAAATTATAATTTTGTACCAAGAGAAACTTTGAAAACTTACCTAACCTTATTATAACAAGTGCAATTTAATTTAGTCTAACCCAACTAAATATATTTTAGATACTTTTACAACAATTTAATAATAAACAAACACAATGAAATATATTTTTTTCGTTAGATTCAGAATGATTTTTACGAAATTATTGCATACACAAATTTTCACTTGTCTTATATAGCAAGATGAGCGTTGCTATTTAAGCCAAAATCGCCAGTTTTACCTAATCGGCACGATATATATATATATATATATATATATATATATATATATATATATATATATATATATATATATATATTACGACAAGATGCAAAACAACCACGGGGGGAGTTGAATGATGGCTCTAGACCTTTCGCGTTGCAGTCAACACATTACCAGTAGCTCGCAATGTTGCAGAAATGAGTAAGAAATCCAAGGAGACTCGATCCTGCTGAAAAGGATCCCAGAAGAGGTCGAAATATACAAATTAATTCATCTTCTGAGAGAGAGAGAGAGAGAGAGGACCCCATGTTACAAGTACCGTCAGTAGGAACGCAAGAGTGGCGACAGATCATCGTTGTAAAGACGGGAGTTTGTAAGCTGGGTGACATCTTGTGTGAGCCAGCCTTTGACCCCCGTCTACCAGGACGACGAAGTTGGTTCAAACTCTGGAGCCCCTTTCACCAGAGATCAAGACTACCATGGAGCCCCTTTCACCAGAGATCAAGACTGCCATGGAGCCCCTTTCACCAGAGATCAAGACTGCCATGGAGCCCCTTTCATCCAGAGATCAAGACTGCCATGGAGCCCCTTTCACCCAGAGATCAAGACTGCCATGGAGCCCCTTTCACCCAGAGATCAAGACTGCCATGGAGCCCCTTTCACCCAGAGATCAAGACTGCCATGGAGCCCCTTTCACCCAGAGATCAAGACTGCCATGGAGCCCCTTTCACCCAGAGATCAAGACTGCCATGGAGCCCCTTTCACCCAGAGATCAAGACTGCCATGGAGCCCCTTTCACCCAGAGATCAAGACTGCCATGGAATTAGTGGCGACCTAAGTTTCACTGCGGGGAGAAAACTTGAAAAAAGAGAAAGTTTTTTTTCTGGTTTCACCTGCCATCTCATTAAGATGAGGGAGAGGAAAAGAATTTATATTTTGTAAGCACGTTTCAAATGAAGATGTGGTGGACGAACTCCGAAAGACATGAATGATGCCCCTCCTTCTCCTCGTCTTCCCCTCTTCCTCTTCTTCCCCTCCTCCTCCTCCTCCTCCTCTCCTACAGCAATTCCATCCCATTACTGGTTCTCCATCCTTCTTAATGCGACACTTGGGCAACATTTGGGTATCTTTATTCTGGAAACGTTTCGCCAGCCAGTGGCTTTTTCAGTCCAATACAGAGAAAAAACAGTGGAAGATGAGGAGGAGTTTGAGGTAATCAGTCCCTCAGTCTGCAGTCGATGAGTTCAGTCTATCAATCATTCTTATTTCCCCCTTTCCACTACTGCCTTCCCACTCCTCTCTACATCCGTCTTCTAATTTTTCTCACTTATCTCTCCTTTAGTAATTCCTATGCCTCTTCCCTCATTTCTCTCTCATGACTATCCTATCCAATTCTCACTTCATATCCTTCTATTTCCTGTACATTCTTCCTGTCCTATCCTTCCTCTACTGCCTTCCCTTCATTTATATTCTTCTTTCCTATCTGCAGTAGGAATGTGGCACTAGTGTGTCACCAGTGCCAGCAGTGCATCACCAATGCCAGCAGTGTCACCAGTGCCAGCAATGTGGCACCAGTGCTACAAGTGTGGCACCATCACCAGTAGTGTGGCACCACCACCACCAGTAGTGTGGCACCATCATCAGCAGTGTGGCACAATCACCAGTAGTGTGGCACTAGTGCCAGTAGTGTGGCACTAGTGCCAGTAGTGTGGCACTAGTGCCAGTAGTGTGGCACTAGTGCCAGCAGTGTGGCACTAGTGCCGGCTCACTGATGAATGAATCATGGCTGCCGTGTTTTAGTCACGGGGAAAACATAAAAAGAGTGAAAAACCTTTGACCGCGCAGCCAAACTTTCCTTTCATGGAATGGCGACATTTCTGCGACCGTAACGAGATCCCCCAACGGACGGAAGAACGGACACGCGCAGACGACCTTCTTAACGAGATCCCCCAACGGACGGAAGAAAGGACACGCGCAGACGACCTTCTTAACGAGATCCCCCAACGGACGGAAGAAAGGACACGCGCAGACGACCTTCTTAACGAGATCCCCCAACGGACGGAAGAAAGGACACGCGCAGACGACCTTCTTAACGAGATCCCCCAACGGACGGAAGAACGGACACGCGCAGACGACCTTCTTAACGAGATCCCCCAACGGACGGAAGAACGGACAAACGCAGACGACCTTCTTAACGAGATCCCCCAACGGACGGAAGAACGGACACGCGCAGACGACCTTCTTAACGAGATCCCCCACGGACGCAAGAACGGACACGCGCAGACGACCTTCTTAACGAGATCCCCCAACGGACGGAAGAACGGACACGCGCAGACGACCTTCTTAACGAGATCCCCCAACGGACGGAAGAACGGACACGCGCAGACGACCTTCTTAACGAGATCCCCCAACGGACGGAAGAACGGACACGCGCAGACGACCTTCTTAACGAGATACCCCAACGGACGGAAGAACGGACACGCGCAGACGACCTTCTTAACGAGATCCCCCACGGACGCAAGAACGGACACGCGCAGACGACCTTCTTAACGAGATCCCCCAACGGACGCAAGAACGGACACGCGCAGACGACCTTCTTAACGAGATCCCCAACGGACGGAAGAACGGACACGCGCAGACGACCTTCTTAACGAGATCCCCAACGGACGGAAGAACGGACACGCGCAGACGACCTTAACGAGATAACCCAACGGACGGAAGAACGGACACGCGCAGACGACCTTCTTAACGAGATCCCCCAACGGACGGAAGAACGGACACGCGCAGACGACCTTCTTAACGAGATCCCCAACGGACGGAAGAAAGGACACGCGCAGACGACCTTCTTAACGAGATCCCCAACGGACGGAAGAACGGACACGCGCAGACGACCTTCTTAACGAGATCCCCAACGGACGGAAGAACGGACACGCGCAGACGACCTTCTTAACGAGATCCCCAACGGACGGAAGAACGGACACGCGCAGACGACCTTCTTAACGAGATCCCCAACGGACGGAAGAACGGACACGCGCAGACGACCTTCTTAACGAGATCCCCAACGGACGGAAGAACGGACACGCGCAGACGACCTTCTTAACGAGATCCCCCAACGGACGGAAGAACGGACACGCGCAGACGACCTTCTTAACGAGATCCCCAACGGACGAAGAACGGACACGCGCAGACGACCTTCTTAACGAGATCCCCACGGACGAAGAAGGACACGCGCAGACGACCTTCTTAACGAGATCCCCAACGGACGAAGAACGGACACGGCAGACGACCTTCTTAACGAGATCCCCCACGGACGGAAGAACGGACACGCGCAGACGACCTTCTTAACGAGATCCCAACGGACGGAAGAACGGACACGCGCAGACGACCTTCTAACGAGATCCCAACGGACGGAAGAACGGACACGCGCAGACGACCTTCTTAACGAGATCCACGGACGGAAGAACGGACACGCGCAGACGACCTTCTTAACGAGATCCCCAACGGACGGAAGAAAGGACACGCGCAGACGACCTTCTTAACGAGATCCCCACGGACGGAAGAACGGACACGCGCAGACGACCTTCTTAACGAGATACCCAACGGACGGAAGAACGACACGCGCAGACGACCTTCTTAACGAGATCCCCAAGGACGGAAGAACGGACACGCGCAGACGACTTCTTAACGAGATCCCCAACGGACGGAAGAACGGACACGCGCAGACGACCTTCTTAACGAGATCCCCAACGGACGAAGAACGGACACGCGCAGACGACCTTCTTAACGAGATCCCCAACGGACGGAAGAAGGACACGCGCAGACGACCTTCTTAACGAGATCCCCAACGGACGGAAGAAAGGACACGCGCAGACGACCTTCTTAACGAGATCCCCAACGGACGGAAGAACGGACACGCGCAGACGACCTTCTTAACGAGATCCCCAACGGACGGAAGAACGGACACGCAGACGACCTTCTTAACGAGATCCCCAACGGACGGAAGAACGGACACGCGCAGACGACCTTCTTAACGAGATCCCCCAAGGACGGAAGAACGGACACGCGCAGACGACCTTCTTAACGAGATCCCCAACGGACGGAAGAACGGACACGGCAGACGACCTTCTTAACGAGATCCCCAACGGACGGAAGAACGGACACGCGCAGACGACCTTCTTAACGAGATCCCCAACGGACGGAAGAACGGACACGCGCAGACGACCTTCTTAACGAGATCCCACGGACGAAGAACGGACACGCGCAGACGACCTTCTTAACGAGATCCCAACGGACGAAAAACGGACACGCGCAGACGACCTTCTTAACGAGATCCCCAACGGACGGAAGAAAGGACACGCGCAGACGACCTTCTTAACGAGATACCCCAACGGACGGAAAACGGACACGCGCAGACGACCTTCTTAACGAGATCCCCACGGACGCAAGAACGGACACGCGCAGACGACCTTCTTAACGAGATCCCCAACGGACGCAAGAACGGACACGCGCAGACGACCTTCTTAACGAGATCCCCAACGGACGGAAGAAGGACACGCGCAGACGACCTTCTTAACGAGATCCCCAACGGACGGAAGAAAGGACACGCGCAGACGACCTTCTTAACGAGATCCCCAACGGACGGAAGAACGGACACGCGCAGACGACCTTCTTAACGAGATCCCCCAACGGACGGAAGAACGGACACGCGCAGACGACCTTCTTAACGAGATCCCCAACGGACGGAAGAACGGACACGCGCAGACGACCTTCTTAACGAGATCCCCAATGGACGGAAGAACGGACACGCGCAGACGACCTTCTTAACGAGATCCCCAACGGACGGAAGAACGGACACGCGCAGACGACCTTCTTAACGAGATCCCCAACGGACGGAAGAACGGACACGCGCAGACGACCTTCTTAACGAGATACCCCAACGGACGGAAGAACGGACACGCGCAGACGACCTTCTTAACGAGATCCCCCACGGACGCAAGAACGGACACGCGCAGACGACCTTCTTAACGAGATCCCCAACGGACGGAAGAACGGACACGCGCAGACGACCTTCTTAACGAGATCCCCAAACGGACGGAAGAACGGACACGCGCAGACGACCTTAACGAGATACCCCAACGGACGGAAGAACGGACACACGCAGACGACCTTCTTAACGAGATCCCCCACGGACGGAAGAACGGACACGCGCAGACGACCTTCTTAACGAGATACCCCAACGGACGGAAGAATGGACACGCGCAGACGACCTTCTTAACGAGATCCCCCAACGGACGGAAGAACGGACACGCGCAGACGACCTTCTTAACGAGATACCCCAACGGACGGAAGAACGGACACGCGCAGACGACCTTCTTAACGAGATACCCCAACGGACGGAAGAACGGACACGCGCAGACGACCTTCTTAACGAGATCCCCAACGGACGGAAGAACGGACACGCGCAGACGACCTTCTTAACGAGATACCCCAACGGACGGAAGAACGGACACGCGCAGACGACCTTCTTAACGAGATCCCCACGGACGGAAGAACGGACACGCGCAGACGACCTTCTTAACGAGATCCCCCAACGGACGCAAGAACGGACAAACGCAGACGACCTTCTTAACGAGATCCCCCAACGGACGGAAGAACGGACACGTGCAGACGACCTTCTTAACGAGATCCCCACGGACGGAAGAACGGACACGCGCAGACGACCTTCTTAACGAGATCCCCCAACGGACGGAAGAACGGACACGTGCAGACGACCTTCTTAACGAGATCCCCCACGGACGCAAAAACGGACACGCGCAGACGACCTTCTTAACGAGATCCCCCACGGACGGAAAAACGGACACGCGCAGACGACCTTCTTAACGAGATAACCCAACCGACGGAAGAACGGACACGCGCAGACGACCTTCTTAACGAGATCCCCCAACGGACGGAAGAACGGACACGCGCAGACGACCTTCTTAACGAGATCCCCCAACGGACGGAAGAACGGACACGCGCAGACGACCTTCTTAACGAGATACCCCAACGGACGGAAGAACGGACACGCGCAGACGACCTTCTTAACGAGATACCCCAACGGACGGAAGAACGGACACGCGCAGACTTGGATACACACACAAACACACAATCTGACACATAACTACAGCCAACAAAATTCAATGAAAACACACAAACACTTCAGAAATCTCAGTAGGAAGTCGTTCAGGACGCTGTACACCGTGTACGTCAGGCTCATATTGGAGTATGCAGCACCAGTTTGGAACCCACACCTGGCCAAGCACGTCAGGAAACTAGAGAAAGTGCAAAGGTTTGCAACGAGACTAGTCCCAGAGCTAAGGGAAATGTCCTACGAGGAGAGGTTAAGAGAACTCGACCTGACAACACTGGAGGACAGGGAGGACATGATAACGATATATAAAATACTGGGAGGAATTGACAAGGTGAACAGAGACAGGATGTTCCAGAGATGGGACACAACAACAACGGGTCACAATTGGAAGCTGAAAACTCAGATGAGTCATAGGGATGTTCGGAAGTATTTCTTCAGTCACAGAGTTGTCTAGAAGTGGAATAGTCTGGGAAGTGATGTAGTGGAGGCAGGATTCATACACAGCTTTAAGAAGAGGTATGATAAAGCTCATGGAGCAGGGAGAGAGTGGCCTAGTAGCGACCACTGAAGAGGCAGGGCCAGGAGCTATGAATCGACCCCTGAACCAAAATTAGGCTACACACACCCACGTACGATAAGGCTCTTGGAGCAGAGTGGACCTAGTAGCGACTAGCCAAAACATGGGGACAGGAGCTATGACTCGACCCTTGCAACAACATATAACAAGTACACACACACACAATATTTCATGACTGCGCCACACTTGGGTATATATATTTAAAAGACGTCTCGCTAATCAGAGCTTTTATCACTCCAATACAACCAGCAATATAGCAGTGATAACACCACTGGAGGGCAAAACATCTGAATAAAGATACCTAAGTTTTGCCCACGTGTCTTATTTCATGAACCATTAACACAAAAAACGCAAACTCTGCCCACATCTCCAAAATTTCTGACATAATCCTAATCTCACTCGATTTCGAAGAAGCCATTGATAACATGCCGGCACACTCAGCCCCAGGTTCACTTTCCCGTAACTCAATATAAAAAAATAATGCAATAGAAAGCACTAGCATTCCTTACATAACTTATGGTGGCAATTAGGACGCAGGATTGTTGCAAAATATCCCAAATTAAACATAAGGACACAATGAGTACACTAAGAGATAAGTGTAAAGGGACCAATGCTCTTCAACACCCCTCCCTTCATACATAAGGGGAATTACTAACAGACGCAGCTCTCTTCAAGATGTCCCATAGCTTAGTTGGTAATGCACTCAGCTCACACACTAAGGCCCAGGATTCGATCCCCTGTACGGGTGGATATATTAGGATGTGTTTCCTTAAGATACCTGCTGTCCCTGTTCACCTAGCAGTAAGTAGGTACCTGGGTGTTAGTGGACTGGTGTGGGTCGCATCCTGGGACAAAACTGACCTAATATGCGGGAAATGCTCTGCATAACATGGGTCTTTCTATATATAGTATGTCATTGGTGTCAGCTATGGTCTGTATAAGTTGTATCATGTACTGGTAGAAATAAAGATTATTATTATTATTATTATTATTATTATGATGGAACTTGATAACAACCCCAGGTTAAGTTCCTCATGATCCAGGCTGTGGTGCATACGTTGGCCTGCGTGCAGTGTACACTAATAGTCTAATTGATCAGTTAGTGTAAGGAGGCCTGGACTGAGATCAAGCAGCTGGTGTAGTGTTGCCAGGAACCATCAACGGATAAACCTCTCTCACCACCTGTCTTCCCCTTCACGCCCCTCTCCCCCTTACCCTAATGCACCCCCTACTTCATCTTTCACGCCTCTTCCCCCCTCCTCACATCCCCTACTTCCTCCCACTCCCTCCACCTCCTGAACACACTCCCTACCTGCTACTCCTCCCCATACTCCCTACCTTATCCCCTCCTCCTCCCTACGTCCACCACTCCCTACCTCCTGCCTCTCCACACTCCATCCTCCCATCCCTACCTCCACCCCTTCCCCTCAACACGCTCCCTACCTTTACCTCCCCCTCAACACAATCCCTACCCCCTCTACAAAATCCCTACCTCATACCCACTCCCAATACCCCCTTCCTCATCCCCTCCCTTCAGTTCCCCTGACAGACCCTGAGGGCCACGGAGGGGTATTTTGTGGAGCACCTCGCTAAATTTGTGTTTGAGTATGGGCGGAGGTGCATTAGTGAAATTACGGGTGAGGTGTTGGGGTGAGGTGTTGGTGTGATGTGTTGTGGTGAGGTGTTGGGGTGAGGTGTTGGGGTGAGGTGTTGGGGTAAGGTGTTGGGGTGAGGTGTTGGTGTGAGGTGTTGGGGTGAGGTGTTGGGGTGAGGTGTTGGGGTGAGGTGTTGGTGTGATGTGTTGTGGTGAGGTGTTGGGGTGAGGTGTTGGGGTAAGGTGTTGGGGTGAGGTGTTGGGGTGAGGTGTTGGGGTGAGGTGTTAGGGTAAGGTGTTATGGTGATGTGTTGTTGTGATGTGTTGGTGTGAGGTATTGGTGTGAGGTGTTGGGGTGATATGTTGGGGTGAGGTGTTGGGGTGAGGTGTTGGGGTAAGGTGTTATGGTGATGTGTTGGTGTGATGTGTTGGTGTGAGGTATTGGTGTGAGGTGTTGGGGTGAGGTGTTGGGGGTGAGGTGTTGGGGTGAGGTGTTGGGGTGGAGGAAGAAGTGATAGAGTTGGGAATGGGGTGATGGGTTCTGGACAGGTGATGGGGGATACCTCTGCTGTGACAGTGTTGGAGATACCTCTGTTGTGACAGTGTTGGAGATACCCCTGTTGTAACAGTGTTGGAGATACCTCTGTTGTGACAGTGTTGGAGATACCTCTGTTGTGACAGTGATGGAGATACGTCTATTGTGACAGTGTTGGAGATACCTCTGTTGTGACAGTGTTGGAGATACCTCTGTTGTGACAGTGTTGGAGATACCTCTGTTGTGACAGTGTTGGAGATACCTCTGTTGTGACAGTGTTGGAGATACCTCTGTTGTGACAGTGTTGGAGATACCTCTGTTGTGACAGTGTTGGAGATACCTCTGTTGTGACAGTGTTGGAGATACCTCTGTTGTGACAGTGTTGGAGATACCTCTGTTGTGACAGTGTTGGAGATACCTCTGTTGCAACAGTGTTGATCGTACCGTTGTTGTAGCAGAGAAACGTTTCGCCTAATGTGAAGGCGAAACGTTTAAGAATAAAGATATCTGTTACAGAATTAGACACGTGCAATATGTGAGTAGCTTCAGACGGTGTTCTTCACACCAACTCCAAGACTGACGCACTGATTACCTCATCTTTTGTACACAGTTCTACAGTCTTCCCATTATGTCCTTGAATTTGTATTGATAAAGCCACTGGTGGGCGAAACGTCTACAATAAAGATACCCAGATGTTGCACATGTGTCTAATTCTCCATCATGTCGATATTGTCTACCATACATGTATAACTGTTACACATGTGTCTTATAAATTTGGAGAACACATAATAATAATAATAATAATAATAATAATAATAATAATAATAATGATAATAATAATCTTTATTTCTACCAGTACATGATGCAACTTACACAGACCATAGCTGACACCAATGACATACTATACAGAAAGTTTCTGGTTATGTAGAGCATTTCCCACAACTTAGGTTAATTTTGTCCCCAGGATGCTACCCACACCAGTCCTACTTACTGCTAGGTGAACAGCAACACCAGGTGCCTACTTACTGCTAGGTGAAAAGTGACAGGTGTAAGGTGGCTAACACCCAGGTACCTACTTACTGCTAGATAACCAGGGAGAGCAGGTTTAAGGAAACGCGCCCAATGTTTCCACCCGTACCGGAGATCGAACCACGGACACCCAATGTATGAGCAAAGTGCGTTAACAACCGAACCACGGCTGGAAAAATCACTGACAACAAAACGATTATCTGATGTTATGGTTTGAGATGAAGCTGAGAAAATCACGTTCTCTTGCTGGTGGATTGGCTTTAAACTTCCAACTTAAGTTGGTAGCCAGACTTAACATGAGGCAAGAGTGTCACTAAGTTAACAACTGGGCGTCTACACTGCAAACTGAATTGTTTGTCATCCTAATGGAGCTAAAGCAACTTGTGCCTCGATAATTATTACTGATTCTGTGTCATCATTGAAGGCCCTTGACTCATATAATGACTAACAACATGCTCATTGGAGAAGCCACGTACATATACTCAAATATCCGGGTAAAAGGAATTAATGTACAATTATGGATCCCATCACACATTGGATTACTCCTTCATGATAAAGTTGATATGTTAGCCAAGAAGAGAACCCTGAAGCAGAATGTAGAATATAACTTTGGTATATCTGTGTCTAGCATTACGAATAATATTAGGAGAGAAATACAATTAGAAGACTGAGTAGATCTATTATCCACTACGATAACATGAACGTAGATAAGTACGTTTATGGAGCAACTTGCAATGTGAACAATGATGTTGTATTAATATTGGTAGAATTACCGACAATATGTTAAATAAAAGGACACAAATGCAACTAATGTGACATTTATTGTGGCAACGTTTCGCTCTCCAGGAGCTTTGTCAAGCTGTTACAAACAATACATGGAAACACAGGGTATATATATACTCAGAGTGAGGTGTAATACTAGTGGTGGTGGTAGTAGTAGAGACATAAGTTGTAGTAGTAGTAGTAGTAATACAATAAGGTCACTTGGTTACGTTACGTAGACGACGTCCTCGTAATAACTCCCAAACGTTTTGATGTACGGAATCTTCAGGCAAGGCTCAACGCAGTTGAACCGGCGATCCAGTTTACACTAGAAGAAGAGTCCAATGACAAGCTACCCTTTCTAGACGTCCTCATCCACAAAGTAGATAACAACCTAAGATTTCAAGTTTACCGGAAACCTACAAATAAAAATGATCTCACACACTTCTATTCCAGTCAAGATACTAAGACCAAAAGAGGTATCATCATCGGATTCTTCCTAAGAGCTTACCGAATTTGTAGTCCTGAGTTTCTTGACGAGGAATGTACATACATTCACCAAACCTTCACTGATTTACATTTTCCTTCCTTTTTCATCAAAGATTGCAAGAAAAGAGCTCTTCAGATCATTAATTCTCCACGCATCAACACCACTCCAAACAAAGTCATAATTCTTCCCAACAGCCAGGTTGCATCCAACATTTCTAAAGTATTTGCACAAGCTAACACCAGAGTCGCCATCGCTTCCAGTACTTCTATTAAGGATCTAACCAGGACAAAATCCAAGCACCTTGAACCAGTGTAGATGAATGGTTCAGAGAACCGACAAGTTATAAATTAGACACATATGCAACATTTGGGTATCTTTATTGAGGAAACGTTTCGCCACACAGTGGCTTCATCAGTCCAATACAAAGTAGAAAGGTGTAAGGAGAGTAGGAGTTTTGAGGTAATCAGTCCCTCAGCCTGGAGTCGATGTGTTCAGTCCATCAATCTTGTAGAAATGACAACATATGTCCGTAGAGGTGGCATATATACTGTAGTCAAGTGAGGTGAAGCAGCAGGAGGCGGGGTCATACAAGATTGATGGACTGAACACATCGACTCCAGGCCGAGGGACTGATTACCTCAAAACTCCTCCTCTCCTTACACCTTTCTACTTTGTATTGGACTGATGAAGCCACTGTGTGGCGAAACGTTTCCTCAATAAAGATACCCAAATGTTGCATATGTGTCTAATTTATACCTTGAACCAGTCAACGCAGGGGTCTACACTATACCCTGTGGAGGCTGCGACAGAATTTATGTAGGAGAAATAGCAAGAAACCTGGAAACACGCATCAATGAACACATTAATGCATGCAGGAACGATAACCTGAACAACGCCTGCGTATAAAACCGGAATTCCACCAATCATCTCATGAAATTCAGAGACGCCCGATTAGTAATCAAAGAAACTAATTTCCGTAGACGCAAGTGCCTTGAATCAGCACTTATCGCTGTTTCTAACACAATTAAACAAAACAAAGGCAGCTTCACCATCTCTGAAGTCTTAGCAAGAATCCTCCTGAAAACAGTAAACCCTGCCATCACATAGCCTCTCCTGCTAATACTACACAAAGAACTTCGCAGAGGTGGAACACTGGTACAGGTCTTCTCTAATACAACCTCCAACAAAAATATTTGTCTGACCTATATTTTTGTGCTACCCAAGTAATTGCTTTCAACTTTTCCTCATGTGCAAGTTGATTTTTCTACCTTATTGTATTACTATTACTACTACTACTACAACTTATGTCACTACTACTACCACCACCACTAGTATTACACCTCACTCTGAGTATATATACACCCTGTGTGTCCATGTATTGTTTGTAACGGCTTGACAAAGCTCCTGGAGAGCGAAACGTTGCCACAATAAAATGTCACATTAGTTGCATTTGTGTCCTTTTACTTAAAACTGTTGTAGTAGCCAGGCGTAGACTTGGTTACCAGTACTTCTGACAGTCTGACAGACACACAGACTGGTGTTGTAGTAGCCAGGCGTAGACTTGGTTACCAGTACTTCTGACAGTCTGACAGACACACAGACTGGTGTTGTAGTAGCCAGGCGTAGACTTGGTTACCAGTACTTCTGACAGTCTGACAGACACACAGACTGGTGTTGTAGTAGCCAGGCGTAGACTTGGTTACCAGTACTTCTGACAGTCTGACAGACACACAGACTGGTGTTGTAGTGGCCAGGCGTAGACTTGGTTACCAGTACTTCTGACAGTCTGACACACACAGACTGGTGTTGTAGTAGCCAGGCGTAGACTTGGTTACCAGTACTTCTGACAGTCTGACAGACACACAGACTGGTGTTGTAGTAGCCAGGCGTAGACTTGGTTACCAGTACTTCTGACAGTCTGACAGACACACAGACTGGTGTTGTAGTAGCCAGGCGTAGACTTGGTTACCAGTACTTCTGACAGTCTGACAGACACACAGACTGGTGTTGTAGTAGCCAGGCGTAGACTTGGTTACCAGTACTTCTGACAGTCTGACAGACACACAGACTGGTGTTGTAGTAGCCAGGCGTAGACTTGGTTACCAGTACTTCTGACAGTCTGACAGACACACAGACTGGTGTTGTAGTAGCCAGGCGTAGACTTGGTTACCAGTACTTCTGACAGTCTGACAGACACACAGACTGGTGTTGTAGTAGCCAGGCGTAGACTTGGTTACCAGTACTTCTGACAGTCTGACAGACACACAGACTGGTGTTGTAGTGGCCAGGCGTAGACTTGGTTACCAGTACTTCTGACAGTCTGACAGACACACAGACTGGTGTTGTAGTAGCCAGGCGTAGACTTGGTTATCAGTACTTCTGACAGTCTGACAGACACACAGACTGTTTTGTAGTAGCCAGGCGTAGACTTGGTTATCAGTACTTCTGACAGTCTGACAGACACACAGACTGTTGTTGTAGTAGCCAGGCGTAGACTTGGTTACCAGTACTTCTGACAGTCTGACAGACACACAGACTGTTGTTGTAGTGGCCAGGCGTAGACTTGGTTACCAGTACTTCTGACAGTCTGACAGACACACAGATGATGATGATCAAACTAAATGCAAAGTATGTGGCCAGTCCTGTGGTCACTATTTTGAACATTATGTGCTTAATTTTCCACTACTGAGGAATATAGAGATAGACTATGATAACCTATGTGATAAGTCAAGTTATCTTATTAATGAAAATAAGATACCAGATATATTAAGCAAATTTCCTCAATTTGCTTATAACAGATAAGTGATGTCCAGATGTACTCCTGATAAATTAGACACATATGCAACACTTGGGTATCTTTATTGAGGAAACGTTTCGCCACACAGTGGCTTCATCAGTCCATACAAAGGAGAATCGTGAAGAACAGGAGGAGTATGAGGTGGTCAGTCCCTCAATCTTGAGTCGATGTTGTCAGTCCATCAATCTTGAATAGAATAAAACATATGAGCGTAGAGGGAGTTTATATACTGTAGACAGGAGAGGTGCAGCAGTTGTAGGAGGTGTCACATTTGTCCAATGTGGAAGTAGATCGTGCCCAAGGAATAGGCAAGCGAAGAAATCCCTGTATTAAGATACCAAGATGTTGCAGTGTCAGACAGGATGTAAATGAATGGTTCAGAGAACCGACGAGTTGATAAATACTTCCACATTGGACAAATGTGACACCTCCTACAACTGCTGCACCTCTCCTGTCTACAGTATATAAGCTTCCTCTACGCTCATATGTTTTATTCTATTCAAGATTGATGGACTGACAACATCGACTCAAGATTGAGGGACTGACAACCTCACACTCCTCCTGTTCTTCACGATTCTCCTTTGTATGGACTGATGAAGCCACTGTGTGGCGAAACGTTTCCTCAATAAAGATACCCAAGTGTTGCATATGTGTCTAATTTACCAACTCGTCGGTTCTCTGAACCATTCATTTACAGATGTACTCCTGTTAACCCTTCTGAGGCCTAGTTCCTAGGCCTACTGTGTATCCATATATTCTTGTGCTACCATTCACAGGATGGATATGAGGTACACAATAAACTAGCCACTACCATCCATAGGATGGATATGAGGTGCACAATAAACTAGCCACTACCATCCACAGGATTGATATGAGGTACACAATAAACTAGCCACTACCATCCATAGGATGGATATGAGGTACACAATAAACTAGCCACTACCATCCATAGGATGGATATGAGGTGCACAATAAATTAGCCACTACCATCCACAGGACGGATATGAGGTACACAATAAACTAGCCACTACCATCCACAGGATGGATATGAGGTGCACAATAAACTAGTCACTACCATCCACAGGATGGATATGAGGTGCACAATAAACTAGCCACCACCATCCACAGGATGGATATGAGGTGCACAATAAACTAGCCACCACCATCCACAGGATGGATATGAGGTGCACAATAAACTAGTCACTACCATCCACAGGATGGATATGAGGTACACAATAAACTAGCCACCACCATCCACAGGATGGATATGAGGTACACAATAAACTAGCCACCACCATCCACAGGATGGATATGAGGTGCACAATAAACTAGTCACTACCATCCACAGGATGGATATGAGGTACACAATAAACTAGCCACCACCATCCACAGGATGGATATGAGGTGCACAATAAACTAGCCACCACAATCTACAGAATGGATATGAGGTGCACAATAAACTAGTCACTACCATCCACAGGATGGATATGAGGTGCACAATAAACTAGTCACTACCATCCACAGGATGGATATGAGGTGCACAATAAACTAGCCACCACCATCCACAGGATGGATATGAGGTGCACAATAAACTAGCCACCACCATCCACAGGATGGATATGAGGTGCACAATAAACTAGCCACTACCGTCCACAGGATGGATATGAGGTACACAATAAACTAGCCACCACCATCCACAGGATGGATATGAGGTACACAATAAACTAGCCACTACCATCCACAGGATGGATATGAGGTGCACAATAAACTAGTCACTACCATCCACAGGATGGATATGAGGTACACAATAAACTAGCCACCACCATCCACAGGATGGATATGAGGTACACAATAAACTAGCCACTACCATCCACAGGATGGATATGAGGTGCACAATAAACTAGTCACTACCATCCACAGGATGGATATGAGGTGCACAATAAACTAGCAACTACCATCCACAGGATGGATATGAGGTACACAATAAACTAGCCACTACCATCCACAGGATGGATATGAGGTACACAATAAACTAGCCACTACCATCCACAGGATGGATATGAGGTACACAATAAACTAGCCACTACCATCCACAGGATGGATATGAGGTGCACAATAAACTAGTCACTACCATCCACAGGATGGATATGAGGTGCACAATAAACTAACCACTACCATCCACAGGATGGATATGAGGTACACAATAAACTAGCCACTACCATCCACAGGATGGATATGAGGTGCACAATAAACTAGCCACTACCATCCACAGGATGGATATGAGGTACACAATAAACTAGCCACTACCATCCACAGGATGGATATGAGGTGCACAATAAACTAGCCACTACCATCCACAGGATGGATATGAGGTACACAATAAACTAGCCACTGCCATCCACAGGATGGATATGAGGTACACAATTAACTAGCCACTTCGGTGGCTACTATAATCTTATCTTTACCATAATCTTATTGCATAAACATGTTTGTTGGTGACACGATAAAAAGCACTGTGTTGGTGACATGATAACACTGTGTTAGTGACATGATAACACTGTGTTGGCGACATGATAACACTGTGTTGGTGACATGATAACACTGTGTTGGTGACATAATAACACTGACAATAAGGTCTTCTATATATGTGTCTACCATAATAACTGCATCTCCTACCATCACGTACCCAGTTTATCAGACACTGTGGTATAAACAGCCTTCAGAGAATACCTGGACTTTCCTAAAGCTTTCAAGAGGAAACTGGACAAGTATCTTCACCAGGTGCCAGATCAACCAGGCTGTGATTGATATGTGGGGAAGCGGGCCTCTAGCAGTAACAGCCTGGTTGACCAGGCAAGAACTAGACGAGCCTGGCCCATGGCTGGGTTCCGAGAGTAGTGAAACTCTTCCTCTGCAACAGACACACCTTCCTACACAGCTGTATTTATTAACAGTTTTACCAAAATCTCAGATGTGCAGCCTAGATGCTTGTCTACTAGCAGAGGGACCTGCCATGAAGGAGGTGCTCATCACCACAACACTCACTAGCAGAGGGACCTGCCATGAAGGAGGTGCTCATCACCACAACACTCACTAGCAGAGGGACCTGCCATGAAGGAGGTGCTCATCACCACAACACTCACTAGCAGAGGGACCTGCCATGAAGGAGGTGCTCATCACCACAACACTCACTAGCAGAGGACCTGCCATGAAGGAGGTGCTCATCACCACAACACTCACTAGCAGAGGGACCTGCCATGTAGGAGGTGCTCATCACCACAACACTCACTAGCAGAGGGACCTGCCATGAAGGAGGTGCTCATCACCACAACACTCACTAGCAGAGGGACTTGCCATGAAGGAGGTGCTCATCACCACAACACTCACTAGCAGAGGGACCTGCCATGAAGGAGGTGCTCATCACCACAACACTCACTAGCAGAGGGACCTGCCATGAAGGAGGTGCTCATCACCACAACACTCACTAGCAGAGGGACCTGCCATGAAGGAGGTGCTCATCACCACAACACTCACTAGCAGAGGACCTGCCATGAAGGAGGTGCTCATCACCACAACACTCACTAGCAGAGGGACCTGCCATGAAGGAGGTGCTCATCACCACAACACTCACTAGCAGAGGGACCTGCCATGAAGGAGGTGCTCATCACCACAACACTCACTAGCAGAGGGACCTGCCATGAAGGAGGTGCTCACCACCACAACACTCACTAGCAGAGGACCTGCCATGAAGGAGGTGCTCATCACCACAACACTCACTAGCAGAGGACCTGCCAGGAAGGAGGTGCTCATCACCACAACACTCACTAGCAGAGGGACCTGCCATGAAGGAGGTGCTCATCACCACAACACTCACTAGCAGAGGGACCTGCCATGAAGGAGGTGCTCATCACCACAACACTCACTAGCAGAGGACCTGCCATGAAGGAGGTGCTCATCACCACAACACTCACTAGCAGAGGGACCTGCCATGAAGGAGGTGCTCACCACCACAACACTCACTAGCAGAGGGACCTGCCATGAAGGAGGTGCTCATCACCACAACACTCACTAGCAGAGGGACCTGCCAGGAAGGAGGTGCTCATCACCACAACACTCACTAGCAGAGGGACCTGCCATGAAGGAGGTGCTCATCACCACAACACTCACTAGCAGAGGGACCTGCCATGAAGGAGGTGCTCATCACCTCAACACTCACTAGCAGAGGGACCTGCCATGAAGGAGGTGCTCATCACCACAACATTCACTAGCAGAGGGACCTGCCATGAAGGAGGTGCTCATCACCACAACACTCACTAGCAGAGGGACCTGCCATGAAGGAGGTGCTCACCACCACAACACTCACTAGCAGAGGACCTGCCATGAAGGAGGTGCTCATCACCACAACACTCACTAGCAGAGGGACCTGCCATGAAGGAGGTGCTCATCACCACAACACTCACTAGCAGAGGGACCTGCCATGAAGGAGGTGCTCACCACCACAACACTCACTAGCAGAGGGACTTGCCATGAAGGAGGTGCTCATCACCACAACACTCACTAGCAGAGGGACCTGCCATGAAGGAGGTGCTCACCACCACAACACTCACTAGCAGAGGGACTTGCCATGAAGGAGGTGCTCACCACCACAACACTCACTAGCAGAGGGACTTGCCATGAAGGAGGTGCTCATCACCACAACACTCACTAGCAGAGGGACCTGCCATGAAGGAGGTGCTCACCACCACAACACTCACTAGCAGAGGGACTTGCCATGAAGGAGGTGCTCATCACCACAACACTCACTAGCAGAGGGACCTGCCATGAAGGAGGTGCTCATCACCACAACACTCACTAGCAGAGGGACCTGCCATGAAGGAGGTGCTCATCACCACAACACTCACTAGCAGAGGGACCTGCCATGAAGGAGGTGCTCATCACCACAACACTCACTAGCAGAGGGACCTGCCATGAAGGTGCTCATCACCACAACACTCACTAGCAGAGGGACCTGCCATGAAGGAGGTGCTCATCACCACAACACTCACTAGCAGAGGGACCTGCCATGAAGGAGGTGCTCATCACCACAACACTCACTAGCAGAGGGACCTGCCATGAAGGAGGTGCTCATCACCACAACACTCACTAGCAGAGGGACCTGCCATGAAGGAGGTGCTCATCACCACAACACTCACTAGCAGAGGGACTTGCCATGAAGGAGGTGCTCATCACCACAACACTCACTAGCAGAGGGATCTGCCATGAAGGAGGTGCTCATCACCACAACACTCACTAGCAGAGGGACCTGCCATGAAGGAGGTGCTCATCACCACAACACTCACTAGCAGAGGGACTTGCCATGAAGGAGGTGCTCATCACCACAACACTCACTAGCAGAGGGACCTGCCATGAAGGAGGTGCTCATCACCACAACACTCACTAGCAGAGGGACCTGCCATGAAGGAGGTGCTCATCACCACAACACTCACTAGCAGAGGGACCTGCCATGAAGGAGGTGCTCATCACCACAACACTCACTAGCAGAGGGACCTGCCATGAAGGAGGTGCTCATCACCACAACACTCACTAGCAGAGGGACCTGCCATGAAGGAGGTGCTGATCACCACAACACACTAGCAGAGGGACCTGCCATGAAGGAGGTGCTCATCACCACAACACTCACTAGCAGAGGGACCTGCCATGAAGGAGGTGCTCATCACCACAACACTCACACTAAACAAACTTTTCTCCCACCTACAATGTTAAGCACCACTCCCAGGCATCATGGACACATGCACCACTGAAATAATACTTAGTAGAATCACCTCGTCCAACAATGACCATAAACTCTGATTCACGAGTCAACTCCACTCTCTGTGAGAGCAGTAACTGCAATATTGACGTACACTTAACGTTATACACAACCTGTTATCTCACCCCCTTAACAAACACGACAAAAATAAGACCTTGCTTTGTATGGGACAGTAGGCCTGCTGCAATTTCTCAATTTTTATGCTCTTATGAAACCCTCATCTTAGGCCTAAAAATTGTCAGGGGCACACCTGCACCGCAAGACAATAATGCAGATACAACTACACGATTTCCAGTATGTCAATAACTAAGACTTCTGATGGGTTCTCCTCGCCACAACATCATTGCAGCTTCAACAAACAACACTAACATCACTACTGTCAACAAAGGTAGTAGTGTCGCTAACTTGAGCACCACCGACAACCACACCAAAAGTTACTCACCAAATCGTAATGACACGATTGTAAACAAATCATATCACGGGCGGGGATAGAACCCGCGGTCCGAGAGTCAAAAAACTCCAGACCGACGCGTTAGCCACTGGGCAAGCTGGCTACAATAAGATTCGTCCAAATAGTTGGAAAAATCTTATTGTAGCCAGGTGGCCCAGTGGCTAACGCGTCGGTTTGGAGTTTTGTGACTCTCTCATCGCGGGTTCTATCCCCGCCCGTGGTATGGTTTAGACCAAAACTCTCAATCTGCTCAACAGTAGCAACATAGCATTTATGACTTGCCTAAGACCCGCAAATCTAGGATCCCACTGGCACCAACCACCTCTGGTGTGGACCACATCCCACACAAACTATAAGTCTAAACCATTGCATCCTGGAGTGATTATATAATAGAGGCAATAACAGGAGAACAGAATACACAGAGAACAAGAGAACCAGTCTGAAAAACACGATATGAAAACATGCGAGATTTCCTGTGGGAAACTGAATGAGGCAACGAACTAGAGAAACTCTTGGCCGCCTCCGTCCTGTACATCTTAAACAAAGACTCTGGAGACTCCCTCAGCTGCATCCAAGATGTGACGGTGGCCTCGTGGCTAAAGCTCCCGCTTCACACGGCGAGGGTCCGGGTTCGATTCCCAGCTAGGGTAGAAACATCGGACGTGTTTCCTTACACCGATTGTCTATATTCACCCATCAGTAAAATAGGTACCTATTGGACTAGTGTGGGTCGCATCCTGGGACAAAACTGACCTAATTTGCGGGAAATGCTCAGCATAACAAGGGGCTTTCTATATAGACTGATGTCAGCTATGGTCTGTATACCTTGTACATGATTGATGTCAGCTATGGTGTGTATACCTTGTACATGTACTTGTAGAAATAAAGATATTATTATTCTTAAGAAGAAGCTGTCCAGACTGAACGTTATCTTCCTCTACACTAAAGTGCTAACATAAACTTATGCAATCTAAAACTGATAACCACCTCTAACTACCTGTTACACTTCTAACTACCTGTTACACCCTCTCTAACTACCTGTTATAATTATAACTACCTGTTACACGTCTACCTATTATACTTCTAACTACCTATTATACTTCTAACTACCTGTTATACTTCTAACTACCTGTTATAGCCTCTCTAACTACCTGTTATACTTCTAACTACCTGTTATAGCCTCTCTAACTACCTGTTATACTTCTAACTACCTGTTATAGCCTCTCTAACTCTTATACTTCTAACTACCTGTTATAACCTCTCTAACTACCTGTTATACTACTAACTATACCTGTTATACTTCTAACTACCTGTTATAGCCTCTCTAACTACCTGTTATATTTCTAACTACCTGTTATAGCCTCTCTAACTCTTATACTTCTAACTACCTGTTATACCCTCTCTAACTACCTGTTATACTTCTAACTACCTGTTACACCCTCTCTAACTACCTGTTATAATTCTAACTACCTGTTATACGTCTAACTACCTATTATACTTCTAACTACCTGTTATATCCTCTCTAACTACCTGTTATACCCTCTCTAACTACCTGTTATACCCTCTCTAACTACCTGTTATACCCTCTCTAACTACCTGTTATACCCTCTCTAACTACCTGTTATACCCTCTCTAACTACCTGTTATACCCTCTCTAACTACCTGTTATACCCTCTCTAACTACCTGCTATACCCTCTCTACCTGTTATACCCTCTCTTAACTACCTGTTATACCCTCTCTAACTACCTGTTATACCCTCTCTTAACTACCTGTTATACTACTAACAACTGTTATACCACCTCTACCTCTATTATTATTATTATTATTATTATTATTATTATTATTCATGTAATAAATATTTGGGTGATGAACAACCTGAAACTTCATGAAGGTGACGATGAACAACCTGAAACTTCATGAAGGTGACGATGAACAACCTGAAACTTCATGAAGGTGACGATGAACAACCTGAAACTTCATGAAGGTGACGATGAACAACCTGAAACTTCATGAAGGTGACGATGAACAACCTGAAACTTCATGAAGGTGACGATGAACAACCTGAAACTTCATGAAGGTGACGTTGAACAACCTGAAACTTCATGAAGGTGACGATGAACAACCTGAAACTTCATGAAGGTGACGATGAACAACCTGAAACTTCATGAAGGTGACGTTGAACAACCTGAACCCCCAAACTCCGTCACTGGGATAACACGTAAAACTCTGGATAACAAAAATATCCTTACCCCCAGAGCCAGGTAAAGAGCTATCAAGGTAGGGCCAGGTAAAGAGCTATCAAGGTAGGGCCAGGTAAAGAGCTATCAAGGTAGGGCCAGGTAAAGAGCTATCAAGGTAGGGCCAGGTAAAGAGCTAGCAAGGTAGAGCCAGGTAAAGAGCTAGCAAGGTAGAGCCAGGTAAAGAGCTAGCAAGGTAGAACCAGGTAAAGAGCTAGCAAGGTAGAGCCAGGTAAAGAGCTAGCAAGGTAGAGCCAGGTAAAGAGCTAGCAAGGTAGGGCCAGGTAAAGAGCTAGCAAGGTAGAGCCAGGTAAAGAGCTAGCAAGGTAGAGCCAGGTAAAGAGCTAGCAAGGTAGAGCCAGGTAAAGAGCTAGCAAGGTAGAGCCAGGTAAAGAGCTAGCAAGGTAAACAGAGCCAGGTAAAGAACTAGCAAGACTATCACAAGGGTGTAATGACTATGTGGACCAGCACCAACAATCTGATGAACCTGTCTAGCAGACAGGCGGAAAAACAATAAAAACAAATTAACCCGTTAAGTTAGGCCTACTCCCGGAGTGAGATTTGCGGAGGGTAGGCCTATTTAAGTGCTGGTGACGGGAAGTAGTGACCAGTCACCATGGGTCCGTTCAACGCCCTCTCAAGGGAGACCACTCAAGGATTTTTTGCTACGCTGAAGGTTAGCCTTGAGGTAAAGGTTGTTATAGAGAGCTTGCCGGTACTTGTATTGAAGGTCGTTGTGGTTCAACTCGCATTCTTCACTTTCCTGGCTTTGTTCAGCTGCCTGGATAACAATTATACCACCCCTTAACTACTGTTACAACACTGATTTCGACAAACTGCGTCTTAGCGTCTTTGCCTTGTACGGGCCGCCAGTAGGCCTTCAGCAGTGTTCCTCCATTCTTATGTCCAGCGTAGCGTACATCTCCTATACTTCTTTCTCCCTGGCTTCTGCAAGAGCCCAGCACTGCTTAACCTTAGCAACCCACTGTATCTCCAGCATCTTATGGTCGAACTGAGGTCGCTTTAAAGTCATCCAGTCGACGCTCTGCACTCTGTAATGTTTCTATATATTGTTCTTTTTGAAGTAGGTTCTTGTCTGGTGTGGTCTTAAGACTGTCGGCATTAGTGAACCAAAACAGAGTTGCGAATTCGGTCTTTTTCACTGGAATTGTCAAGCTGGGCGTGGATTTTACGGTCGGTTTCGCGTTCTTTCAGTAAGTTGTTATGCATGGCCACACTGCTAGCACCTGCCACGGCGACTCCCTCGTTCTCTCCTTTCTTAACGACAACGTTAGTGGCAGTGTGGTCACGTTAGAGGTCAGTGTGAGCGCCTCATTGCCTCTCCAGCTCACCTTGTTTATCACTGAGCCATATTGCATAACCTGGCCACACTAACATGGCCACACTGCCTAACTTGGCCACATAGAGACGCTGTCACTGACGACCCTTGTGTTTGTCAACCTTAACTGTGCCACACCGAAGCCCCTGGCATCCCTGGCACCCATGGCACACCCAGGCATTCCTGGCACCCTCTGACATCCACTGGCCCCCCCTGGCACACAGGGCACCAATGGCATCCCTGGCATACACTGGCTCCCACTGGAATCCCCTAGCATCCATTGGCACCCACTGGTATCCCCTGGCATCTCTTAGCACCCAATGGCATCCCCTGGCATCCAATGGCACCCCTGGCACTGTTGTGGGTTATGTTGGCACACTTGGTCACGTAATATTAACATTATTATTATTGGAGACAAAGAACTTTTATCCACGGAAGCAAAGAAGGAAATGTATGAGAGTATAGTTATACCAACGCTCTTATATGGGTGTGAAACATGGGATGTGAATGTTGCAACAAGGAGAAGGCTGGAGGCAGTGGAGATGTCATGTCTGAGAGCAATGTGTGGTGTGACTATAATGCAGAGAATTCACTTTTTCTCTCTTACTGGGACACTGCTGTATGCTAAAACACACACACACACACACACACACACACACACACACTGGAAAACCTGATGCACCAACATGTCAGGGACACGACCAGAGAGAGAGGAGAAGATGAACCAGCAAGACTGGACCTTGTATTCACCCTGAACAGCTCAGATATTGAAGACATAACACACGAGAGCCCCCTGGGAGCCAGTGACCATATGGTGCTGAGCTTTGAGTACATTGTAGAGCTACAGGTGGAGAGGGAAAACAGTACCGATAGAGACAAACCAGACTTTAAAAGAGGAAACTACACGGGCATGAGGAATTTCCTGCAGGACGTTCAGTGGGAAAGGGAAATGGAAGGACTGACAATAAATGAAATGATGGAATACGTAGGGGCAAAGAGCAAGAAGGCAGAGCAACGGTTTATACCCAGAGGCAAAGCATTAAATGGGAAGGCCAGAAAGAGCCCCTGGTTTACCCAAAGGTGCAGGGAGGCAAAGACTCAGAGTATCAGAGAATGGAAACGATACAGAAGGCAAAGAACCCAAGTAAACAAAGAGATTAGTAGAAGAGCTAGAAACGAGTATGCACAAGTACGGAGGGAGGCCCAGAAACAGTACGAAAATGACATAGCATCAGAAGGAAGACAACAGTCAAGGACCAGGTGATAAGGCTGAGGAGAGAAGATGGGGAACTCAAAAGTAATGATCAAGAGGTATGTGAGGAGCTCAACTTGAGGTTTAAGGAAGTATTCACAATGGAGGAAGGAAGGCAGCTGGGTAGACAGGATGGGGTGCGTCACCAACAAGGGATGTACCAAGTGCTAGAGGGCATACACACAACTGAGGAGGAAGTGAAGCAGTTACTCAGTGACCTCGATACCTCAAAGGCGATGGGTCCGGACAATATCTCCCCGTGGGTTCTTCGGGAAGGAGTTCAGGTACTGAGTGTGCCACTTACCATAATATTCAACACATCCCTTGAAACTGGGCAGCTACCTGAGGTATGGAAAAAGGCCAACGTAGTCCCCATTTTTAAAAAAGGAGACAGAAAAGAGGCACTAAACTATAGACCGGTGTCACTTACGTGTATAGTGTGCAAAGTCCTGGAGAAAATCATAAGGAAAAGAATGGTGGAACACCTTGAGCTGAACAGGATAATAAACACCAGACAGCACGGATTCCTGGAAGGCAAATCCTGTGTAACAAACCTCCTAGAGTTCTATGATAAAGTAACAGAGGTAAGGCAGGAGAGAGAAGGGTGGGTTGATTGCATTTTCCTGGACTGCAGGAAGGCCTTCGACACAGTTCCTCACATGAGATTAGTAAAGAAGTTGGAAGAACAAGCAGGTATAACAGGAAGGGCACTGGAATGAATCAGGGAATACCTCAAAGGGAGGCAACAACGGGTCATGGTACGTGATGAGGTATCACAGTGGGCGCCTGTGACGAGCGGTGTACCGCAGGGGTCAGTCCTAGGACCAGTGTTATTCCTGGTATATGTAAATGACATGACGGACGGGATAGACTCAGAAGTGTCTCTATTCGCGGATGATGTGAAAATAATGAGGAGAATCACATCGGAAGAGGACCAGGCAGGGCTGCAAACAGACCTGGACAAGCTCGACAACTGGTCTAGCAACTGGCTTCTCGAATTCAATCCCTCCAAATGCAAAGTCATGAGGATCGGAGAAGGGCAAAGAAGACCGCTGACAGAGTACAAGCTAGGCGGACAAAGGCTACAAACCTCGGCAAAGGAGAAAGACCTTGGAGTGAGTATAACGCCAAGCACGTCTCCGGAGGCACACATCAACCAGATAACTGCGGCAGCATATGGGCGACTGGCAAACCTAAGATTAGCGTTCCGTTACCTTAACAAGGAATCATTCAAGACACTGTACACCGTGTACGTCAGGCCCATACTAGAATATGCAGCACCAGTCTGGAACCCACACCTGGTCAAGCACGTAAAGAAACTAGAGAAAGTGCAAAGGTTTGCGACAAGGTTAGTTCCACAACTCAGGGGTCTGTCTTATGAAGAAAGGTTGAGGGAAATAGGACTAACAACACTGGAGGAAAGAAGGGTCAGAGGAGACATGATAACGACATACAAAATACTGCGGGGAATCGACAAGGTAGACAGTGACAGGATGTTCCAGAGAGGGAACACAGAAACAAGGGGACACAACTGGAAGCTGAAGACTCAGATGAGTCAAAGGGATGTTAGGAAGCATTTCTTCAGCCACAGAGTAGTCAGGAAGTGAAATAGTCTAGAGAAAGTTATAGTGGAGGCAGGACCCATACATAGTTTTAAGACAAGGTATGATAAAGCTCATGGAGCAGGGAGAGCAGAGACCCAGTAGCAGACAGCGAAGAGGCGGGGCCAGGAGATGAGTCTCGACCCCTGCAACCACAATTAGGTGAGTACAATTAGGTGAGTACACACACACACACAAGAATAGAGCAACACTGAGGAAGGCCTACTGGCCCATACTAGGCAGGTCGTTCTCTAAACCAACCATTCCCACCCACCCATTTCTCCAACCTTTTCCCAAAGCTTCCCAAGAATTAGCTTCAATACTTCAAATACTAATCAAACCCACACAACACACATACACAATACACACACACAAACACACACACAATACACACACACAAACACACACACAATACACACACACAATACACACACACACACACACACAATACACACACACACACACACACACACACACACACACACAACAATCACATACACTATCCCCCTGGTAAGCCCTTGTTACACATACAATTACACGGGGAGAGTTGAGAGCTCTGGCTGGTCCAGCCACAAGTGAACAATAGTGACCCAAAAGCTTCGAAACGTCTCGCCCATCCAATGACACAGTGCTCTGTAAATCCTGCTCCCCATCAACCATGATCCATGCAATTAACACAGTAGGAAACCAGAAATAGAATGTGGAGTGTAAATAATGGTAGTACCATAATAGAATGTGGAGTGTAAACAATGGTAGTACCATTATAGAATGTGGAGTGTAAACAATGGTAGTACCATTATAGAATGTGGAGTGTAAACAATGGTAGTACCATTATAGAATGTGGAGTGTAAACAATGGTAGTACCATAATAGAATGTGGAGTGTAAACAATGGTAGTACCATAATAGAATGTGGAGTGTAAACAATGGTAGTTCCATTATAGAATGTGGAGTGTAAACAATGGTAGTACCATAATAGAATGTGGAGTGTAAACAATGGTAGTACCATTATAGAATGTGGAGTGTAAACAATGGTAGTACCATAATAGAATGTGGAGTGTAAACAATGGTAGTACCATTATAGAATGTGGAGTGTAAACAATGGTAGTACCATAATAGAATGTGGAGTGTAAACAATGGTAGTTCCATTATAGAATGTGGAGTGTAAACAATGGTAGTACCATAATAGAATGTGGAGTGTAAACAATGGTAGTACCATAATAGAATGTGGAGTGTAAACAATGGTAGTTCCATTATAGAATGTGGAGTGTAAACAATGGTAGTACCATAATAGAATGTGGAGTGTAAACAATGGTAGTACCATTATAGAATGTGGAGTGTAAACAATGGTAGTACCATAATAGAATGTGGAGTGTAAACAATGGTAGTACCATTATAGAATGTGGAGTGTAAACAATGGTAGTACCATAATAGAATGTGGAGTGTAAACAATGGTAGTTCCATTATAGAATGTGGAGTGTAAACAATGGTAGTACCATAATAGAATGTGGAGTGTAAACAATGGTAGTACCATTATAGAATGTGGAGTGTAAACAATGGTAGTACCATAATAGAATGTGGAGTGTAAACAATGGTAGTTCCATTATAGAATGTGGAGTGTAAACAATGGTAGTACCATAATAGAATGTGGAGTGTAAACAATGGTAGTACCATTATAGAATGTGGAGTGTAAACAATGGTAGTACCATAATAGAATGTGGAGTGTAAACAATGGTAGTACCATTATAGAATGTGGAGTGTAAACAATGGTAGTTCCATTATAGAATGTGAATTGTAAACAATGGTTACCTCGAGGTTACCTAAAGTGTTTCGGGGGGTTAACGCCCCTGCATCCTGGTCCCAGACCAGGTCTACCTGTGGATGGTCTGATCAACCAGGTTGTTGGTGTTAGCTGCATGCAATTCAACGTATGCACCACAGCCTGGCTGATCAGGAACCAACTTGAGGAACTTATTAAGTTCCTTCTTGAAGACAGCTAAGGGTGTGATGTTAATTCTCCTTATGTATGAAGAGAAGCTGTTGAAGAGTTTTGGTCCCTTTACACTTATTGTGTTACCTCTTAGCATACTCATGGTACCTTTGCTTTTCAATGGAGGTATTTTGTACTCTCTGCCAAGCCTCTTAATCTCATAGGAAGTGATTTCAGTGGGCAGGTTTACTAACCACAGAATTCTCTAGGTTTAAATTATAATGTATCTTTCTCGCCTACGTTCCAGGGAGTACAGATTGAGGGATTTCAAATGTTCCCAATAATTAATGTGCACGACTGAATTTATATGAGAAGGAAAGGTTCTCTGTACATCCTATGGAGAGGGAGCATGGACACTGGGATCGTCCCGCAGCTACTAAAAACAACAGACATAGCCCCGCTCCACAAAGGGGGCAGTAAAGCAATAGCAAAGAACTACAGACCAATTGCGCTAACGTCCCATATCATAAAAATCTTTGAAAGGGTTCTAAGAAGCAAGATCGCCACCCATCTTGATACCCATCAATTGCACAACCCAGGACAGCATGGGTTTAGAGCAGGCCGCTCCTGTCTGTCCCAACTACTGGACCACTACGACAAGGTCCTGGATGCTCTAGAAGATAAACAGAATGCAGATGTTATATACACAGATTTTGCAAAAGCCTTTGACAAGTGTGACCATGGTGTAATAGCACACAAAATGCGTGATAAAGGAATAACAGGAAAAGTTGGTAGATGGATTTATAATTTCCTAACACATAGAACACAAAGAGTAGTAGTCAACAGAGTAAAGTCTGAGGCAGCTACTGTGAAAAGCTCTGTTCCACAAGGCACAGTACTTGCTCCCATCCTATTCCTCATCCTCATATCAGACATTGACAGGGATATAAGCCACAGTGCTGTGTCTTCCTTTGCAGATGACACCCGAATCTGTATGACAGTGTCCACCGTTGAAGACACTGCAAGACTCAAGCAGACATAAACCAAATCTTTAAATGGGCTGCAGAAAACAATATGAAGTTCAATGATGAGAAATTTCAATTACTCAGATACGGAAAACGTGAAGAAATTAAAATCTCATCGGAGTACAAAACTAATTCCAACCACACAATAGAGCGAAAAACTAATGTCAAAGACCTGGGAGTGTTCATGTCAGAGGATCTCACCTTCAAGGACCATAACAATGTAGCAATTGCATCTGCTCGAAAATGACAGGATGGATAATGAGAACCTTCAAAACCAGGGATGCCAAGCCCATGTTGACACTTTACAGATCGCTTGTTCTATCTAGGCTGGAATATTGCTGCACACTAACTGCACCTTTCAAGGCGGGTGAAATTGCTGACCTTGAAAATGTGCAGAGAACCTTCACGGCACGCATAAGTGCGATAAACTACCTCAACTACTGGGAACGCTTGAAGTTCCTAAACCTGTACTCTCTAGAACGCAGGCGGGAGAGATACATTATTATATACACATAGAAAATTCTCGAGGGCTTAGTACCAAACTTGCACACAAAAATCACTCCCTACGAAAGCAAAAGACTCGGCAGGCGATGTAACATTCCCCCAATGAAGAGCAGGGGTGCCACTAGCACGTTGAGGGACAACACAATAAGTGTGAGGGGCCCAAGATTGTTCAACTGCCTCCCAGCATACATCAGGGGGATTACCAACAAGCCCCTGGCTGTCTTCAAGCAGGCACTGGACAGGCACCTCAAGTCGGTACCTGATCAGCCGGGCTGTGGTTCGTACGTTGGACTGCGTGTGGCCAGCAGTAACAGCCTGGTTGATCAGGCTCTGGTCCAACAAGAGGCCTGGTCACGGACCGGGCCGCGGGGGCGTTGACCCCTGGAATTCTCTCCAGGTAGACTCCAGGTGATTTCATCTACCTTAAACGGAGCTGTTATAATACAGCAGTATTCCAACCTAGCAGGAACAAGTGATTTAAAAAGTATCCTCACTGGCTTGGCATATCTTGTTTTGAAGGCTCTAGTTATCCAGCCAATCAATTTCCTTGTGGTTATGATAGTGACACAAGTGTGATCCTTGAAGGTGATATCTGCTGACATAATCACTCCCAGGTCTCTCACACTAGTCTTACAATCTACTGAGTGACTTAGGTTTGTTATATACTCTGTTCCAATCTTTATTTCTTCAATCTTTCCATAACATAGATATACCTTTGATGAGTTGAGAGTTTTTCTACTCTCGGAGCCCGGCCATAGGCCAGGCTCGTCTGGTTCTAGCCTGGTTAACTAGTCTGTTGTTGCTGGTGGCCCGCTGCCCCACATATCAGTTGTGAGTGAAACTTGTCCTCACTGAACATATTGCCAGACGAAGGAAACGAAGGAGATGGAGGATGAGACGGAGGAGGAGATGGAGGAGATGGAGGAGACGAAGAAGGAGATGGAGGAGACGAAGAAGGAGGTAGGAGGAGATGCCTAGTGCCTCGTTAGGGGAGTCCTTCAATGACGTCTGGAGCGAGGCTTGTTTGGCACTTGTGCCAGACCACCTAAACTGCTCACCACCTGGCAATTATGTGCACCACCTGTCTATACTAGTCGCCACCTGGCAAGTAGGTGCGCCACCTGTCGACACTCACCACCTGGCAAGGTGCACCACCTGTCGACACTACTCGCCACCTGGGTAGCAGGTGCACCACCTGTCGACACTTCTCACCACCTGGCAAGTAGGTGAACCACCTGTCTACACTAGTCGCCACCTGGGTAACAGGTCCACCACCTGTCGACTCACCACCTGGCAACTAGGTGCACCCCCTGTCTCCTGAACCTACGTTGCTACGCACCTGAGATGATTGCAGGTTCAACATTCCTTGCCGAATCTGACGCAAATGACGCATTAGACGCAAATAATGCAACAGACGTAAATACAAGTGACGCGATAGACGCAAAAGAAGCAAATGACGTAACAAACGCCTCTTAAACGTTCTCTTCCTTGACTCACGAAATACTAATGACATGATTGCAAATAAACCATACCACGGGTGGGGTTAAAACCCGCGGTCAGTGACTGGCGCGTCGGTCTGGAGTTTTGTGACTCTCTGATCGCGGGTTCTATCCCCGTCCGTGGTATGGTTCTCTGACTTCGTGTCCCTTCTTCCTCAACTTCTATTTTCTCCCTCCTCACCCCTCTCCGCCCCTCCTCACTTCTCTCCGCCCCTTCTCACCCCTCACCGCCCCCTTCACTCCCTCCCCGCCCCTTGTCACCCCTCCCTTCCTAATTCCCTCCCCACCCCTTCAAACCCCTCCTCACTCCCCACCACTCCCCGCCCCTCCTCACTCCCTCCCCACCCCTTCCCCGCCCCTCCTCACTCCCTCCCTGCCCTTCGTTAGCGTCGCTTACCGTGGGCAATCTTTAATCCAATGAGTGTTAGCCTAGGGGTCCCTCTTGCCCTCTCACTCTTGCCCTTTGTAAAGGGCAAGTCTGACTCTAATTAAGGCAAGGAGTTTATGCAGCCTTTACCACACTCTTAACGAACGGAGTGTGTGTGTGTGTGTGTGTGTGTGTGTGTGTGTGTGTGTGTGTGTGAGAGAGAGAGAATCAGATTCGATCCAATCTGGGGTCTAACTGGCGTCCGCTACCGAGCGTCAGCGCTCCGGCGGCCCGGTCCCACTTCCGTTTCTCAAGGCACAGTACTCGCCCCACTTCCGTTTCTCAAGGTACAGTACTCGCCTCACTTCCGTTTCTCAAGGTACAGTACTCGCCTCACTTCCGTTTCTCAAGGCACAGTACTCGTCCCACTTCCGTTTCTCAAGGCACACTACTCGCCCCACTTCCGTTTCTCAAGGCACACTACTCGCCCCACTTCCGTTTCTCAAGGCACACTACTCGCCCCACTTCCGTTTCTCAAGGCACACTACTCGTCCCACTTCCGTTTCTCAAGGCACACTACTCGCCCCACTTCCGTTTCTCAAGGCACAGTACTCGCCCCACTTCCGTTTATCAAGGCACAGTACTCGCCCCACTTCCGTTTCTCAAGGCACAGTACTCGCCCCACTTCCGTTTCTCAAGGCACAGTACTCGCCCCACTTCCGTTTCTCAAGGCACACTACTCGCCCCACTTCCGTTTCTCAGGGCACAGTACTCGTCCCACTTCCGTTTCTCAAGGCACACTACTCGTCCCACTTCCGTTTCTCAAGGCACAGTACTCGCCCCACTTCCGTTTCTCAAGGCACAGTACTCGCCCCACTTCCGTTTCTCAAGGCACAGTACTCGCCCCACTTCCGTTTCTCAAGGCACAGTACTCGCCCCACTTCCGTTTCTCAAGGCACACTACTCGCCCCACTTCCGTTTCTCAAGGCACAGTACTCGCCCCACTTCCGTTTCTCAAGGCACAGTACTCGCCCCACTTCCGTTTCTCAAGGCACAGCATTCGCCCCACTTCCGTTTCTCAAGGCACAGTACTCGCCCCACTTCCGTTTCTCAAGGCACACTACTCGCCCCACTTCCGTTTCTCAAGGCACAGTACTCGCCCCACTTCCGTTTCTCAAGGCACACTACTCGCCCCACTTCCGTTTCTCAAGGCACAGTACTCGCCCAACTTCCGTTTCTCAAGGAACAGTACTCGCCCCACTTCCGTTTCTCAAGGAACACTACTCGCCCCACTTCCGTTTCTCAAGGCACAGTACTCGTCCCACTTCCGTTTCTCAAGGCACAGTACTCGTCCCACTTCCGTTTCTCAAGGCACACTACTCGCCCCACTTCCGTTTCTCATCCTCATATCTGACACAGACAAGAACACAAACCGTAGCACTGTATCGTGTCGTTGCAGACGATTGTAGAATCTGTGAACCACTGATACAATGCAAGTCTTCCAGTGGACCACTGATACAAAGCAAGTCTTCCAGTGGACCACTGATATAAAGCAAGTCTTCCAGTGGACCACTGATATAAAGCAAGTCTTCCAGTGGACCACTGATATGAAGAAAGTCTTCCAGTGGACCACTGATATAAAGCAAGTCTTCCAGTGGACCACTGATATAAAGCAAGTCTTCCAGTGGACCACTGATATGAAGAAAGTCTTCCAGTGGACCACTGATATAAAGCAAGTCTTCCAGTGGACCACTGATATAAAGCAAGTCTTCCAGTGGACCACTGATATGAAGAAAGTCTTCCAGTGGACCACTGATATGAAGAAAGTCTTCCAGTGGACCACTGATATGAAGAAAGTCTTCCAGTGGACCACTGACAACAATATGATGTTCTATGAGGACAAATTTCAGTTACTACGTTACGGAAGGAATGAGGAAATAAAATCAAGCTCGGGGTACAAGACAAACTCAAACTACTAAATAAAGCCAAAGTCAAGTGTGAGAGACCTGGGAGTGATCATGCCAGAAGATCTCACCTTCAAGGATCACAAGAATGTCATTATCACCACCACAAGGAAAATGATAGATTGGATAATTAGAACATCCAAACCAGAGAGAAGCCAAGCCACTGATGATGCTCTTCATGTCACTGGTTCTCTCCAGGCTGGAATATTGCTGTGTACTAACAGTCACCTTCAAGCCACGCGAACTGCTCAGCTGGAAAACGTAGAGAACATTCACAGCTCGTATATACTCAGTCAAGCACCTAAATTACTGAGGAAGCTTGAAACCCTTATAACTGTACTCCTTAGAAAGTAGGCGAGAAAGATACAGCATAATCTACACCTGGAGAAACTGGTACCAAACCTGCACACCGAAATTACTACTTATAAACACAGGAGACTTGGCAGACTATGCAGGATACCTCCAGTGAAAAGCAGGGAAGTAATGAATACACTGAGAGTGAACTACATAAGTGTAGAGAGACCACGACTCTTCAACACCATCCCTTCAAGCATAAGGGAGAATCACCGACAAAACCCTAGCTGTCTTCAAGAGGGAACTCGACAAATTCCTTAAAACAGTTCCTGATCAGCCAGGCTGCGGTGCATACGTTGGCAGTAACAGCGTGATCAATCAGGCCAGCAACCAGGAGGCCTGGTCTGGGATCGGGCCGCGGGGGCGCTGACCCCTGAAAGCGACTCCAGGTAACTTTCTCCTTTTTCTTTGTCTCTAGTCTTCCATCCCACCTTTCCTTTCCTTCATTCTTTAATCCTTGTCTCCTTTCATCTTTCATTTCATCCTTCGATTCTCCCCTTCTCCTTCCATCCTACCTTCCTTTCCTTGTTTCCACTCTTCCCTCCTTCCTTGTCTCACTTGTCTCCCTGCTTCTTCTTGCCTCTCCTCCATTCTTCCAGTGTTCTTCAGCGTCTAGCAAGTGGAATTAAGGCAGTAATAATAATATAACGAAGGCTCATAGTGCGGAGTTAAGTACCTACCTAATTGCTTCCTAATGAGTTGGTGTACTGGGTGACTGCTACTTGCACTGGGAGAGTCCAACTGGGAGCTTTGATACTGCCAGTACACCGTCCCTGCCACACCCACCACTCTGCCAAGGAGTCTTGCTTACACTGAGCTTATACCTTTGATATACTCCTGAAGGGTTTCGAGAGTTGTCATACTCTCGCAGCCCGGCCTGACCCAACGGCCATCAACAGGCCTGACCCAGGGCCGGGCTGGGTCAGGCCGTTGCTGTTGATGGTTTGCTGGCCCACATATCCATCACATCCTGGCACCTGAAGATACTTATCCAGTTTCTTCTTGAAGACTTCTACACTTGTCCCAACAGTGCTTCTGATATCTTCTGATAAGATGTTGAATAGTCTGGGGCCACGAATGTTGATACAGTGTTTTCTTATGGTGCCCACCGCATCCCTGCTTTTCATTGAATTTATTTTGCACTTCCTCCCATATCTCTCACTCCAGTATGTTGTTATGGCAGTGTGCAGATTTAGTACCAGGCCCTCAAGTATTTTCCAGGTATATATTATCATATATCTCTCTCCTCTGCTCCAGTGAGTACATATTTACAACTCCGAGTCGTTCTCAGTAATTTCAATGCTTTATTTATGACCTCTGTATCTGTTTTAACTCTGATATTTCTCCAGTCCTGAACGGGGTCGTCAACACTGAACAGTACTCTAAACGAGAAAGCACAAGCGATATGAACAGTGTCACCACTGGCATCATTTGTCTTGTTTTGAAACTTCTCATTATCCAACTTGTCATTTTCTTGGCTGTCGTGACATTTGCCTTACTGTGTTTTTAATAGAAAGGTCGACTGACATTATTACTCCAAGGTCCTTCACATGTACTTCCATTCTATTTGATCTTATTGCATATTTTATAGTATTTTTTTTCCATATTTCAGCAGTTAGAACTTATCACCACTTAACGTCATGATATTCTCCACTACCCACTGCAACATTCTTCATATCTTCTTGCAGGTTTTCAGTGTCTTCTATCAAGGTAATTTCACGCTTATTTTGGTATCAACCACAAATGATGATACAAAATTGTGCCGAGTGTTTTTATCTACGTCAGCCATGAGGATAAACAGCAGAGGTGCCAGGACACTGCCTTGGGGTACTCAACTACTTACCTCACTGATGCTGGAAAACGTTTTGTTTACAACCACTCTGTGTTCTGTCAGAAAGTTGAACATACATTTGTCCACTTACCCTGTTATACCTACAACCTCGTTATACACAGTCACTCCATGATCGCACTTGTCAAACAACTTTTGGAAAACAGTATAGACTGCATTTACATCTTCCCAAGACTCCATTATTTTTTTCATGATGGTACTTGTTCCTTCTTAAGTGGGTGTGACTTGAACCTGCCTAGCATGGTTCAGTAGGTGACTTGGACCTGCCTAGCATGGTTCAGTAGGTGACTTGGACCTGCCTAGCATGGTCCAGTAGGTGACTTGGACCTACCTAGCATGGTCCAGAAGGTGACTCGAACCTGCCTAACATGGGCCATTATGTGACTCGAACCTTCCTAGCATGGGCCAGTAGGTGACTCGAACCTGCCTAGCATGGGCCAGTAGGTGACTCGAACCTGCCTAGCATGGGCCAGTAGGTGACTCGAACCTGCCTAGCATGGGCCAGTAGGTGACTTGAACCTGCCTAGCATAGGCCAGTAGGTGACTTGGACCTGCCTAGCATGGGCCAATAGGTGACTCGAACCTGCCTAGCATGGGCCAGTAGGTGACTCGAACCTGCCTAGCATGGGCCAGTAGGTGACTCGAACCTGCCTAGCATGGGCCAGTAGGTGACTTGAACCTGCCTAGCATAGGCCAGTAGGTGACTTGGACCTGCCTAGCATGGGCCAGTAGGTGACTTGGACCTGCGTAGCATGGGCCAGTAGGCCTGCTGCAGGTTCTTATCTTCCTCAATCTTTGCTCTGGTTTGAGCTGTACAAGTTTCCTTCTGTCATAAAAAGTTTTGTTTGGCTTCTCGTAATCTTTTCAAAGACATTTTTGACAAGAACATAAGAAGGAGCACTGCAGCAGGCCTACTGGCCCATGCTAGGCAGGTCCAAGTCACCTACTGGCCCAGGCCAGTTAAGTATGTTAGTACTACTGGTCTTTAATTTTTGGCTAGTGTTCTTCTTTCCTGGCCACCCATAATCCCCTTCCTGGCCACCATAACCCACTCCCTGGCCACCCATGACCCCCTTCCTGGCCACCCATAACCTCCCTCCCTGGCCATCTATAACCCCCTCCCGGGCCACCCACAACATCTGGCCAACAGACCAACACACAGCCGTCTTCAAGAAGAAACCTACTAAGGTCCTTCTTGAAGACGTTGAAGTGCGAGTTGCCAGCACCAACAACCTTACTAATCAAACTATCAACTGTGCCGTCTGGGACTGACCCACAGGGGGCGATGACCCTTTAAATTTACTACATGTGGTGACTTCTCTCCCCTCCCTTTCCCCCGGTGGTCTACATTCAAGTGTGAGTCAACCCAGGTGTGAGTCACAGATGTGAGTCAACCCAGGTGCAAGTCACAGGTGTGAGTCAACAAACCAGGTGTACGTCACAGGTGTGAGTCACAGGTGTGAGTCACACCAGGTGCGAGTCACAGGTGTGAATCAACCCAGGTCTAAATAAACCCAGGTGTAAGTCAACCCAGGTGTGAGTCAAGCCAGGTGTAAGTCAACACAGGTGTAAGTCAACCCAGGTGCGAGTCACAGATGTGAGTCAACCCAGGTCTAAGTAAACCCAGGTGTAAGTCAACCCAGGTCTAAGTAATCCCAGATGTAAGTCAACCCAGATGTTAGTCACAGGTGTGAGTCAACCCAGGTCTAAGTCAACCCAGGTGTGAGTCAACCCAGGTGTGAGTCAACACAGGTGTAAGTCACCTGAGGCAGGGAAGGTTAACCTCATAACCTAACCTTAATTACATTCATTAGCAAGTGAGAGGCCACATTAGCCTAGTCATCACCTTGGTAATTAAAGATGCTGGCCAAGACGCCGCCACCGCCTGGCCAAAACGACGACGACGACGCATGGCCAAGACGACGAATACGCCTGGCCAAGACGACGCTTTCTAAACGCCGCCGTTTGGCCAATACGACACTTTCCAGACGTCTATGGCCAAGGCGACGTCTCTCCAGACGCCGTCTGGCCAACATGACGCCATTCCAAACAAAAACAACAGCGGCAGCTCCAGCAGGAATAACGGCAGCACCAACAGTAATATTAACGTCAACAAGAGCAACAACGGCAGCTCCAGCAGGAATAACGGCAGCACCAACAGTAATATTAACGCCAACAAGAGCAACAACGGCAGCTCCAGCAGGAATAACGGCAGCACCAACAGTAATATTAACGCCAACAAGAGCAACAGCGGCAGCTCCAGCAGGAATAACAGCAGTACCAACAGTAATATTAACGCCAACAAGAGCAACAGCGGCAGCTCCAGCAGGAATAACAGCAGTACCAACAGGTGGAACAGCTACAACAGTAACATCAACGCCAACAGGAACAACAACGGCAGCTCCAGCAGGAATAACGGCAGCACGAACAGGTGAAACAGCTACAACAGTAACATCAACGCCAACGGGAACAACAGTTTGATAGCGTTAATTAAAAACTTGATCACGACTTGAGTTGCTGTGTTAACCGGGGGTCGTCCTCAGACAACGACTATGAGAACGACGACTACGACATCGCTGAACGACCAACACGAAGACGACTACTAACGACCACCACGAAGACTAACGATAACTACTGACGACTAACAGCAACGTCACTAACGACAACTACTGACATCTACTAACGACGATTGACGACAACTACTAACGACACGTAAGATGTCAGGTAAATCTTCTTGTCTGAAGCTGAAGACACAGACGAGCCATAGTGATGTCAGGAAGTATTTCTTTAGTCTCAGAGAAGTTGAAAAGTGGAATGACTATTGAAGCCGTGGTGGAGGCAAACTCAATAATACACAGCTGTAAGAGGAGATACGACAAGACCCAAGAAGCCAGTGATGAAGGTGGTCCAGGAGCTAAATCTCAACCCCCGCAAACAGAACTCTGAGTACGTGTGGCAGCAACGTGGAAAGGCAGACTAGACAGAAATCAGCAGACAAAATCGGAGAGGAAGAGACAGTAGTGAGAGAGACTAACTGGCCCATACAAACTCTCCACCAAGTTGGAATGAGGAGGATCCTGACAAATATTGACGACATTCCCACCTCTCTTTGACACCACACCCGATACTGCCACCTCCAGCGGAGGAGGAGGAGCAAGTGCAGGAGGAAGAGAGGGGAAGAGGAGTAGGCAGTACAGTAGGAGGAAGAGGAAGAACAGAAGGAAAAGAGGAAGATGAAGAAGAGGAGAGGAAGGGAAAGAGAGGAAAAGTTATATTTACTGAGCGCTTTCCTGGTGCATGTTTAAGACCAGTCTCTCCAAGGTTTTCCTGGTATATATTATGATCTAGCTTTCTCGCCTATGCATCTTCCCACTTTTGCGGTTATTCCTTTTGTACGCATTTTGCGCACTATCGCACCATAGTCGCATTTGCTGAAGACTTTTACAATCTCAGTCTACACTACACCAACACTTAACGTGTCTTCCAGAGCTTCCAAGACCATGCTGTTATGGTCTTGTAATTGTGAAAGGCAGGAACGACTTGTTCTGAACCCATGTTGACCTGGAGTGTTTAACTGCTGTGATTCCATGTTGACCTGGAGTGTTCAACTGCTGTGATTCCATGTTGACCTGGAGTGTTCAACTGCTGTGATACCATGTTGACCTGGAGTGTTCAACTGCTGTGATTCCATGTTGACCTGGAGTGTTCAACTGCTGTGATACCATGTTGACCTGGAGTGTTCAACTGCTGTGATTCCATGTTGACCTGGAGTGTTTAACTGCTGTGATTCCATGTTGACCTGGAGTGTTTAACTGCTGTGATTCCATGTTGACCTGGAGTGTTCAACTGCTGTGATTCCATGTTGACCTGGAGTGTTCAACTGCTGTGATTCCATGTTGACCTGAAGTGTTCAACTGCTGTGATTCCATGTTGACCTGGAGTGTTCAACTGCTGTGATTCCATGTTGACCTGGAGTGTTCAACTGCTGTGATTCCATGTACTGTCCAGTCTTCCTTCTTAGGACCCGCCCAGGTTATGAGGTGTGACGTTAGCGCTATTAAGACCCCCGCCACGCTGGCGGGAGATTCGTCTGTAAAAACTTGCATTTGTGGTCACAGTGGTGGCCCATGCTAACCTTCCTATGATGTAAAAATATACCTAGTTGGATGAATCTTATTGTAGCCAGCTGGCCTAGTGGCTAACACGTCGGTCTGGAACTTTATGACTCTCTGATCGCGGGTTCTATCCCCGCCCGTGGTATGGTTTGTTCTATAGTTTGTCACAATTGCTCTGCTGCCATCTTCGAGAAGTGGGTGAATTTTATGAGTGTCCAGGCTCCTCCACCACACAATACTGAAGGTCCGAGATAGTGGTTTATTGAGGAGGAACAGGGAGAGTAGGACCAGGAGCAGCAGCAGGAGCAGCAACATCAGCAGCAGCAGCAGCAGCATCAATAGCAAAAGAAGTAATAGCAAGAGGCGATACTGAAGGTTTGCAACATTCAATTGAAGGTGTGCACCATTAAGTTGAAGGCTTGCACTATTAAATAGTCTTGCACCATTAAACGCAAAATACACTATAGGGAAAGAAGTCTTATTCATGATTAAGAGAGAGAGAAAGAGAGAGAGAGAGAGAGAGAGAGAGAGAGAGAGAGAGAGAGAGAGAGAGAGAGAGAGAGAGAGAGAGAGAGAGAGAGAGCAATACCATGTACACCACCGTAGGGTTGAACACCACAGTGAGACATCAATGGTCAAAGTACGGAGTATCGAACCCTCACACCGAAAAAACACCAACTCACTGGCGGCATCAAGACGACACGATGAAGCTCAAGATGCCGCGTCAGGAGTCAGGACTCGACCCCCACCCCCTCCGCAAGCACAAACCGGCGAGTACACTGGTAAAAGGTATCCAAGGTATACCTGCGAAGGGTTTCGAGAGTTTACTTCCTCTGACGTATTAATTACCGAGTATTAATTACGGGGGTCGAGGCACTGCTCCTGACCCCATTTCTAGTTTTAGCCATGGTCAACTTCTACTGGACTAGGTCCTCTACCGTACCTACTCTTAAAACTGTGTATGGTGGTAGCCTTCACCACCTCTTCCAGTACATCCAACTTATCCATTACTATGAGACTAAAGAAGTACTTCCCAAAATCCCTATGGATCATCCTTGTCTTTAGCTGTCATCTGTGTCCTCTTGTTCCAGGTCCTTCTCTCTTGAGCAACTTGCCTTTGCCCTAGTGATTCCTCTCAGGATTTTATACGTCGTGATTATATCCCTCCATGACTCCCCTTGTTTCTAGCGACATCAGAGTCAGTTCTACGAGTTTCTCCATGTTGAAAATTATATAAAATACTGACAGGTTGATGATTAAGACACGTGTGCAACAGTTGGGTATCTTTATTGATGAAATGTTTCGCCCACACAGTAGACTTCTTCAATAATAATAATAATAATAATAATAATATCTTTATTTCTACCAGTACATGTACAAGGTATACAGACCATAGCTGACATCAGTGACATACTACTATATAGAAAGTCTCTTGTTATGCTCAGCATTTCGGGTAAATTAGGTCAATTTTGTCCCAGGATGCGACCCACACCAGTCCACTAACACCCAGGTACCTATTTTACTGATGGGTGAACATAGACAACCGGTGTAAGGAAACACGTCCAATGTTTCCACCCCTTCGCCGGGAATCAAACCTGGACCCTCACCGTGTGAAGCGAGAGTTTTGCCACCAGGCCACGAAACACGGCAGTCAAATACAGAGACAAACCATACCACGGTAGGGGATAGAACCCGCGGTCAGAGAGTCTTAAAACTCCAGACATACGCGTTAGCCACTGGACCAGCTGGCTATAATAAGATTCATCCAACTATGTATATTTATACACTATAGGAAGGTTAGCATGGGCCACCACTGTGACCACAAGACAACAGAGAGACAACACAGAGGCAACAGCAGTAATGAAATAAAGATGAGTCCCTCAGCCTGGAGAAGACTTCAGCTCCATGAAGGTGAACTCTTCTCCAGGCTGAGGGACTGACCACCTCAAATACTATTTCTCCAAGGTTGATGGACTGATTACATCATCTTTATTTCATTACTACTGCTGCCTCTGTATTTAACTGATGAAGCCCACTGTGTAGGCGAAACAATTCATTAATAAAGATACCCAACACGTGTCTTAATCTTCAGGTACTGTTGTCTTCTCAGCTCCTGGACAAGTCTTTAAAATTATGACCATCAAAGCTCTGAACCTTCCCGAGCTCTGCACAATATTTTCCCAGGCGTGGGCTCCATGCTGGGGCTGCATACTCAATGACGGGCCTCACATACGTCGCTTTCAGTGTACTAAACGATTTTTTGTTAAGGTTCCTGAATGCTAAACTCTGAGATTATTCACACTGGCGTATAATGCGATATTACAAAGTTTACGTCACATATCTGCTGCGATATTGACCACACTCATTTATAATTAAAATTTAAATCTAAAATATTGTACAAATTAATAACATAAGTCTAAGTTGTGTGTGTATACTCGTATGTTGACATCAGATCTAAGATATGGTAGTATACTTCTGTGTATTAGCATCAGATCTATGTTAGTATACTTCTAACATCAATATTATACATAAGATCATAGGAAGGAAGGAGCACTGCAGCAGGCCTACTGGCCCAAGCTGGTCAGGTCCAACTCACACACTCATGTATTTGTACATTTTATGTGTGTGTACGAACGTTCACAATAACACGCACGGTTTAAATAGAATAGGGTGCGAGAGGCAGAAAGGTGCACATGAATGAGGTGTACACGAGATACCACAGAAATAATGTCTCTCTCTGCACTATCTACACGGATTATGTGATACCAATGGAGATTACAATGATTTCATTTGGAAGCTGCCTACCACCAAGCGATATATATATATATATATATATATATATATATATATATATATATATATATATATATATATATTTATTATTTATTAACACAGCGACCGTTTCCCACCATGGCAGGGTGGCCCGACAAAGAAAAGCTTTCATCATCATTCACTCCATCACTCTTGCCAGAGGCGCGCTTACACTAGTTATAAAACTGCAACATTAACACCCCTCCTTCAGAGTGCCGGCACTGTACTTCCCATCTCCAGGACTCAAGTCCGGCCTGCCGGTTTCCCTGAAACCCTTCATAAATGTTACCTTGCTTACACTCCAACAGCACGTCAAATCCTAAAAACCATTTATCTCCATTCGCTCCTGTCTAACACGCTCACGCACGCTTGCTGGAAGTCCAAGCCCCTCGCACACAAAACCTCCTTTACCCCCTCCCTCCAACCTTTTCTAGGCTGACCCCTACCCCACCTTCCCTCCACTACAGATTTATACACTCTCGAAGTCATTCTATTTTGTTCCATCCTCTCTATATGTCCAAACCATCTTAACAACCCCTCCTCAGCTCTCTGGATAATAGTATATATATATATATATATATATATATATATATATATATATATATATGGTAATGAATATGATATTGTGTATATGGACTTCAGTAAGGCTTTCGATAGAGTTCCACATCAGAGGCTACTGGGGAAACTTAAGGCACACGGAATAGGAAAAAAAATTTCCTGGGTAGAGGCATGGTTGACAAATAGGGGGCAGAGAGTTTGCATAAATGGGGAGAAATCAGAATGGGGGCACGTCTCAAGCGGTGTCCCACAGGGGTCAGTTTTGGGCCCCCTGTTTTTTACAATTTACATAAACGACATAGATCAGGGAATAAATAGCAACATAAGCAAATTTGCTGATGACACCAAAATAGGCCGTCCAGATGCAGTTTAATGTAAACAAATGCAAAGTTCTAAATGTTGGGCAGGACAATAACCATGCCATATATAAACTGAATAATGTAGATCTTAATACTTGTGATTGCGAGAAGGATTTAGGAGTTCTGGTTAGCAGTAATCTGAAACCAAGACAACAGTACATAAGTGTTCGCAATAAAGCTAACAGAATCCTTGGCTTCATATCAAGAAGTATAAATAATAGAAGTCCTCAGGTTGTTCTTCAACTCTATATATCTTTGGTTAGGCCTCATTTAGATTATGCTGCACAGTTTTGGTCACCGTATTACAGAATGGATATAAATGCTCTGGAAAACGTACAGAGGAGGATGACTAAGTTGATCCCATGTATCAGAAATCTTCCCTATGAGGATAGACTGAGGGCCCTGAATCTGCACTCTCTAGAAAGGCGTAGAACTAGAGGGGATATGACTGAGGTGTATAAATGGAAAACAGGAATAAATAAAGGGGATGTAAATAGCGTGCTGAAAATATCCAGCCAAGACAGGACTCGCAGCAATGGTTTCAAGTTGGAAAAGTTCAGATTCAGGAAGGATATAGGAAAGCATTGGTTTGGTAATAGAGTTGTGGATGAGTGGAACAAACTCCCGAGTACCGTCATAGAAGCTAAGACGTTGTGTAGTTTTAAAAATAGGTTAGATAAATACATGAGTGTATGTGGGTGGGTGTGAGTTGGACCTGACTAACTTGTGCTACTAGGTCAGATGCCGTACTAATTCCTTAAGTGGAAGTGACCTGACTACCTGGAGTTTACCTGGAAAGGGTTAACTCCAGATATATATATATATATATATATATATATATATATATATATATATATATATATATATATATATATATATATATATATATAGCTTAAAGAGCAACGCTCTTCTTGCCGAATAAGGAAGCCAAAATTTGAGTATGCAATAATTTCGCAAAAATCATTCTGAATGTAACGAAAATAGTATATTTATTTGTGTTTGTTTACTCTTACTCTCGTAGGGAGTGATTTCAGTGTGTAGATTTGGAACCAATCCCTTTAGATTTTCTCAGATGTAAATTATAATGTATCTTTCTCGCCTACGTTCCAGGGTGTACAGTTCCGGGGACTGAAAGTTATCCTAGTAATTCAGTGTTGGACTTAATTTATACGAGTAGTGAAGGTTTTCTGTACATTTTACAGTGACTATAGAGTGCAGATTTAGGACCAGTTTCTTTAGGATTTTCTAAAACAGTTCTAATTCCTTAAATCAAGACTTTCACTTCTTAAAGGAAGCACACGTGAAGGTCTCCCAAGATGTGTAAACAAAGTATTAAGAAGACACACACGCACACACACACACACACACACACACACATAAGAGGTGTGATAAAGCTCATGGAGAGGGGGAGAGAGGACCTAGTAGCAAAGTGAAGAGGTGGGGGCCAGGAACTATGAATATACACCTTCAACAACAATTATGTGAATACAATTAGGTGAGTACACACACAAGGGTCGGTCCTAAGACCGTTGCTGTTTATTGTATATGTGAACGACATGACGGAAGGAGCAGTCAGAGGTGTCAGAGGATCAGGTAAGCCTACAAAGAGATCTGGGAAGACTTCAACCCTTGTCCGACAAATGCCTCCTGGAGCTTAACCAAACCAAGTGCAAAGTTATGAAGACTCGGGAAGGGCAAAGAAGACCACAGAGGAAGTACAGGCTAGGTGGCTAAAGACTGCAAACCTCACTCAAGGTAAAAGGATCTTGGGGTGACTATAATACCGAACACATCTCCTGAGGCGTACATCAACCAGATAACGGCTGCAGCATATTCGTTCAAGGAATCGTTCAAGACTCTGTACACCGTGTACGTCAGGCCCATACTGGAGTATGCAGCACCAGTTTGGAACCCACACCTGGTCAAGCACGTCAAGATATTAGAGAAAGTGCAAAGGTTTGTAACACGATTAGTCCCGGAGCTAAGGGGCATGCCTCACGAGGATAGGTTAAGGGAACTCGACCTGACGACACTGGAGGACAGGAGGGACAGGGTGGACATGATAACGACATATAAAATACTGAGAGGAACTGACAAGGTGGACAGAGGTAGGATGTTCCAGAGATGGGACACAGAAACAAGGGGTCACATTACAAGTTGAAGACTCAGATGAGTCAGAGGGATGTTAGGAAGTATTTCTTCAGTCACAGAGTTGTCAGGAAGTGGAACAGTCTGGAGAGTGATGTAGTGGAGGCAGGTACCATACATAGCTGTAAGAAGAGGCATGATAAAGCTCATGGAGCAGAGAGAGTGGACCTAGTGGCGACCAGTGAAGAGGCGGGGCCAGGAGCTATGAATCGACCCCTTCAACCACAATCAGGTGAGTACACACACATACTCAGGAACGGTGATAACCTGACAGTGGTCGGGAGGAAGAGGTAAGTGCAAAAGAAAAGGGATAAAAAATAGAGAAAGAGGGAGAAGGGAGAAGAGGGAGAGAATGGGAGAAGAGACGCCCCAGAAATGCACTCTGACGTATTTTCTACCGTAAAAATTCGGTGGTGAATACAAACAGGGGAAAAATCTCCTCGTCTCATTTAACACTGGCAGTGTGGAGGAGACAGTGTGTGAGTGTGGAGGAGACAGTGTGAGTGTGGAGGAGACAGTGTGTGGGTGTGGAGGAGACAGTGTGTGAGTGTGGAGGAGTGTGTCAGTGAAGAGGAGACAGTGTGGCAGTGTAGAGGAGACAGTGTGGCAGTGTGGAGGAGACAGTGTGTCAGTGTGGAGGAGACAGTGTGTGAGTGTGTCGAGGAGACAGTGTGAGTGTGGAGGAGACAGTGTGTGGGTGTGGAGGAGACAGTGTGTGAGTGTGGAGCAGACAGTGAGTCAGTGAAGAGGAGATTGTGGCAGTGTGGAGGAGACAGTGTGTCAGTGTGGAGGAGACAGTGTGTGTGTGGATGAGACAGTGTGTGGGTGTGGAGGAGACAGTGTGAAGGAGACAGTGTGTCAGTGTGGAGGAGACAGTGTGGCAGTGTGGAGGAGACAGTGTGAGTGTAGAGGAGACAGTGTGGCAGTATGGAGGAGACCGTGTGGCAGTGTGGAGGAGAAAGTGTGACTGTGGAGGAGACATTGTGTCAGTGTGGAGGAGACAGTGTGTCAGTGTGGAGGAGACAGTGTGGCAGTATGGAGGAGACAGTGTGTCATTGTGGAGGAGACAGTGTGTGTCAGTGTGGAGGAGACAGTGTGTCAGTGTAGAGGAGACAGTGTGTCAGTGTGGAGGAGACAGTGTGGCAGTATGGAGGAGACAGTATGGTAGATTGGAGGAGACAGTGTGACAGTGTGGAGGAGACAGTGTGTGAGCGTGGAGGAGACAGTGTGGCAGTGTGGAGGAGACAGTGTGGCAGTGTGGAGGAGACAGTGTGAGTTTGGAGGAGACAGTGTGTCAGTGTGGAGGAAACAGTGTGTGAGTGTGGAGGAGACAGTGTGTGTGTGGAGGAGACAGTGTGAAGGAGACAGTATGGCAGTGTGGAGACAGTGTGAGTGTGGAGGAGACAGTGTGTGTGTGGAATAGACAGTATGTCACTGTGGAGGAGACAGTGTGTGTGTGGAGGAGACAGTATGTCAGTGTGGAGGAGACAGTGTGTCAGTGTGGAGGAGACAGTGTGGAGGAGACAGTGTGTGTGTGGAATAGACAGTATGTCACTGTGGAGGAGACAGTGTGTGTGTGGAGGAGACAGTATGTCAGTGTGGAGGAGACAGTGTGTCAGTGTGGAGGAGACAGTGTGGCAGTGTGGAGGAGACAGTGTGTGTGTGGAGAGTGTGTGAGTGTGGAGGAGACAGTGTGGCAGTGTGGAGGAGACAGTGTGAAGGAGACAGTATGGCAGTGTGGAGGAGACAGTGTGAGTGTGGAGGAGACAGTGTGTGTGTGGAGGAGACAGTATGTCAGTGTGGAGGAGACAGTGTGTCAGTGTGGAGGAGACAGTGTGGCAGTGTGGAGGAGACAGTGTGTGTGTGGAGAGTGTGTGAGTGTGGAGGAGACAGTGTGGCAGTGTGGAGGAGACAGTGTGAAGGAGACAGTTTGGCAGTGTGGAGGGACAATGTGTCAGTGTGGAGGAGACAGTATGTTAGTGTGGAGGAGACAGTGTGTCAGTGTGGAGGAGACAGTGTGGCAGTGTGGAGGAGACAGTGTGTGAGTGTGGAGGAGACAGTGTGTGAGTGTGGAGGAGACAGTGTGTGAGTGTGGAGGAAATAGTGTGGCAGTGTGGAGGAGACAGTGTGGCAGTGTGGAGGAGACAGTGTGACAGTGTGGAGGAGACAGTATGGAAGTGTGGAGGAGACAGTTTGGCAGTGTGGAGGAGACAGTTTGTTAGTGTGGAGGGACAATGTGTCAGTGTGGAGGAGACAGTGTGACAGTGTGGAGGAGACAGTGTGGCAGTGTGGAGGAGACAGTGTGTCAGTGTGGAGGAGACAGTGTGTCAGTGTGGAGGAGACAGTGTGGCAGTATGGAGGAGACATTGTGGCAGTGTGGAGGAGACAGTGTGGCAGTGTGGAGGAGACAGTGTGTCAGTGTGGAGGGACAATGTGTCAGTGTGGAGGAGACAGTGTGGCAGTATGGAGGAGACATTGTGGCAGTGTGGAGGAGACAGTGTGTCATTGAAGAGGAGACAGTGTGTCAGTGTGGAGGAGACATTGTGGCAGTGTGGAGGAGACAGTGTGTCATTGAAGAGGAGACAGTGTGTCAGTGTGGAGAAAACAGTGTGGCAGTGTGGAGACAGTGTGTCAGTGTGGAGGAGACAGTGTGTCAGGGTGGAGGAGACAGTGTGGCAGTGTGGAGGAGACAGTGTGGCAGTGTGGAGAAAACAGTGTGGCAGTGTGGAGGAGACAGTGTGTCAGTGTGGAGGAGACAGTGTGGCAGTGTGGAGGAGACAGTGTGGCAGTGTGGAGGAGACAGTGTGTCAGTGTGGAGGAGACAGTGTGGCAGTGTGGAGGAGACAGTGTCAGTGTGGAGAAAACAGTGTGGCAGTGTGGAGGAGACAGTGTGGCAATGTGGATGAGACAGTGTCAGTGTGGAGGAAAGATTGTGTAAGTTTGAAGGAGACAGTGTGTGTGTGTGGAGGAGACAGTGTGTGTGTGTGGAGGAGACAGTGTGTGAGTGTGGAGGAGACAGTGTGTGTGTGTGGAGGAGACAGTGTGTGTGTGTGGAGGAGACAGTGTGTGTGTGTGGAGGAGACAGTGTGTGTGTGTGGAGGAGACAGTGTGTGTGTGTGGAGGAGACAGTGTGTGTGTGTGGAGGAGACAGTGTGTGTGTGTGGAGGAGACAGTGTGTGTGTGTGGAGGAGACAGTATGTGTGTGGAGACTGTGTGTCAGACTATCTACTACACGATTGTCATTAAGGCTGGTTGGTTGGTTAATGGGGTTTCAAGACTATCTACTACACGAGGGTCATTAAGGCTGGTTGGTTGGTTAATGGGGTTTCAAGACTATCTACTACACGAGGGTCATTAAGGCTGCATGTCACCTGTACACCACCAGTCAAGAATACTTTAATACCTAAAATACTGATGAATGTAAACTACCAGTGTATATACACTGAGATATACACCTCAGTGTATATAAAGACATTCACCTCTCAGTGTATATACATACACCACTCAGTGTATATGCACTGAGACATAACTCCCAATGTATATACAGAAATTCACCCCAGTGCATATACACTGAGATATACATCTCAGTGTATATACATACACCTCAGTGCATATACTCTGAGATATATAGCTCTCAGTGTATATACACTTCTCAGTGTGTATACATACACCTCTCAGTGTATATACAGATATACACCTTTCAGTGTATATACACTGAGACATACATCAACAGCCTGACCAGGGTTGATTTGAGTTGCTAGCACCAACAGGATCATCTCACAGACGGACGGGATAAATAGAAGTAAGAAAGAGTAGACGAATTAAAGAGAAGGAATGAAGGAAAAATAGAGAAAAATAGATACGTGAGAGTAGATAGATGAGGGATGGGAGAGATGAAGAGTAGGGATGAGAGAGTAAAACAAGGGGGGAAGCATAGAGGATAGCGTAGGGGGAATAAGAGAAGGGGGGATAGGTAGACGGGGATGGTGAATGGGGAAGAATAATGGGGAAGATAACTCCAGCACCAACAGCCTGACTGATCAGGGTTGAAGCGAGTTGCTAGCACCAACAGCCTGGCTAACCAGGTTGTCAACCAGGAGAGCTGGTCAAAGACCGGGTCGCGGAGACGATCATTCCAAGAATTAACCTTAGATAATATCAGACTACCTGTTACGCAAATGTTAAATCACTCGGAGATAATGGCGTGGCGGCGGCGGCGGCAGCGGCGGCAGTCTTGGCGATGACGTCACTTAACGACTTATATTGATATCCATTTAGATGTTAGTGTATCCTCTGTCAACCTCTCAGCATCATCCCCAGCATCCTCTACCAGCATCATTTCCCAGGATCATCTCTCAGTATTTCCTAGTATTATCTCACAGCAGCCTTATCTTTCAGCAGTATTTCCCAGCATCATCTCAGAGAATCATCCAGGTTCTACACCTAGCATCTCCCAGCTTCCACACCTAGCATCATCTCCCAGCTTCCACACCTAGCATCTCCCAGCTTCCACACCTAGCATCTCCCAGCTTCCACACCTAGCATCATCTCCCAGCTTCCACACCCAGCGTCATCTCCCAGCTTCCACACCCAGCGTCATCTCCCAGCTTCTACATCCAGCGTCATCTCCCAGCTTCCACACCTAGCATCATTACCTCTCAGTATCATCTCACATCTCATCTCCCTATCTATTCTCTCAAAATTCTCCCCCCTCTGCATCACCCGTCTCTCTCCAGGTGAGGGAGTCTCTTTCCAGGTGAGGAAGTCTCTTTCCAGGTGAGGGAGTCTCTTTCCAGGTGAGGGAGTCTTTCTCCAGGTGAGAAAGTCTCTCTCCGGGTGAGGGAGTCTCTCTCCAGGTGAGGGAGTCTCTCTCCAGGTGAAGGAGTCTCTCACCAGGTAAGGGAGTCTCTCTCCAGGTGAGGGAGTCTCTCTCCAGGTGAGGGAGTCTCTCTCCAGGTGAAGGAGTCTCTCACCAGGTAAGGGAGTCTCTCTCCAGGTGAGGGAGTCTCTCTCCAGGTGAGGGAGTCTCTCTCCAGGTGAAGGAGTCTCTCACCAGGTAAGGGAGTCTCTCTCCAGGTGAGGGAGTCTCTATCCAGGTGAGGGAGTCTCTCTCCAGGTGAAGGAGTCTCTCACCAGGTAAGGGAGTCTCTCTCCAGGTGAGGGAGTCTCTCTCCAGGTAAGGGAGTCTCTCTCCAGGTGAAGGAGTCTCTCACCAGGTAAGGGAGTCTCTCTCCAGGTGAGGGAGACTCTCTCCAGGTGAGGGAGTCTCTCTCCAGGTGAAGGAGTCTCTCACCAGGTAAGGGAGTCTCTCTCCAGGTGAGGGAGTCTCTCCAGGTGAGGGAGTCTCTCCAGGTGAAGGAGTCTCTCACCAGGTAAGGAGTCTCTCTCCAGGTGAGGGAGTCTCTCTCCAGGTAAGGGAGTCTCTCTCCAGGTGAGGGAGTCTCTCTCCAGGTAAGGGAGTCTCTCTCCAGGTGAAGGAGTCTCTCACCAGGTAAGGGAGACTCTCCAGGTGAGGGAGTCTCTCTCCAGGTAAGGGAGTCTCTCTCCAGGTGGGGGAGGGAAAAGCAACAAGGGTACAGCCGAGAGCATTTTTATAATAACCACACAAGCCAGCATCTCAGATGTCCCTTCCCGAGGGAGAGAGAGAGAGAGAGAGAGAGAGAGAGAGAGAGAGAGAGAGAGAGAGAGAGAGAGAAGAGAGAGAGAGAGAGAGAGAGGGGTTCAAGAGAGAAGCAAGAAAGAATAGAAAGGTTAAATAGAAGTAAGAAAGAGTAGACGAATTAAAGAGAAGGAATGAAGGAAAAGTAGAGAAAAAGTAGATAGGTGAGAGTAGATAGATGAGGGATTGGAGATGAAGAGTAGGGATGAGAGAGTAAAGCGAGGGAATAGCAAGTGGGGAAGCATAGAGGATAGTGTAGGGGAAATAAGAGTAGGGGGGATAGGTAGACGGGGATGGTGAATGGGGAAGAATAATGGGGATAATAACTCCAGCACCTGCTGGAGGAGTGTAACTTGTGAAACGTATAACGACGTTTCGGCCCGACGTTTACCATTAAGTAGCGAGAGAGAAGCGGGAAGGGAAGGAAGCCAGTATATATACGAGAGGAAGGAGGGGCCGGGAGTGCTAGAACGAGACCACCAACTAGTATAATACTGCTACACGTACGTCCACTCTATATACGAGAGGAAGGAGGGGCCGGGAGTGCTAGAACGAGACCACCAACTAGTATAATACTGCTACACGTACGTCCACTCTATATACGAGAGGAAGGAGGGGCCGGGAGTGCTAGAACGAGACCACCAACTAGTATAATACTGCTACACGTACGTCCACTCTATTCATTCTCTGGTTATCTTTTGTTTTTGTTTTTTCTTTTAATCCTACGTCGCTTTCGTTAGTTCTGTTTATCCAACGACGCTTCCGTTAGTTCTGTTTATCCAACGACGCTTCCGTTAGTTCTGTTTATCCTACGACGCTTCCGTTAGTTCTGTTTATCCAACGGTGTTTTCGTTCGTCCTCTGTTTATTCATCGTCGTTTATGTGTATTTTATTCCCGTTTTTTAAATGCTTCGAATCCCGTTAGCGTCATTTCAAACATGGGGAAGCGCTAAACCCACAGGGGGTCACACAGCGCCCGGGGAAACACGAGGCACTCAACTTTGATCCGAGGGAGTGGAGTGAGGTTAACTCCAATCCCTCAGATCAAGAGCAATTCAAGAGCATCAAGGAATCGGCTAAACGGGCCCAGGAGCTTCGACTCGACCCCCTAAACACACAACCAGGCAAGTACATAAACTCATCTGTTTGTACTACCGTTGATTGTTCTGTTTGTCTTGACATTCATCACTTCTGCCGTTGGCTGTACTACCTTTGGTTATTCTGTTTGTCCTAATGCATCATCAATTTTACCGTTGGTTGTACTACCGTTGATTATTCTGTTTGTCCTGATGCATCATCAATTCTACCGTTGGTTATTCTGTTTGTCCTGACGCATCATCAATTCTACCGTTGGTTATTCTGTTTGTACTGATGCATCATCAATTCTACCGTTGGTTATTCTGTTTGTCCTAATGCATCATCAATTCTACCGTTGGTTATTCTGTTTGTCCTAATGCATCATCAATTCTACCGTTGGTTGTACTACCGTTGGTTATTCTGTTTGTCCTGACACATCATCAATTCTACCGTTGGATTTGTCTCTCTCTTCCCGTTTTTTGACTTATCACTGCTTCTGTTTATTCTACTGTTGTATATCCCGTTCAACAGTGTTTGCTCAGAAAATATTTATAAATCTTCCTTCTCTTCCTGGTGTCAGATGGCAGCTGGTGACTGTATAACCACCTGGTGGCAGATGGCAGCTGGTGACTGTATAACCACCTTGTGTGTCAGATGGCAGCTGGTGACTGTATAATCACCTGGTGTCAGATGACAGCTGGTGACTGTATAACCACCTGGTGGCAGATGGCAGCTGGTGACTCTAAAACCACCCGATGGCAGAGACTGCCACCTTCTCCTATGTCTGCCATAAGTGCCATTTTACCGACCATTCTCATGCGATTTGTGCCAATAAGAGTGGCACTGAGGAAGGGGTAGGGGAGAGGAGGGAGTGGAGAGAGGAGGGAAGGAGGAAGGAAAGAAGGAAGGAGGGGAGAGACAGAATAGGAACGAGAAGAGAATACACGTAGACTACAAGAAGGAATGGTGTATATGTGTATATGTATATATGTGTATATTTGAGCCAGCAATCTGCAGGGGCCAGGAGCGGCGACTCGACCCCTGCAACCACAAATAAGTGAGTACAGCTTCAAGCCATCTTTCTTAATTGCCTACAATCCTTCCCAATCGTCCATCTTTCCCAGTCCGAAATCCTTTCCAAATCGCCCAGCATCCTTCCTCATCGTCCCCAATCCTTCCCAGTCGTACGCCATCCTTCCGAATCATCCCATATCATCCCCAATCCCTTCTGTTTACTAATCGTCCAGCATCACTCCCCAATCATCCCATATCCTTTCCCAGTATTTCCAATCTTTACTCCTCCCCTCTCCTATCCCCCACTATCCTCGCCCACCATTATTATATCTCTCTTATTACAAACACTGACAGGTGTTTATTGCAACGGAATTTGAGTACACAAATATTGGAGTATAATTTGCGACCGTCCCTTGTTATTCCCTGCCTTCCCCTATCCTTCCCTGTCTTTCCCTATCATTCCCTATCTTCCTCTGTTCTTCCCTGCCTTCCCCTATACTTCCCTGTCTTCCCCTATCATTCCCTGTCTTCCTCTGTTCTTCCCTGCCTTCCCCTATCCTTCCCTGCCTTCCCCTATCTTTCCCTGCCTTCCCCTATACTTCCCTGCCTTCCCTTATCCTTTCCTGCCTTCCCATATCCTTTCCTGCCTTCTCCTATCCTTTCCTGAATTCCCCTATCCTTCCCTGCCTTCCCCTATCCTTGCCTGCCATCCCCTATCCTTCCCTGCCTTCCCCTATCTTTCCCTGCCTTCCCCTATCCTTTCCTGCCTTCCCTTATCCTTCTCAGCCTTCCCCTTTCCTTACAATCGTTCCCAATCACACTGTCCCCTAGCCTTCAGAACTATCACCTATCTCCACAATGCTTTCCTAGCTTTCAAAATGGACTCCTAGCGTTCATAATTGTCTCCTAACCTCCACAATGGTCTCCTAGCCTTCATAATGGTTTCCTAACCTCCACAACGGTCTCCTAGCCTTCATAATGGTCTAATAGCCTCCACAATGGTCTCCTAGCCTTCATAATGGTCTCCTAACCTCCACAATGGTCTCCTAGCCTTCATAATGGTCTAATAGTCTCCACAATGGTCTCCTAGCCTTCATAATGGTCTCCTAACCTCCACAATGGTCTCCTAGCCTTCATAATGGTCTCCTAACCTCCACAATGGTCTCCTAGCCTTCATAATGGTCTAATAGCCTCCACAATGGTCTCCTAGCCTTCATAATGGTCTCCTAACCTCCACAATGGTCTCCTAGCATTCATAATGGTCTCCTAACCTCCACAACGGTCTCCGAGCCTTCATAATGGTCTAATAGCCTCCACAATGGTCTCCTAGCCTTCATAATGGTCTCCTAACCTCCACAATGGTCTCCTAGCCTTCATAATGGTCTAATAGCCTCCACAATGGTCTCTAGCCTTCATAATGGTCTCCTAACCTCCACAATGGTCTCCTAGCCTTCATAATGGTCTCCTAACCTCCACAATGGTCTCCTAGCCTTCATAATGGTCTCCTAACCTCCACAATGGTCTCCTAGCCTTCATAATGGTCTAATAGCCTCCACAATGGTCTCCTAGCCTTCATAATGGTCTCCTAACCTCCACAATGGTCTCCTAGCCTTCATAATGGTCTCCTAACCTCCACAACGGTCTCCTAGCCTTCATAATGGTCTAATAGCCTCCACAATGGTCTCCTAGCCTTCATAATAGTCTCATAGCCTCCACAATGGTCTCCTAGCCTTCATAATGGTCTCCTAACCTCCACAATGGTCTCCTAGCCTTCATAATGGTCTCCTAACCTCCACAATGGTCTCCTAGCCTTCATAATGGTCTCCTAACCTCCACAATGGTCTCCTAGCCTTCATAATGGTCTAATAGCCTCCACAATGGTCTCCTAGCCTTCATAATGGTCTCCTAACCTCCACAATGGTCTCCTAGCCTTCATAATGGTCTAATAGCCTCCACAATGGTCTCCTAGCCTTCATAATGGTCTCCTAACCTCCACAATGGTCTCCTAGCCTTCATAATGGTCTCCTAACCTCCACAATGGTCTCCTAGCCTTCATAATGGTCTCCTAACCGCCACAATGGTCTCCTAGCCTTCATAATGGTCTCCTAGCCTTCATAATGGTCTAATAGCCTCCACAATGGTCTCCTAGCCTTCATAATGGTCTCCTAACCTCCACAATGGTCTCCTAGCCTTCATAATGGTCTCCTAGCCTTCATAATGGTCTCCTAACCTCCACAATGGTCTCCTAGCCTTCATAATGGTCTAATAGCCTCCACAATGGTCTCCTAGCATTCATAATGGTCTCCTAACCTCCACAACGGTCTCCGAGCCTTCATAATGGTCTAATAGCCTCCACAATGGTCTCCTAGCCTTCATAATGGTCTAATAGCCTCCACAATGGTCTCCTAGCCTTCATAATGGTCTCCTAACCTCCACAATGGTCTCCTAGCCTTCATAATGGTCTCCTAACCTCCACAATGGTCTCCTAGCCTTCATAATGGTCTCCTAACCTCCACAATGGTCTCCTAGCCTTCATAATGGTCTAATAGCCTCCACAATGGTCTCCTAGCCTTCATAATGGTCTCCTAACCTCCACAATGGTCTCCTAGCCTTCATAATGGTCTCCTAACCTCCACAACGGTCTCCTAGCCTTCATAATGGTCTAATAGCCTCCACAATGGTCTCCTAGCCTTCATAATGGTCTAATAGCCTCCACAATGGTCTCCTAGCCTTCATAATGGTCTCCTAACCTCCACAATGGTCTCCTAGCCTTCATAATGGTCTCCTAACCTCCACAATGGTCTCCTAGCCTTCATAATGGTCTCCTAACCTCCACAATGGTCTCCTAGCCTTCATAATGGTCTAATAGCCTCCACAATGGTCTCCTAGCCTTCATAATGGTCTCCTAACCTCCACAATGGTCTCCTAGCCTTCATAATGGTCTAATAGCCTCCACAATGGTCTCCTAGCCTTCATAATGGTCTCCTAACCTCCACAATGGTCTCCTAGCCTTCATAATGGTCTCCTAACCTCCACAATGGTCTCCTAGCCTTCATAATGGTCTCCTAACCTCTACAATGGTCTCCTAGCCTTCATAATGGTATCCTAGCCTTCATAATGGTCTAATAGCCTCCACAATGGTCTCCTAGCCTTCATAATGGTCTCCTAACCTCCACAATGGTCTCCTAGCCTTCATAATGGTCTCCTAGCCTTCATAATGGTCTCCTAACCTCCACAATGGTCTCCTAGCCTTCATAATGGTCTAATAGCCTCCACAATGGTCTCCTAGCCTTCATAATGGTCTCCTAACCTCCACAATGGTCTCCTAGCCTTCATAATGGTCTCCTAACCTCCACAATGGTCTCCTAGCCTTCATAATGGTCTAATAGCCTCCACAATGGTCTCCTAGCCTTCATAATGGTCTCCTAACCTCCACAATGGTCTCCTAGCCTTCATAATGGTCTAATAGCCTCCACAATGGTCTCCTAGCCTTCATAATGGTATCCTAACCTCCACAATGGTCTCCTAGCCTTCATAATGGTCTCCTAACCTCCACAATGGTCTCCTAGCCTTCATAATGGTCTCCTAACCTCCACAATGGTCTCCTAGCCTTCATAATGGTCTCCTAGCCTTCATAATGGTCTAATAGCCTCCACAATGGTCTCCTAGCCTTCATAATGGTCTCCTAACCTCCACAATGGTCTCCTAGCCTTCATAATGGTCTCCTAGCCTTCATAATGGTCTCCTAACCTCCACAATGGTCTCCTAGCCTTCATAATGGTCTAATAGCCTCCACAATGGTCTCCTAGCCTTCATAATGGTCTCCTAACCTCCACAATGGTCTCCTAGCCTTCATAATGGTCTAATAGCCTCCACAATGGTCTCCTAGCCTTCATAATGGTCTCCTAACCTCCACAATGGTCTCCTAGCCTTCATAATGGTCTAATAGCCTCCACAATGGTCTCCTAGCCTTCATAATGGTCTCCTAACCTCCACAATGGTCTCCTAGCCTTCATAATGGTCTCCTAACCTCCACAATGGTCTCCTAGCCTTCATATTGGTCTAATAGCCTCCACAATGGTCTCCTAGCCTTCATAATGGTCTCCTAACCTCCACAATGGTCTCCTAGCCTTCATAATGGTCTAATAGCCTCCACAATGGTCTCCTAGCCTTCATAATGGTCTAATAGCCTCCACAATGGTCTCCTAGCCTTCATAATGGTCTAATAGCCTCCACAATGGTCTCCTAGCCTTCATAATGGTCTAATAGCCTCCACAATGGTCTCCTAGCCTTCATAATGGTCTAATAGCCTCCACAATGGTCTCCTAGCCTTCATAATGGTCTAATAGCCTCCACAATGGTCTCCTAGCCTTCATAATGGTCTCCTAGCCTCCACAGGGGTGAAAGTGATAGAGAGGACAGACAGATAACACAACCAAGCCGGGCCGCGTAACCACCAACAGGTACTTACCCTGCCTTTCCCTCCCCTTTCTCCCCTACCCTTCCCCCATCTAATTAAAATACTCAAGAAGTCAAAGAAATAGGTAACTCCAATATCTTGGATCAAGACCCTCTGACATGAAGGTATTTAAAAATAAAATATTGAAAAATAGCTTTCACCCATTTTCCCCCGCCAAGAGAAAGTAGGAAAAGGATCTTTAACTTTCTTTTCCCCACCAAGCCAAAGAAAAAAAAAAATTCCCCACCACCGAGCGAAAGTAGGGAAAAAGTCTGCCTTTTTTTTTCACAGAGCCGAAGTAGAGAAGTTTTTCCCCTTTTTTCCCTCACCATGAAAAACTTAGTGATAGTGATTAAAGAGAGCGAGAGAAAGAGAGGGAGAGAGAGGAAGGAAGAGAGAGAGGGGAGGGAGAGAGAGAGAGAGAGAGAGAGAGAGAGAGAGAGAGAGAGAGAGAGAGAGAGAGAGAGAGAGAGAGAGCTGTGGGCCCAGATACAGTGAGCCCAAGATTGCTGAGTAGATGTGCAGACCAGCAGCTAGCAGCACCTCTAACTGGCATCTATCAGCACTACCTAGCACAGAGTAAATGGTCTTCTCTGTGGAAAGAGGCAAATGTATTCCCTGTTCACAAAAAGAAGAGCAGAGCAGAAATCAGCAACTACAGACCAGTGTCACTCCTGTCAATCACTGGCAAGATCCTTCAGACAATAATCTCAAGACAAATGACAGTTTTTTGACTACCACTGACTACTTTGTGACCGTCAATATGGCTTCAGGAAAAGTTACTCTGCTGCTGATCTGTTGTTAAACCTCTCCACTAAATGACACCAGTCACTGGATGAATCCAAAGTCAGCTGTGTAGTAGCACTGGACACTGCTGGTGCTTTCGACCGAGTGTGGCAAAACTGTAAGCACTGGCAACTGCAGGCTCTACACTATGTCTCGTCAGTGATTACCTTCAAGGTAGCTCTCTAAGGGTAGTTCTCAATGGGACAGAGTTAGCAAGACATCTTATTGGTACAAGTGTTCCACAGAGAAGTGTGCTGGGACCATTGTTATAGAATGTCTACTTCATTGACCTTCTTCAACTCATCCCAGAATCCCAAGCATATGCAGACGACTGTACTTTGACATTTACTTATACAAGAGAGGAAATACCAGCTGCTATAAGCTACATCAATCACCAGCTTACAGCTATATCAGACTGGGGTAAACGATGGCAGGTCACATTTGCTCCTGAGAAAATATGATGGTCTCCAGGCACCATGATGGTAATGCTGGAGCAATGGTAAGAATGAATGGAAGAGTGTTGGTACCTGGGAATGAAGTTGATATCCTTGTTGTGAAATTTGATTCCAAACTGACCATGAAGAACCACGTTGTAAATCTTGCAACGAATGCGCCCAGGAAGCTTACAGCACTTCGACGTATCTCGTATCTGCTCGGTAGTAGGGGTTGCATGATTCTGTATGAGGCACAAGTATACTCACACCTTCAGTATGCTCCACTTTCTTGGATTGCTTGGCCCCCCCCCATCTCATCTGTGACTTCTTAACAGAGTAGAGAACAGAGCAAGACGCCTCATCTCTGGCCTTGACCCAGCCTGGATAGATCTATCATTTCACCAGAGTCTTCAACACCAGAGGATGTGTGTGGCTTTACTGTTATGTACAAGATCAATATTGACAAAGTGCCACACTTGGCTCCACTCCGAGAACAGCGAGAAGACATCTACACCACAAGACGGGCAGCCAGCAGCAACTACACTCTGACAGTAACCTTCTCCAGAACATCACTTCATCTGATATCATTTATTCCCAGGATGACTCGAGTCTGGAACATGTTCGTACAGCATAATGATATCAACGAAATAAAGTCAGTTGACCAAAAGAAATTGCTGGCCCACAGATGGCCCTCAGCTGGCCAACATATGGCTCCAATTTCATACTATTCCCTATTTGTATGTCTCATAATAATAAAATGCTTTAAAATGAGCTGATGTAGGTAACAGCTCTTAGCTTGTAAATAAAGTTTGGAACCTTAACCTAACCTTGTTAAACCCTGTGTATAAAAATAGAGAGCGAGAGCGAGAGATAGATAGATAGATAGATAGATAGATAGAGAGAGAGAACGAGAGAGAGACAGAGAGAGAGAGAGAGAGAGAGAGAGAGAGAGAGAGAGAGAAAGAGAGAGAACTGTGTCATACACAGCAACAAGGATCATAACATTCTCTTATCTATTATCACCATGAATCAATTTTTTTTATAATGACCATAATTTTTGAAGAGGTGGAGGGGTAAGCCAGTGGAAGGCCTCGGTCAGATGACCAAAAGCTCCAGCGGTGGGTCATTATATGACTAAGACCCGCGTCAGGAAACACTTGTCCTGTTTCCTGACAAACCTTACCTAACCTAACGTAGCCTAGCTTAGCCGAAACCTAACCTAACCTCTATCAACGTCTTTTATCCCACGCTGATGAAGTCACACACACACACACACACACACACTGTTTAAGGCCTACTTTAACTGGCATATAGTTCCCAGTAACTTAGTACGTTTTTCACACACACAATATATATATATATATATATATATATATATATATATATATATATATATATATATATATATATGCACTATACACTGATATACACAAATCCAGGAGATAATTCTGGAGATTTATTTAAATCCGGGGGAAAATTGGCCGATATTTTGGGCAGAAATATTCTGAAGTTATTCAGTACTGGTATAATTACTATGACTTACGAATTCGTAATGACACGATTGCAATCGTGTCATTACGATTTCGTAAGTCATGATGATGGCTTTGAGGGGACTTGAGCTAGAGTTCGTCACGGCCATGCTGGCGGGAGAATCGTCTGTAAAAAATTGCATTTGTGGACACAGTGGTGGCCTATGCTAACCTTCCTATGGTGTATAAATATACCTAGTTGGATGAATATTATTGTAGCCAGCTGGCCCAGTGGCTAGCGCGTCGGTCTGGAGTTTTATAACTCTCTAACCGCGGGTTCTAGGCCCACCCTTGGAATGGTTCTTTTTCTGGTATAATTATTTATTGCTTGGTATGATCGTTGTTTACTGCTGGTACAATTGTTCTAAGTTGATCCACCATGCAGCCCCTCCCTCCTCCTTCCCCTCCCTCCTTCCCCTCCCACCTCCCCCTCCCACCTCCCCCTCCCACCTCCCCCTCCCACCTCCCTCTCAAGAGTAGATGAAATTTGACCCAAAGTCTTTTGTCAGTCTACCCGGGTGAAAAACTTTTAAAGTATTCAGCGCGAAGGAAACTTTTTTATACTTTGTGCAACTAATTCCCACACCATGACTCCCCAGGACCCACCAATTTTCATCTCTCTCTCTCTTTCCCTCCCTCTCTCCAGGACCCACTATATTTTCATCACTCTCTCCCTCCCTTTCGCTCTCTCTCTCTCTTTCTCCTCTACTCCATTTATCATATTCTCTTCATTGAGAATTATGGTTATTTAAGAACAGGAAGCAGAGAGACCAGGAGAGATATCACACTGGTAACAGGAAGAGAGACCAGGAGAGATATCACACTGGGAACAGGAAGTAGAGAGACCAGGAGAGATATCACACTGGGAACATGAAGTAGAGAGACCAGGAGAGATATCACACTGGGAACATGAAGTAGAGAGACCAGGAGAGATATCACACTGGGAACAGGAAGTAGAGAGACCAGGAGAGATATCACACTGGGAACAGGAAGTAGAGAGACCAGGAGAGATATCACACTGGGAACAGGAAGTAGAGAGACCAGTAGAGATATCACACTGAGAACAGGAAGCAGAGAGACAATGAGAGATATCACACTGGGAACAGGAAGTAGAGAGACCAGGAGAGATATCACACTGGGAACAGGAAGTAGAGAGACCAGGAGAGATATCACACTGGGAACAGGAAGTAGAGAGACCAGGAGAGATATCACACTGGGAACAGGAAGTAGAGAGACCAGGAGAGATATCACACTGGGAACAGGAAGTAGAGAGACCAGGAGAGATATCACACTGGGAACAGGAAGTAGAGAGACCAGGAGAGATATCACACTGGGAACAGGAAGTAGAGAGACCAGGAGAGATATCACACTGGGAACAGGAAGTAGAGAGACCAGGAGAGATATCACACTGAGAACAGGACGCAGAGAGACAATGAGAGATATCACACTGAGAACAGGAAGCAGAGAGACAATGAGAGATATCACACTGGGAACAGGAAGTAGAGAGACCAGGAGAGATATCACACTGAGAACAGGAAGTAGAGAGACCAGGAGAGATATCACACTGAGAACAGGAAGTAGAGAGACCAGGAGAGATATCACACTGAGAACAGGAAGTAGAGAGACAAGGAGAGATATCACACTGGGAACAGGAAGTAGAGAGACCAGGAGAGATATCACACTGGGAACAGGAGCAGAGACAAGAGAGATATCACACTGAGAACAGGAAGTAGAGAGACCAGGAGAGATATCACACTGAGAACAGGAAGTAGAGAGACAAGGAGAGATATCACACTGAGAACAGGAAGTAGAGAGACCAGGAGAGATATCACACTGAGAACAGGAAGTAGAGAGACAAGGAGAGATATCACACTGAGAACAGGAGTAGAGAGACCAGAGAGATATCACACTGAGAACAGGAAGTAGAGAGACAAGGAGAGATATCACACTGAGAACAGGAAGTAGAGAGACAAGGAGAGATATCACACTGGGAACAGGAAGTAGAGAGACCAGGAGAGATATCACACTGAGAACAGGAAGTAGAGAGACAGGAGAGATATCACACTGGGAACAGGAAGTAGAGAGACCAGGAGAGATATCACACTGGGAACAGGAAGTAGAGACCAGGAGAGATTCACACTGAGAACAGGAAGTAGAGAGATCAGGAGAGATATCACACTGGGAACAGGAAGTAGAGAGACAAGGAGAGATATCACACTGAGAACAGGAAGTAGAGAGACCAGGAGAGATATCACACTGGGAACAGGAAGTAGAGAGACAAGGAGAGATATCACACTGAGAACAGGAAGTAGAGAGACCAGGAGAGATATCACACTGAGAACAGGAAACAGAGAGACCAGGAGAGATATCACACTGGGAACAGGAAGTAGAGAGACCAGGAGAGATATCACACTGAGAACAGGAAGCAGAGAGACCAGGAGAGATATCACACTGGGAACAGGAAGTAGAGAGACAAGGAGAGATATCACACTGAGAACAGGAATTAGAGAGACAAGGAGAGATATCACACTGAGAACAGGAGTAGAGAGACAGAGATACACTGAACAGGAGTAGAACGGAGAATCACACTGAGAACAGGAAGTAGAGAGACCAGAGAGATATCACACTGAGAACAGGAAGTAGAGAGACCAGGAGAGATATCACACTGGGAACAGGAAGTAGAGAGACCAGGAGAGATATCACACTGGGAACAGGAAGTAGAGAGACCAGGAGAGATACCACACTGGTAACAGGAAGTAGAGAGACCAGGAGAGATACACACTGTAACAGGAAGTAGAGAGACAGGAGAGATATCACACTGGGAACAGGAAGTAGAGACCAGGAGAGATATCACACTGGGAACAGGAAGAGAGAGACAAGAGAGATATCACACTGGGAACAGGAAGAGAGAGACCAGGAGAGATATCACACTGAGAACAGGAAGTAGAGAGACAGGAGAGATATCACACTGGAACAGGAAGTAGAGAGACCAGGAGAGATATCACACTGAGAACAGGAAGTAGAGAGACAAGGAGAGATATCACACTGGGAACAGGAAGTAGAGAGACCAGGAGAGATATCACACTGAGAACAGGAAGTAGAGAGACAAGGAGAGATATCACACTGAGAACAGGAAGTAGAGAGACAAGGAGAGATATCACACTGGGAACAGGAAGTAGAGAGACCAGGAGAGATATCACACTGAGAACAGGAAACAGAGAGACCAGGAGAGATATCACACTGAGAACAGGAAGTAGAGAGACCAGGAGAGATATCACACTGGGAACAGGAAGTAGAGAGACCAGGAGAGATATCACACTGAGAACAGGAAGTAGAGAGACAAGGAGAGATATCACACTGGGAACAGGAAGCAGAGAGACCAGGAGAGATATCACACTGGGAACAGGAAACAGAGAGACCAGGAGAGATATCACACTGGGAACAGGAAGTAGAGAGACCAGGAGAGATATCACACTGAGAACAGGAAGTAGAGAGACAAGGAGAGATATCACACTGGGAACAGGAAGCAGAGAGACCAGGAGAGATATCACACTGGGAACAGGAAACAGAGAGACCAGGAGAGATATCACACTGGGAACAGGAAACAGAGAGACCAGGAGAGATATCACACTGAGAACAGGAAGTAGAGAGACAAGGAGAGATATCACACTGAGAACAGGAAGCAGAGAGACCAGGAGAGATATCACACTGGGAACAGGAAGTAGAGAGACCAGGAGAGATATCACACTGGGAACAGGAAGTAGAGAGACCAGGAGAGATATCACACTGGGAACAGGAAGCAGAGAGACCAGGAGAGATATCACACTGGGAACAGGAAACAGAGAGACCAGGAGAGATATCACACTGGGAACAGGAAGTAGAGAGACCAGGAGAGATATCACACTGAGAACAGGAAGTAGAGAGACAAGGAGAGATATCACACTGAGAACAGGAAGTAGAGAGACCAGGAGAGATATCACACTGGGAACAGGAAGTAGAGAGACCAGGAGAGATATCACACTGGGAACAGGAAGCAGAGAGACCAGGAGAGATATCACACTGGGAACAGGAAACAGAGAGACCAGGAGAGATATCACACTGGGAACAGGAAACAGAGAGACCAGGAGAGATATCACACTGAGAACAGGAAGTAGAGAGACAAGGAGAGATATCACACTGAGAACAGGAAGCAGAGAGACCAGGAGAGATATCACACTGGGAACAGGAAGTAGAGAGACAAGGAGAGATATCACACTGGGAACAGGAAACAGAGAGACCAGGAGAGATATCACACTGGATAATATTATCTCATTTTCTTCATCTTCCTCACTGTTTACATCATTCGTAATGTTCTGCTAATTGACATGTGTGAAAAATGAAGCAGAGGACCCAGGAGAAACATCACCCTGGGCAGCGTGTCGCCCGTTGAACATTTCACCTCCTAGTTAGTACCATTATCTTCCCTTCATTGTTACAGTTGTGAAAATGTAACAGTGGAGGAAGGAGGAGGAGGAGGAAGGAGGTGGAGGAAGGAGGTGGAGGGAAGAGAAGGAAGAGGAAGAGGAGGAGAAGGGAGGAGGAGGGATGAGGAAGAGGTGGAGGAAGAGGTGGAGGAAGAGGTGGAGGTGGAATAGGTGGAGTAGGAAGAGGTGGTGGAGGAGGAGGAGGAAGAGGTGGAGGAGGAAGAGGTGGAGTAGGAGGAGGAGGAGGAGGAGGAGGAGGTGAGAGGGCGAAACATCAGCCTGAGGTTTCTAAACAACAGCTACGAGGTGTCCAGTAGACAAACATGGCAAGACTCTCTCTCTGGTGTTGACGTCTCAACAACAACAACAAAAGCCACCCAGGATTTACCTGTTGTTATCTGTGCTCCCTCATTCTCCCCTAAAAAAAAGACAAATAATACCAAAATAAATATAAAAGTCACAATTTAAACAAAAGTGATATGCAAATAAGCAAAATTTAAACAGACACAAAACTGTATTTTTTAAACAAGCACAAAACTGTTTTTTTAAACAAACACAAAACTGCTTTTTAAACAAGCATAAAATTGTTTTTTTTAACAAGCATAAAAGAGTTTTTTTTAAACAAGCATAAAACTTTTTTTAAACAAGCATAAAACTGTTTTTTTAAACAAGCATAAAACTGTTTTTTTAAACAAGCATAAAAGTTTTTTTAAACAAGCATAAAACTTTTTTAAACAAGCATAAAACTGTTTTTTTAAACAAGCATAAAACTGTTTTTTTAAACAAGCATAAAACTGTTTTTAGACAAGCATAAAACTGTTTTTTAAACAAGCATAAAACTGTTTTTTAAACAAGCACAAAAATTAATATTTAAGAAATATGAAAAATTACAAAAATATTGAAAACAATTTATATATAAAATTAAAAAAAAAAGTACAGACGAAATATTTATATTTAAAATGAAATATTAAATAAACACCAAATATTAAAACACATGATATTAAAACACAAATATATTGAAAAAAACATTAAAACAGAAAAGTGATGTTAAAACAGGAGAAAAACAAGTGTGACAAACACCTGATGGTGAGACACCTGTGAAACACCTGTGAGAAGTTTCAAGAGTTCTACTAGCCACACAGCCTTTACAAACTTGCTGGATCAGGTAAGCTGTTACTGCCACCATTCCCCACCTTAATATATATAACATTACCATAGCTTCTTTGTTATTATTATTATTAGTAGTAGTAGTAGCAACAGCAGCAGCAACAGCAGGAACAGCAGCAACAACAAAAGCAGCAGTAACAGCAGCAGCAGCAAAAGCAGCAGTAACAGCAGCAGCAACAAAAGCAGCAGTAACAGCAGCAGCAGCAAAAGCAGCAGTAACAGCAGCAGCAACAAAAGCAGCAGTAACAGCAGCAGCAGCAAAAGCAGCAGTAACAGCAGCATCAGCAACAGAAATAACAGTAGCAACAGCAGTAGTAACAGCAGCATCAGCAACAGCAGAAGTAACAGCAGCAACAGCAGAAGCAACAGCAGCAGTAACAGCAGCATCAGCAACAGCAGAAGTAACAGCAGCAACAGCAACATCAGTAGTAACAACAGCAGCAGCAGCAACAGCAGAAGCAACAGTAGTAACAGCAGCAGCAGCAACAACAACAGTAGTAACAGCAGCAGCAGGAACAACAACAGCAGCAGCAGCAGTAACAGCAACAGTAGCAGCAACAACAACAGCAGTAGTAACAGCAGCAGGAACAGTAGAAGTAACAGTTGCAGTAACAGAAGCAGTAGTAACAGCAGCACCAGCAACAGCAGAAGCAACAGCAGCAGCAGCAGTAACAGCAGCAGCAGCAACAACAACAGTAGTAACAGCAGCAGCAGGAACAACAACAGCAGCAGCAGCAGTAACAGCAACAGTAGCAGCAACAACAACAGCAGTAGTAACAGCAGCAGGAACAGTAGAAGTAACAGTTGCAGTAACAGAAGCAGTAGTAACAGCAGCACCAGCAACAGCAGAAGCAACAGCTGCAGTAACAGAAGCAGTAAAAACAGCAGCAGCAGCAACAACAGAAGAAACAGAAGCAGCATTTTACAGTGAACCTGTCATTTATAATAATAATAATAATAATAATAAAATATTATTTATGACAATGCCAGCACTAACAACCTGGTAGATCAGGGTTAGCTACCACGAAGGCTTCCCGTATACTGACCATAACATGGGTACCCAAACTGGATCAGAACTACAAATATGTTGATATCAGTTGACCTGACGCACAAGGGCTGCTGATAACACCATAACAACACTTGCATTTCAAGTTAAGAACAAGACAAGACATATAAGGCCAAGATTACATCTCACAGTCAACATACGACACCTCTACCCTTTAAGATGATGCGGGTGAGATGGTCAAGGACCTGTCAAACATAGCTTAAATTCTTGCCAAATTTTATGGTTCTAACTTGTCAGACATAAGAACCTTACATATTAAGTCCTTTCTAAAAAAAAATTATTATACGTTTAAAGATATATATTTTTCATTTATGTTAATATAAAAATTAATAATTTTGTACCAAAAGAACCTTAGAAAACTTACCTAACCTTATTATAACAAGCGCAATTTAATTTAGCCTAATCCAACTAAATATATTTTAGATAAGTTTACAATAATTTAATAATAGACAAATACAATGAAATATATTGTTTTCGTTAGGTTCAGAATGATTTTTGCGAAATTATTGCATACACAAATTTTCGCTTGCCTTATTTGGCAAGAAGAGCGTTGCTATTTAAGCCAAAATAGCAAGTTTCCCTATTCGGCATGACAATCCCATCTTTAAAAGAATATTTACCCAGGACTTAACAATTCTTACACGAGGCCTGATCTCAGACCGGGCCGCGGGGGCGCTGACCCCCGAAACCCTCACCAGGTATACTCCAGGTATTATCCTGACAACGACTGCACAACTGACACTACAAGTTTATCCAGTAAAATCTCAAAAGACAGCACAGTGTCTCAGAAAAAAATATCAGAAAAATTTGTCTGCCTCACCATTAGTTATAAGAGCAGACAAGCAGACAGCAGACCATAGGGTACCTACACAGCAGCATGGTGTACAAGCCAGAGAACACAGGTAAACATGACTGACGTCAGTAACAAGGAGGGCTCCTGGGAATCTCAGGTCATCCCCCTGAAGTGAAACAACCAAACCATTAACATCGTTCACCTATCAAGAACAATTCTCTCGTCACGTGTCCCAAACATTACGAAACAAACGAAGATAATTAACAAGGAGAGAGTGGAAGGAAGTTATAACTAGCCAAGCACCTAGCCTAGCAGTAACCATGCTAACCTGGCCTTCATGAAGCACTCACACCACACCTCTCATACCTCTAACAATACTTAACATAATAATAATAAAATAATGAAGTCATAATATCAATACACAACTTATATTATAATGTTTGTTGGTTTCTTACAGTTTGTACACTAAACTTAAACACTGGTATCACTCTTCTTCCTGTGTCTACATTCATAACTCAATGATCGTTAATAAACACGGGTAAATTATATACAAAACTGAGATAAACTCTATGGGTCATAGAGATAAGTTGATCTGCTGACCTTATTTAGTGACCTTATCCACTGACCTTTAGTGACCTATCTAGTGATCTTATCCACAGACCTTAACTAGTGACTTTATCCACTAACCTTATCTAATGACCTTATATGTTGTCCTTATCCGTTGACCTGTTGCCCTTATCTAGTGACCTTATCTGCTGACCTTATCCAGTGACCTTATTTAGTAACCTTATCCACTGATCTTATCTAGTGACCTTATCCACTGACCTTATCTATTGCCTTTATCTGTTGCCCTTATCTGTTTACCTTATCTAGTGACCTTATCTGTTAACCATATATGTTGCCCCTATCATGTTTACCTTATCTAGTGACCTCATCTGTTGACTATCTTGTGACCTCATCTGCTGACCTTATCTGTTGCATGTACTTGTTATTGGCTTCAATCGTGCAGAAACGGATGCATTAAAACACGATGCAAAAATATATTGTAAGACTGACTGCAATGGTGCATCAGAATAGGCGGCAGATCAACCAGGCTGTGATGTGGATTTGCGGGCCGCTAGCGCCAACAGTCTGGTTAATCAGAGAATATATAAACGAGGCAAGCCAAGGTATTTTTATTTTTTATTCTCCTCCCTGTTGTGTGTGTGTGTGTGTGTGTGTGTGTGTGTGTGTGTGTGTGTATGCAACACCACACACAGCATGTTGGTGTCAGTCAACTGTGTATTCGCACTAGTGTGGAGAGCCTCGAATCCCTGATGAGTCAGAAGGTCAAAGGTCATGTCTACATCCAGGGGTCAAGGGTCATTTCTACACTCTGGGGTCAAAGGTCATCTCTACACCCAGGGGTCAAAGGTTATGTCTACACCCAGGGGTCAAATGTCATGTCTACACCCAAGGGTCAAGGATCATGTGTACACCCAAGGATCATGTGTACACCCAAGGGTCATGTCTACATCCAGGGGTCAAAAGTCATGTCTCCATCTGGTAGTCAAAGTCGACCAGAGTCTGGAGAGAACAAGCGTACTTAAAGAGTATCATCACTGACCTAGCATTCCTTGTTTTGAAGGTTCTAGTTATCCAGCCTATCATCTTCCTTGAGGTTGTGATAGTGACATTGTTGTGATCCTTGAAGGTGAGATCTGACATTATCATCACCCTCACATTAATCTTCCACTCTACTGAGTGGTTTAAGTTGCTTTCGTACTCTGTTGCACTTGAAATTTTCCTCGCTAAGTATCATTGTTACGAGACGCGTGAGTTTCCGTATCTCCTAATATTTTAGTTCCCCTCTATAATCTACCTTGTCTACAACTGCTATCGCATTTGCTTTGTCTGCTTTCGTAAAGTCTAGGATCTTTCCTTAATTCTTGGTATAACTTAACAAATCTTTGAGGACAAGTAGATATGGATATCACTCTCGTACAAATTGTAATATCGCCAGTGAAGGATGATAGAGCGCTATGATTTATGAGAATCACAAACAGATGTGAGGAACAAGAGTGGGGCGAGTACTGTGCCTTGAGGAACAAGAGTGGGGCGAGTACTGTGCCTTGAGGAACAAGAGTGGGGCGAGTACTGTGCCTTGAGGAACAAGAGTGGTGTGAGTACTGTGCCTTGAGGAACAAGAGTGGGGCGAGTACTGTGCCTTGAGGAACAAGAGTGGGGCGAGTAATGTGCCTTGAGGAACAAGAGTGGTGTGAGTACTGTGCCTTGAGGAACAAGAGTGGGGCAGTACTGTGCCTTGAGGAACAAGAGTGGGGCGAGTACTGTGCCTTGAGGAACAAGAGTGGTGTGAGTACTGTGCCTTGAGGAACAAGAGTGGGGCGAGTACTGTGCCTTGAGGAACAAGAGTGGGGCGAGTACTGTGCCTTGAGGAACAAGAGTGGTGTGAGTACTGTGCCTTGAGGAACAAGAGTGGGGCGAGTACTGTGCCTTGAGGAACAAGAGTGGGGCGAGTACTGTGCCTTGAGGAACAAGAGTGGTGTGAGTACTGTGCCTTGAGGAACAAGAGTGGGGCGAGTACTGTGCCTTGAGGAACAAGAGTGGGGCGAGTACTGTGCCTTGAGGAACAAGAGTGGGGCGAGTACTGTGCCTTGAGGAACAAGAGTGGGGCGAGTACTGTGCCTTGAGGAACAAGAGTGTGGCGAGTACTGTGCCTTGAGGAACAAGAGTGGTGTGAGTACTGTGCCTTGAGGAACAAGAGTGGGGCGAGTACTGTGCCTTGAGGAACAAGAGTGGGGCGAGTACTGTGCCTTGAGGAACAAGAGTGGGGCGAGTACTGTGCCTTGAGGAACAAGAGTGGGGCGAGTACTGTGCCTTGAGGAACAAGAGTGGGGCGAGTACTGTGCCTTGAGGAACAAGAGTGGGGCGAGTACTGTGCCTTGAGGAACAAGAGTGGGGCGAGTACTGTGCCTTGAGGAACAAGAGTGGGGCGAGTACTGTGCCTTGAGGAACAAGAGTGGGGCGAGTACTGTGCCTTGAGGAACAAGAGTGGGGCGAGTACTGTGCCTTGAGGAACACACCTTGTCACTGTGTCAGCCTCTGACTTCACTCTGTTTACTACTACTCTTTGTGTTCTATTTGTTAGAAAGTTAAGTGTCCATCTGTCCACTTTTCCAGTTATTCCTTTTTGCAGGCATTTTGTGAGGTGGAGGAAGCCAGGAGAAAAACTGAAGGAAGCCAGGAGAAGGAACTGAAGGAAGCCAGGAGAAGGAATTGAAGGAAGCCAGGAGAAGGAATTGAAGGAAGCCAGGAGGAACTGAAGGAAGCCAGGAGAAGGAATTGAAGGAAGCCAGGAGAAGGAATTGAAGGAAGCCAGGAGGAACTGAAGGAAGCCAGGAGAAGGAATTGAAGGAAGCCAGGAGAAGGAATTGAAGGAAGCCAGGAGAAGGAATTGAAGGAAGCCAGGAGAAGGAACTGAAGGAAGCCAGGAGAAGGAATTGAAGGAAGCCAGGAGAAGGAATTGAAGGAAGCCAGGAGAAGGAATTGAAGGAAGCCAGGAGAAGGAATTGAAGGAAGCCAGGAGAAGGAATTAAAGGAAACCAGGAGAAGGAATTGAAGGAAGCCAGGAGAAGGAACTGAAGGAAGCCAGGAGAAGGAATTGAAGGAAGCCAGGAGAAGGAATTGAAGGAAGCCAGGAGAAGGAATTGAAGGAAGCCAGGAGAAGAAATTGAAGGAAGCCAGGAGAAGGAATTGAATAAACACATACATACTCGAATACAAACTAATGTATAATGGGAAAGCGTTAAATCGGTAAGGGCCATACAGAGCCTGGCTGAGGATATACTTATCAGGTTTGATCCAAGGCAAGAGAACACAGCTCCGCTAACTGTCATACAAGTCAAAAAAAATCCATTTAACTTCCTTTTTCTAAGTAAATATTATTACGTAAATCAATTTTTTTGAATTCGGAATGTCTGATTTTTTTCTGTATTACGCTGTATTATACGGTGTGTATTTTTGTATGGCGTTGTATTATTTTTAGCCTATTGTACTGTATTATTTTAGTAATGTATCCTAAAAGCCTTCGCAATAAGTGACATTTGAAGGGAATTTCTGGGAACACTGAGAATTTAATGGAGTCTCTAATACTGTGGTTGATTGGCGCCAGGGGTGAGGGGAGGGGAGGGGTAGGGGGTGAGGGAGGGGAGGGGGAAGGGGAGTCAAGGTGGGAGAGGAAGAAACAAGGGACGGTAGAATTGAGGGAAGAGAGAGTGGTGGTGGTTGAGGAGAGAGACAGAGACAGAGGGGAAGAGGGAGGGAGGGAGACAGAGACAGAGGGGAAGAGGGAGGGAGGGAGACACAGACAAAGTCAGAGGGAGGGGAAGTCAGAGGGAGGGGGAGGAAGAGGGAGGGGGAGAGAGGGATGGAGAGAGAGAGAGAGAGGAATGGGGAGAGTGGAAGTGGAAAGACAGGAGAGTGAGAGAGAAATGGGTAGAGGGGAGCAGAGCGCTGAGCACTGCACTTTTCATCACAAACCTCTACAGCAAATCATCAGAACAAAATTCAATACACTTCATCTATTGGAAATTTTTACTTTATATTTTATTTTTTGAGGTGGACAATGTGGCTTTATCAGCGCAACACTAAAGTGACCCAGCTCAGCCGACCTTCGCGGTGGGATATGACAGAGGAAGTCTGAGGGGATCAGTCCCTCAATCTTGGTACGAGATAATCAGTCTCCTAGCCTAGGCTAAGAGACTAGCTTGTAAGATATTTAGCTTATATTTACACTAACAAATATTATCATAGAGACTAGGGTATTGTTTGTCAGGAAACAGGACAAGTGTTTCCTGACGCGGGTCTTAGCCATATGATGACCCTCAGCGTTTGATCATCTGACCGAGGCCTTCCGCTGGCTTACCACGATAATTAACTAACTTTTGCCAAGTCCAGAAATATTTAAAATACTTGTATTGCTTTTATTTAACAAAACTGGACACAGCAAAAATATGCTGTTTAAACTGTTCCACAATGTATAACAGACACATAAAAGGAACAAAAGCTCTTTTTTCCCTATACAAAGCCTGAAACTTTGCTGCTGTCTTCAGTGTATGACACTTATACACATTATTATATCGTCTGTAAACAGTGTTATGATTCTCTCTCTCTCTCTCTCTCTCTCTCTCTCTCTCTCTCTCTCTCTCTCTCTCAGATAAGAAAATAAAGAAGAGAATTAAGAGTGGAAATTGTCTTAAGGAACTAAGGTTTTTGTTTATATAGTGTTTTGTATAGTGTTTTTGTAGTGATTCTATAGTGATTTTTTAGTGTTTATGTAGTGTAGTGAATTTGTAGTGATTCTGCAGTGTTTTTGTACTGATTTTTTTTAGTGTTTTTTTTAGTGATTTTTTAGTGTTTTTAGTGATTTTGTAGTGTTTTGCTACACAACACACACCAAGTGTAGCAACACAAGAACACAACACACACCAAGTGTAGCAACACAACACACACCAAGTGTAGCAACACAAGAACACAACACACACCAAGTGTAGCAACACAACACACCAAGTGTAGCAACACAACACACACCAAGTGTAGCAACACAACACAACACACCAAGTGTAGCAACACAACACACCAAGTGTAGCAACACAACACACCAAGTGAAGCAACACAACACACACCAAGTGAAGCAACACAACACAACACACCAAGTGTAGCAACACAACACACCAAGTGTAGCAACACAACACACCAAGTGTAGCAACACAACACACACCAAGTGTAGCAACACAACACAACACACCAAGTGTAGCAACACAACACACCAAGTGTAGCAACACAACACACCAAGTGTAGCAACACAACACACCAAGTGAGGCAACACAACACACCAAGTGAAGCAACACAACACAACACACCAAGTGTAGCAACACAACACACCAAGTGTAGCAACACAACACACCAAGTGTAGCAACACAACACACACCAAGTGAGGCAACACAACACACACCAAGTGTAGAAACACAACACACACCAAGTGTAGCAACACAACACACCAAGTGTAGCAACACAACACACCAAGTGTAGCAACACAACACACACCAAGTGTAGCAACACAACACACCAAGTGTAGCAACACAACACACCAAGTGTAGCAACACAACACACACCAAGTGTAGCAATACAACACACCAAGTGTAGCAACACAACACACACCAAGTGTAGCAACACAACACACCAAGTGTAGCAACACAACACACCAAGTGTAGCAACACAACACACCAAGTGTAGCAACACAACACACCAAGTGTAGCAACATAACACACACCAAGTGAGGCAACACAACACACCAAGTGAGGCAACACAACACACCAAGTGTAGCAACACAACACACCAAGTGTAGCAACACAACACACCAAGTGTAGCAACACAACACACCAAGTGTAGCAACACAACACACCAAGTGAGGCAACACAACACACCAAGTGTAGCAACACAACACACCAAGTGTAGCAACACAACACACCAAGTGAGGCAACACAACACACCAAGTGTAGCAACACAACACACCAAGTGTAGCAACACAACACACCAAGTGTAGCAACACAACACACCAAGTGTAGCAACACAACACACCAAGTGAGGCAACACAACACACCAAGTGTAGCAACACAACACACCAAGTGTAGCAACACAACACACCAAGTGTAGCAACACAACACACCAAGTGAGGCAACACAACACACCAAGTGTAGCAACACAACACACCAAGTGTAGCAACACAACACACACCAAGTGAGGCAACACAACACACCAAGTGTAGCAACACAACACACCAAGTGTAGCAACACAACACACCAAGTGTAGCAACACAACACACACCAAGTGAGGCAACACAACACACCAAGTGTAGCAACACAACACACACCAAGTGTAGCAACACAACACACACCAAGTGAGGCAACACAACACACCAAGTGTAGCAACACAACACACCAAGTGTAGCAACACAACACACCAAGTGAGGCAACACAACACACCAAGTGTAGCAACACAACACACACCAAGTGAGGCAACACAACACACACCAAGTGTAGCAACACAACACACACCAAGTGTAGCAACACAACACACCAAGTGTAGCAACACAACACACACCAAGTGAGGCAACACAACACACCAAGTGTAGCAACACAACACACACAAGCAGCTAAAACATCAAACAGCAGAGATTACACACACACAGGAGAGACAAACACCGTGTGAGGCAGCTTACACAGTGTGGTAGAATTTACCCCAGAAACAAGACTTTCTAAACCTCGAATTCACCATTTTCAGTACCTGAACTTACAGCATTTTCCGGCATATAAGGCGCGCCCTTTCCCACAACAAGCTTGGAAAATCACCTTGTAAAATTGTAAAATTGCGCCTTACAATTTTTAAGGAAGTGGACCGGTAACCCAGCGGAAGGCCTCTGTCAGATGACCAAAAGCTCCAGCTGTGGGTCATCATATGACCAAGGACAAGTGTTTCCTGACGAACCTTACCTAGCCTGCGCCTTATATGCTTAAGGTCAGGGTCATGGGTAAGCTTTGGGTTACGCTTTAGCATCAAGCATCAAGATCATAAGTCCTTGAATATACTTACTGCTTTACCATTATACTTTTGTCGTGCGCCTTATATGCCGGAAAATACGGTAGCTATTATTCTGAGCAACAATTCATGCTATTGTTTAAGAGAGAAGACTGAAAAAAAAACTATTGATAGTTTAGAAGTGAACGTTTCAGGTTTTTTATGTTTATAATGAAGAGGTGATGTAGACCAACGCAGAGGCTGTGATTCGACCCCTGTAAACACATTTAGGTTAAGTACTGCTAGATAGCAGGAACACACTACACTTACATACAGGAAAACTATGCACATGCACACACACACACATGCATCAACATGTTAGGGACACTACCAGAGAGAGAGAGAGGTGAGGATGAACAAGCAAGACTGGACCTTGTATTCACCTTGAGTAGTTCAGACACTGAGAACAACACATACGAAAGGCCCCTCGGAGCTAGTGATCTCGTGGTTCTGAACTTTGAATACATAGTAGAGTTAGAAGTGGAGAGGGTAACAGGAGTAGGATGGGAAAAGCCAAACTACAAAAGAAGGGACTACACAGGTATGAGGAACTTCCTGCAGGAGGTTCAGTGGGAAAGAGAATTGGTAGGAAAATTATTAATGAAATGATGGACTACGTAACAACAAAATGCAAGGAGGCAGAGGAAAGGTTTGTTCCCAAGGGCAACTGAAATAATAGGAAAACCAGAACGAGCTCTTAGTTTACCCAAAAGTGTAGGGAGGCAAAAAGTAAGTGCACTAAAGAATGGAAAAAGTACAGAAGACAAAGGACCAATGAAAATAGAGAGATTAGTCGAAGAGCCAGAAATGAATACGCACAGATAATACCTTTGATATACCTTTGAAGAGTTTCGAGAGTATCTACTCTCTGAGCCCGGCCATGGGCCAGGCTCGTCTGGTGCTCAGCGACAATACGAAAATATCATAGCATGGAAAGCCAAGTCTGACCTGAAGTTGTGTACAGCCACATCAGGAACAAAACCACAGTCAAGGACCAGGTAATCAGGCCGAGGAAGGAAGGTGGGGAGTTGACAAGAAACGACCAAGAAGTATGTGAGGAGCTCATCATGAGATTTAAAGAAGTATTTACAGTAGAGACTGGAAGGACTCCAAGAAGTCAGAATGGGGCGGGGAAAAGGGTACATCAACAAGTGCTGGATGAAATACACACAACTGAGGAGGAGGTGAAGAAGCTGCTATGTGAACTTGATACCTCAAAGGCGGTGGGACCGGACATCTCTCCGTGGGTCCTTAGCAGTGACCTTAGCAGAGACGCTGTGTGTGCCACTAACAACAATCTTCAACACATCCAGTGAAACAGGGCAACTGCCTGAGGTATGAAAGACAGCAAATATAGTCTCAATTTTTAAGAAAGGAGACAGACACGAGGCATTAAACTACAGACCAGTGTCACCGATGTGTATAGTATACAAAGTCATGGAGAAAATTATCAGAAGAAGAGTGGTGGAGCACCTAGAAAGGAACAAGCTTATAAACGACAACCAGCACGGATTCAGGGAAGGAAAATCCTGTGTCACAAACCTACTGGAGTTTATGACAAGGTGACAGAAGTAAGACACGAGAGAGAAGGGTGGGTAAATTGCGTATTCTTGGACTGCATGAAGGTCTTAGACACAGTTCCTCACAAGAAGTTAGTGCAAAAGCTAGAGGATCAGGCACACATAACAGGAAAGGCACTGGGCACAAGGTTCAGTCCTAGGACCAGTACTGTTTTTGGTATATGTGAATGACATGACGGACGGGATAGACTCAGACGTGCCCCTGTTTGCAGATGATATGAAATTTATGAGGAGAATTAAATCGGATGAAGATCAGGCAGGACCACAGAGACATGGACAGGCTGGAAGCCTGGTCCAGGAACCGGCTCCTCGAACTTAACCCCACCAAATGCAAAGTCATGAAGATCGGGGAAGGGCAAAGAAGACCGCAGACAGAGTATAGGCTAGGTGGCCAAAGACTGCAAACCTCACTCAAGAAAAAGGCTCTTGGGGTGAGTATAATACCGAGCACATCTCCTGAGGCACACATCAACCAGATAACTACTGCAGCATACGGGCGCCTAGCAAACCTGAGAATAGCGTTCCGATACCTCAATAAAGAATCGTTCAAGACTCTGTACACCGTGTACGTTAGGCACCAGTTTGGAATCCACACCTGGTCAAGCACGTCAAGAAATTAGAGAAAGTGCAAAGGTTTGCAACAAGACTAGTCCCAGAGCTAAGGGCAAATGTCCTATGAAGGAAGGTTAAGGGAAATCGGCCTGACGACACTAGAGGACAGGAGGGTCAGGGAAGAAAAGATAATGACATATAAAATACTGCGAGGAATTGACAAGGTGGACAAAGACAGGATCTTCTAAAGATGGGACACACTATATACATAACAAGACAAAGATCACAACAGCCAGGAAGATCACGGGGTGGGTATTGAGAACTTTCAAAACAAGGCAAATAATGCCGATGGTGACACTCTTCAAATCGCTAGTGCTCCCTCACTTAGAATACTGCTCTGTGCTGACGGCCCCGTTCAGGGCAGGAGAAATATCAGAGCTGGAACAAATACAGAGATCGTTTACGGCTCACATTGAGCCAGTGAAACATCTAAATTATTGGGAACGCCTTCAAGTTTTGAACATGTACTCATTGGAGCGGAGGAGAGAGAGATACATGATAATATATACCTGGAAAGTACTCGAGGGTCTGGTCCCAAATCTGCACACTGCCATAACAACATACTGGAGTGAGAGATATGGGAGGAAGTGTAAAATAAACCCAGTGAGGAGCAGGGGTGCGGTGGGGACAATAAGGGAGCACTGTATCAACATCCAGGGTCACTATTCAACATCTTACCAGAAGATATCAGAAACACGGCTAGAACAAGTGTAGAAGTCTTCAAGAGGAAACTGGACAAGTATCTTCACCAGGTGCCAGATCAACCAGGCTGTAACGGATATGTGGGGCAGCGGGCCTCCAGCACCAACAGTCTGGTTGACCAGGCAAGCACCAGGCGAGCCTGGCCCATGGCCGTGCTCAGAAAGTAGAGAAACTCTCGAAACTCTTCAAAGGTACAAAGGTACAGAAACAAGGTGTCACAATTGGAAGTTGAAGACTCCGATGAGTCAAAGGGATGTTAGGAAGTATTTCTTCAGCCACAGAGTTGTCAGGAAGTGGAATAGTCTGGAAAGTGACGTAGTGGAGGCAGGAACCATACATAGTTTTAAGACGAGGTTTGATAAAGCTCATGGAGCAGGGAGAGAGAGGACCGACCAGTGAAGAGGCGGGGCCAGGAGCTATGACTCGATCCCTGCAACCACAAATAGGTGAGTACATGAAACACTCTCTCTCTCTCTACATACACACACTCTCTCCCCCCAAATAAACAGGAAACTCTATATACACTCATGGAGAAGAAAATACAGCTTGTTGTGAATTATTCCAGCCAGGGTATTGTGGGTCACTTGTGAATTATTCCAGCCAGGGTATTGTGGGTCACTTGTGAATTATTCCAGCCAGGGTATTGTGGGTCACTTGTGAATTATTCCAGCCAGGGTATTGTGGGTTACTTGTGAATTATTCCAGCCAGGGTATTGTGGGTCACTTGTGAATTATTCCAGCCAGGGTATTGTGGGTCACTTGTGAATTATTCCAGCCAGGGTATTGTGGGTCACTTGTGAATTATTCCAGCCAGGGTATTGTGGGTCACTTGTGAATTATTCCAGCCAGGGTATTGTGGGTCACTTGTGAATTATTCCAGCCAGGGTATTGTGGGTTACTTGTGAATTATTCCATCCAGGGTATTGTGGGTCACTTGTGAATTATTCCAGCCAGGGTATTGTGGGTCACTTGTGAATTATTCCAGCCAGGGTATTGTGGGTCACTTGTGAATTATTCCAGCCAGGGTATTGTGGGTCACTTGTGAATTATTCCAGCCAGGGTATTGTGGGTTACTTGTGAATTATTCCAGCCAGGGTATTGTGGGTTACTTGTGAATTATTCCAGCCAGGGTATTGTGGGTTACTTGTGAATTATTCCAGCCAGGGTATTGTGGGTTACTTGTGAATTATTCCATCCAGGGTATTGTGGGTTACTTGTGAATTATTCCAGCCAGGGTATTGTGGGTCACTTGTGAATTATTCCAGCCAGGGTATTGTGGGTCACTTGTGAATTATTCCATCCAGGGTATTGTGGGTTACTTGTGAATTATTCCAGCCAGGGTATTGTGGGTCACTTGTGAATTATTCCAGCCAGGGTATTGTGGGTTACTTGTGAATTATTCCAGCCAGGGTATTGTGGGTTACTTGTGAATTATTCCAGCCAGGGTATTGTGGGTTACTTGTGAATTATTCCAGCCAGGGTATTGTGGGTTACTTGTGAATTATTCCATCCAGGGTATTGTGGGTTACTTGTGAATTATTCCAGCCAGGGTATTGTGGGTCACTTGTGAATTATTCCAGCCAGGGTATTGTGGGTCACTTGTGAATTATTCCAGCCAGGGTATTGTGGGTTACTTGTGAATTATTCCATCCAGGGTATTGTGGGTCACTTGTGAATTATTCCAGCCAGGGTATTGTGGATCACTTGTTAATTATTCCAGCCAGGGTATTGTGGGTCACTTGTGAATTATTCCAGCCAGGGTATTGTGGGTCACTTGTGAATTATTCCAGCCAGGGTATTGTGGGTCACTTGTGAATTATTCCAGCCAGGGTATTGTGGGTCACTTGTGAATTATTCCAGCCAGGGTATTGTGGGTCACTTGTGAATTATTCCAGCCAGGGTATTGTGGGTCACTTGTGAATTATTCCATCCAGGGTATTGTGGGTTACTTGTGAATTATTCCAGCCAGGGTATTGTGGGTCACTTGTGAATTATTCCAGCCAGGGTATTGTGGGTTACTTGTGAATTATTCCAGCCAGGGTATTGTGGGTTACTTGGAATTATTCCAGCCAGGGTATTGTGGGTTACTTGTGAATTATTCCAGCCAGGGTATTGTGGGTTACTTGTGAATTATTCCATCCAGGGTATTGTGGGTTACTTTGAATTATTCCAGCCAGGGTATTGTGGGTCACTTGTGAATTATTCCAGCCAGGGTATTGTGGGTCACTTGTGAATTATTCCATCCAGGGTATTGTGGGTTACTTGTGAATTATTCCAGCCAGGGTATTGTGGGTCACTTGTGAATTATTCCAGCCAGGGTATTGTGGGTTACTTGTGAATTATTCCAGCCAGGGTATTGTGGGTTACTTGTGAATTATTCCAGCCAGGGTATTGTGGGTTACTTGTGAATTATTCCAGCCAGGGTATTGTGGGTTACTTGTGAATTATTCCATCCAGGGTATTGTGGGTTACTTGTGAATTATTCCAGCCAGGGTATTGTGGGTTACTTGTGAATTATTCCAGCCAGGGTATTGTGGGTCACTTGTGAATTATTCCAGCCAGGGTATTGTGGGTCACTTGTGAATTATTCCAGCCAGGGTATTGTGGGTCACTTGTGAATTATTCCAGCCAGGGTATTGTGGGTTACTTGTGAATTATTCCAGCCAGGGTATTGTGGGTTACTTGTGAATTATTCCAGCCAGGGTATTGTGGGTTACTTGTGAATTATTCCAGCCAGGGTATTGTGGGTTACTTGTGAATTATTCCATCCAGGGTATTGTGGGTTACTTGTGAATTATTCCAGCCAGGGTATTGTGGGTTACTTGTGAATTATTCCATCCAGGGTATTGTGGGTTACTTGTGAATTATTCCAGCCAGGGTATTGTGGGTTACTTGTGAATTATTCCAGCCAGGGTATTGTGGGTCACTTGTGAATTATTCCAGCCAGGGTATTGTGGGTCACTTGTGAATTATTCCAGCCAGGGTATTGTGGGTCACTTGTGAATTATTCCAGCCAGGGTATTGTGGGTTACTTGTGAATTATTCCAGCCAGGGTATTGTGGGTTACTTGTGAATTATTCCAGCCAGGGTATTGTGGGTTACTTGTGAATTATTCCAGCCAGGGTATTGTGGGTTACTTGTGAATTATTCCATCCAGGGTATTGTGGGTTACTTGTGAATTATTCCAGCCAGGGTATTGTGGGTTACTTGTGAATTATTCCATCCAGTGTATTGTGGATCACTTGTTAATTATTCCAGCCAGGGTATTGTGGGTCACTTGTGAATTATTCCAGCCAGGGTATTGTGGGTCACTTGTGAATTATTCCAGCCAGGGTATTGTGGGTCACTTGTGAATTATTCCAGCCAGGGTATTGTGGGTCACTTGTGAATTATTCCAGCCAGGGTATTGTGGGTTACTTGTGAATTATTCCATCCAGGGTATTGTGGGTTACTTGTGAATTATTCCAGCCAGGGTATTGTGGGTTACTTGTGAATTATTCCAGCCAGGGTATTGTGGGTTACTTGTGAATTATTCCAGCCAGGGTATTGTGGGTTACTTTTGAATTATTCCAGCCAGGGTATTGTGGGTTACTTGTGAATTATTCCAGCCAGGGTATTGTGGGTTACTTGTGAATTATTCCAGCCAGGGTATTGTGGGTTACTTGTGAATTATTCCATCCAGGGTATTGTGGGTTACTTGTGAATTATTCCAGCCAGGGTATTGTGGGTTACTTGTGAATTATTCCATCCAGGGTATTGTGGGTCACTTGTGAATTATTCCAGCCAGGGTATTGTGGGTCACTTGTGAATTATTCCAGCCTGGGTATTGTGGGTTGTGAATTGTTCCAGCTCTGGTATTGTGGGTTTTCTGTGATAGGGACATTGTGGCCCGGTGACCTGGTGGCTAGAGCTCTCGCTTCACACACATAGGGCCCGGGTTCGATTCCCGGCGGGTGGAAACATTTCGACGTGTTTCCTTACACCTGTTGTCATGTTCACCTAGCATCAAATAGGTACCTGGGTGTTAGTCGACTGGTGTGGGTGGCATCCTGGGGGACAAGAATGAAGGACCACAATGGAAATAAGACAGACAGTCCTCGATGACGCACTGACTTTCTTGGGTTATCCTGGGTGGCTAACCCTCCGGGGTTAAAATCCGAAGAAAATCTTATCCTACCTTATCTAACCTGGAGGGGGTTCCGGGGGTCAACGTGTCAGTAGTAGTATTTGTATCTTACCAATAACTGTTACTGATTCACCGTCTCCATACGTGATTTACTGAGCGTTGTGTGACTCACGGTGACCCAGCATGATGTCACGAGCTCTTGTAGTGCCCTGGACTTGTCAGTTCAGAGCAGGGTATAAGAGACGATAGGTCAGGCCTGAGTGCTCCCAGGTTTAATATACCAAGCCAAGCTACGTTTGTGTTTATTACCAAATCCATCACAGGGACCCACACGACGAACGCCCCCGCGACCCGGTCCATAACCAGACCTCCCGGAGGATCAGGACCTGACCTACCAGGCTGTTACTGCCAACTCCACGCAATCCAACGCAGGAACCCAAACCCAGCTGATCAGGAATTGACTAAGAATGTCATTAACCTCCAATCGTATTTCGCCCAAAAAATTATTTTTTCATGATGGAAACTCAAAAATCTTGATTTATAAGTTTTTTTTTTTTTTTTTTTTGGGGGGGGGTAGAGACATGATGAAAATTGTTAAATACACTGCCTGGAGGCCTAGGCTCGCCCATCTGTCTATATGGAAATAAACAGCTACGGGATTTTAATATTTTATGAAGAGAGGCTTAGACAGCTCGTAGCCCCATGGCTAGACTACAGTGTTGGCTGTCTGATCAACAAAGCTGTTGCTGCCAGTGGTGTGCATCCAGCTTGGGGGTTTCCCCTGACTCAAAGCAGTTACACACAATACGCAGCTTCAAGAGTGGGTATGTTAAGTCCCAAGAAGCCAGAAGAAAAGACATGTCCATCAAGGGGGAGGGTCTTGAAGGCGGGGCCAGGAGCTGTCTCAACCCTCGCCAATACAACTCTGTTTACAATTGTTTATTTTGGCGTTCTGCTGCAGTGGCGTACCAATGACAAGGCTTCGGAGGCTTCTTACTTTATTTGTGATAACGTGAGGCCCCCCGGTGGCCTAGTGGTAAAGCTCTTGCTTCACGCACGGAGGGGCCGGGTTCTATTCCCGGCGGGGCGGAAACATTTCGAAGTGTTTCCTTACACACACACACATACATACAACAGGCCTAGTGTCAAATCGACATGTGCCTAGGACAAAATGGTAACTAACAGTGTGTTTGTGCCCATGGCCCCGAGGGCCATGCCCGCGAGGGAGAGAGGAGTAAGGCCTGTTTACTCTAGGAAGGCTACTGAGTGAGTGAGAGGCAGGTCTGAGCAGACTGAAGTGGGTATGGGCTAACTCAGCTGGCAGACAGAAGTGGGTATGGGCTAACTCAGCTGGCAGACAGAAGTGGGTATGGGCTAACTCAGCTGGCAGACAGAAGTGGGTATGGGCTAACTCAGCTGGCAGACAGAAGTGGGTATGGGCTAACTCAGCTGGCAGACAGTACAGGCTGTCTACAACTCGGCGAGCTTGCGAGCGAGCACACACACACACACACACACACACAGCTTTAAGAAGAGGTACGATAAGGCTATTGGAGAAGGGAGAGAGTGGACCTAGAAGCGACCAGCGAAGAGGCGGGGCCAGGAGCTATGAATCGACCCCTGCAACCACATGTAAGTTAGTACACACACACACACAGTTACTACCACTACCACCATCACAAACACTACCACCATCAAAAGCACTACCACCATCAAAAGCACTACCACCATCAAAAGCACTACCACCATCAAAAGCAACCAACACTACACTCTTCTACCACAACAATCACCACCACAACCTTCACTAACACAACCGCCACAACATTTACAACTACAACTATTCCTACTACTACAATCCCCTGCCCTACCAACCACCACTACCACCATCCAAGTCATTTTAAAGTCTTGATCACCTCCCTCGACCCTACCTGCTTCCTTCCAAGACTTGTAAAAGTCTTAAGTCTTCCTGTGCCTCTTAAAGATAGTGTCCAGAAGACACTGTGGCCATGAAAGACAGTATCTGAGGCCATGAAAGACAGTATCTGAGGCCATGAAAAACAGTATCTGAGGCCATGAAAGACAGTATCAGAGGCCATGAAAGACAGTATCTGAGGCCATGAAAGACAGTATCTGAGGCCATGAAAAACAGTATCTGAGGCCATGAAAGACAGTATCTCAGACCATGAAAGACAGTATCTGAGGCCAAGGAAGACAGTATCTGAGGCCATGAAAGACAGCATCTGAGGCCATGAAAGACTATCTCAGGCCATGAAAGACAGTATCGGAGGCCATGAAAGACAGTATCTCAGGCCATGAACGATAGTATCTGAGGCCATGAAAGACAGTATCTCAGACCATGAAAGACAGTATCTCAGACCATGAAAGACAGTATCTGAGGCCATGAAAGACAGTATCTCAGACCATGAAAGACAGTATCTCAGACCATGAAAGACAGTATCTCATGCCATGAAAGACAGTATCTGAGGCCAAGGAAGACAGTATCTGAGGCCATGAAACACAGCATCTGAGGCCATGAAAGACAGTATCTAAGACCATGAAACACAGCAATTGAGGCCATGAAAGACAGTATCTCAGGCCATGAAAGACAGTATCGGAGGCCATGAAAGACAGTATCGGAGGCCATGAAAGACAGTATCTCAGGCCATGAAAGACAGTATCGGAGGCCATGAAAGACAGTATCTAAGACCATGAACTATAGTATCTCAGGCCATGAACTATAGTATCTGAGGCCATGAAAGACAGTATCTAAGACCATGAAAGACAGTATCTAAGACCATGAAAGACAGTATCTCAGACCATGAAAGACAGTATCTCAGACCATGAAAGACAGTATCTCAGACCATGAAAGACAGTATCTCAGACCATGAAAGACAGAATCTCAGACCATGAAAGACAGTATCTCAGACCATGAAAGACAGTATCTCAGACCATGAAAGACCGTATCTCAGACCATGAAAGACAGTATCTCAGACCATGAAAGACAGTATCTCAGGCCATGAAAGACAGTATCTCAGACCATGAAAGACAGTATCTCAGACCATGAAAGACAGTATCTCAGGCCATGAAACACAGTATCTCAGACCATGAAAGACAGTATCTCAGACCATGAAAGACAGTATCTCAGACCATGAAAGACAGTATCTCAGGCCATGAAAGACAGTATCTCAGACCATGAAAGACAGTATCTCAGGCCATGAAAGACAGTATCTCAGGCCATGAAAGACAGTATCTCAGACCATGAAAATTAGTATCTCAGACCATGAAAGACAGTATCTCAGACCATGAAAGACAGTATCTGAGGCCATGAAAGACAGTATCTCAGACCATGAAAGACAGTATCTGAGGCCATGAAAGACAGCATCTGAGGCCATGAAAGACTATCTCAGGCCATGAAAGACAGTATCGGAGGCCATGAAAGACAGTATCTCAGACCATGAAAGACAGTATCTGAGGCCATGAAAGACAGCATCTGAGGCCATGAAAGCCTATCTCAGGCCATGAAAGACAGTATCGGAGGCCATGAAAGACAGTATCTCAGGCCATGAACGATAGTATCTGAGGCCATGAAAGACAGTATCTCAGACCATGAAAGACAGTATCTCAGACCATGAAAGACAGTATCTGAGGCCATGAAAGACAGTATCTCAGACCATGAAAGACAGTATCTCAGACCATGAAAGACAGTATCTCATGCCATGAAAGACAGTATCTGAGGCCAAGGAAGACAGTATCTGAGGCCATGAAACACAGCATCTGAGGCCATGAAAGACAGTATCTAAGACCATGAAACACAGCAATTGAGGCCATGAAAGACAGTATCTCAGGCCATGAAAGACAGTATCGGAGGCCATGAAAGACAGTATCGGAGGCCATGAAAGACAGTATCTCAGGCCATGAAAGACAGTATCGGAGGCCATGAAAGACAGTATCTAAGACCATGAAAGACAGTATCTAAGACCATGAAAGACAGTATCTCAGGCCATGAACTATAGTATCTGAGGCCATGAAAGACAGTATCTAAGACCATGAAAGACAGTATCTAAGACCATGAAAGACAGTATCTCAGACCATGAAAGACAGTATCTCAGACCATGAAAGACAGTATCTCAGACCATGAAAGACAGTATCTCAGACCATGAAAGACAGTATCTCAGACCATGAAAGACAGTATCTCAGACCATGAAAGACAGTATCTCAGACCATGAAAGACAGTATCTCAGACCATGAAAGACAGTATCTCAGACCATGAAAGACAGTATCTCAGACCATGAAAGACAGTATATCAGACCATGAAAGACAGTATCTAAGACCATGAAAGACAGTATCTCAGACCATGAAAAACAGTATCTCAGGCCATGAAAGACAGTATCTCAGACCATGAAAGACAGTATCTCAGACCATGAAAGACAGTATCTCAGGCCATGAAAGACAGTATCTCAGACCATGAAAGACAGTATCTCAGACCATGAAAGACAGTATCTCAGACCATGAAAGACAGTATCTCAGGCCATGAAAGACAGTATCTCAGACCATGAAAGACAGTAGCTCAGGCCATGAAAGACAGTATCTCAGACCATGAAAGACAGTATCTCAGACCATGAAAGACAGTATCTCAGACCATGAAAGACAGTATCTGAGGCCATGAAAGACAGTATCTCAGACCATGAAAGACAGTATCTGAGGCCATGAAAGACAGCATCTGAGGCCATGAAAGACTATCTCAGGCCATGAAAGACAGTATCGGAGGCCATGAAAGACAGTATCTCAGACCATGAAAGACAGTATCTGAGGCCATGAAAGACAGCATCTGAGGCCATGAAAGCCTATCTCAGGCCATGAAAGACAGTATCGGAGGCCATGAAAGACAGTATCTCAGGCCATGAACGATAGTATCTCAGACCATGAAAGACAGTATCTGAGGCCATGAAAGACAGTATCTCAGACCATGAAAGACAGTATCTCAGACCATGAAAGACAGTATCTCATGCCATGAAAGACAGTATCTGAGGCCAAGGAAGACAGTATCTGAGGCCATGAAACACAGCATCTGAGGCCATGAAAGACAGTATCTCAGGCCATGAAAGACAGTATCGGAGGCCATGAAAGACAGTATCGGAAACCATGAAAGACAGTATCTCAGGCCATGAAAGACAGTATCGGAGGCCATGAAAGACAGTATCTAAGACCATGAAAGACAGTATCTCAGGCCATGAACTATAGTATCTGAGGCCATGAAAGACAGTATCTAAGACCATGAAAGACAGTATCTAAGACCATGAAAGACAGTATCTCAGACCATGAAAGACAGTATCTAAGACCATGAAAGACAGTATCTCAGGCCATGAAAATAGTATTAGCATGGAGGCCATGAAAGACAGTATCTCAGACCATGAAAGACAGTATCTCAGACCATGAAAGACAGTATCTCAGACCATGAAAGACAGTATCTCAGACCATGAAAGACAGTATCTCAGACCATGAAAGACAGTATCTCAGACCATGAAAGACAGTATCTCAGACCATGAAAGACAGTATCTCAGGCCATGAAAGACAGTATCTCAGACCATGAAAGACAGTATCTCAGACCATGAAAGACAGTATCTCAGACCATGAAAGACAGTATCTCAGACCATGAAAGACAGTATCTCAGACCATGAAAGACAGTATCTAGCCATGAAAGACAGTATTCAGGCCATGAAAGACAGTATCTCAGGCCATGAAAGACAGTATCAGGCCATGAAAGACAGTATCTAGACCATGAAAGACAGTATCTCAGGCCATGAAAAGTATCTGAGGCCATGAAAGACAGTATCTAAGACCATGAAAGACAGTATCTAAGACCATGAAAGACAGTATCTCAGACCATGAAAGACAGTATCTCAGACCATGAAAGACAGTATCTCAGACCATGAAAGACAGTATCTCAGACCATGAGAGACAGTATCTGAGGCCAAGGAAGACAGTATCTGAGGCCATGAAACACAGCATCTGAGGCCATGAAAGACAGTATCTAAGATCATGAAACACAGCAATTGAGGCCATGAAAGACAGTATCTCAGGCCATGAAAGACAGTATCGGAGGCCATGAAAGACAGTATCGGAGGCCATGAAAGACAGTATCTCAGGCCATGAAAGACAGTATCGGAGGCCATGAAAGACAGTATCTAAGACCATGAAAGACAGTATCTCAGGCCATGAACTATAGTATCTGAGGCCATGAAAGACAGTATCTAAGACCATGAAAGACAGTATCTAAGACCATGAAAGACAGTATCTCAGACCATGAAAGACAGTATCTAAGACCATGAAAGACAGTATCTCAGGCCATGAACTATAGTATCTGAGGCCATGAAAGACAGTATCTAAGACCATGAAAGACAGTATCTCAGACCATGAAAGACAGTATCTCAGACCATGAAAGACAGTATCTCAGACCATGAAAGACAGTATCTCAGACCATGAAAGACAGTATCTCAGGCCATGAAAGACAGTATCTCAGACCATGAAAGACAGTATCTCAGACCATGAAAGACAGTATCTCAGGCCATGAAAGACAGTATCTCAGACCATGAAAGACAGTATCTCAGACCATGAAAGACAGTATCTCAGACCATGAAAGACAGTATCTCAGGCCATGAAAGACAGTATCTCAGACCATGAAAGACAGTATCTCAGGCCATGAAAGACAGTATCTCAGGCCATGAAAGACAGTATCTCAGACCATGAAAGACAGTATCTCAGACCATGAAAGACAGTATCTCAGACCATGAAAGACAGTATCTGAGGCCATGAAAGACAGTATCTGAGGCCATGAAAGACAGTATCTCAGGCCATGAAAGACAGTATCTCAGGCCATGAAAGACAGTATCGGAGGCCATGAAAGACAGTATCTAAGACCATGAAAGACAGTATCTCAGGCCATGAACTATAGTATCTGAGGCCATGAAAGACAGTATCTAAGACCATGAAAGACAGTATCTAAGACCATGAAAGACAGTATCTCAGACCATGAAAGACAGTATCTCAGACCATGAAAGACAGTATCTCAGACCATGAAAGACAGTATCTCAGACCATGAAAGACAGTATCTCAGACCATGAAAGACAGTATCTCAGACCATGAAAGACAGTATCTCAGACCATGAAAGACAGTATCTCAGACCATGAAAGACAGTATCTCAGACCATGAAAGACAGTATCTCAGACCATGAAAGACAGTATCTAAGACCATGAAAGACAGTATCTCAGACCATGAAAGACAGTATCTCAGGCCATGAAAGACAGTATCTCAGACCATGAAAGACAGTATCTCAGACCATGAAAGACAGTATCTCAGGCCATGAAAGACAGTATCTCAGACCATGAAAGACAGTATCTCAGACCATGAAAGACAGTATCTCAGACCATGAAAGACAGTATCTCAGGCCATGAAAGACAGTATCTCAGACCATGAAAGACAGTAGCTCAGGCCATGAAAGACAGTATCTCAGGCCATGAAAGACAGTATCTCAGACCATGAAAGACAGTATCTCAGACCATGAAAGACAGTATCTCAGGCCATGAAAGACAGTATCTCAGACCATGAAAGACAGTATCTCAGACCATGAAAGACAGTATCTCAGACCATGAAAGACAGTATCTCAGACCATGAAAGACAGTATCTCAGACCATGAAAGACAGTATCTAAGACCATGAAAGACAGTATCTCAGACCATGAAAGACAGTATCTCAGACCATGAAAGACAGTATCTCAGACCATGAAAGACAGTATCTGAGGCCATGAAAGACAGTATCTCAGACCATGAAAGACAGTATCTCAGACCATGAAAGACAGTATCTGAGGCCATGAAAGACAGTATATCAGACCATGAAAGACAGTATCTCAGACCATGAAAGACAGTATCTCAGGCCATGAAATACAGTATCTCAGACCATGAAAGACAGTATCTCAGACCATGAAAGACAGTATCTCAGACCATGAAAGACAGTATCTCAGACCATGAAAGACAGTATCTCAGACCATGAAAGACAGTATCTGAGGCCATGAAAGACAGTATCTCAGACCATGAAAGACAGTATCTCAGACCATGAAAGACAGTATCTGAGGCCATGAAAGACAGTATCTCAGACCATGAAAGACAGTATCTCAGACCATGAAAGACAGTATCTCAGACCATGAAAGACAGTATCTGAGGCCATGAAAGACAGTATCTCAGACCATGAAAGACAGTATCTCAGACCATGAAAGACAGTATCTCAGACCATGAAAGACAGTATCTCAGACCATGAAAGACAGTATCTCAGACCATGAAAGACAGTATCTCAGACCATGAAAGACAGTATCTCAGACCATGAAAGACAGTATATCAGACCATGAAAGACACCCTGTCTACAACCAGTTGAAACCTATTTACGTCCAATAAAACCCTATCTACGTTGAACAGAACCCTGTCTACCTCCAGTTGAACCCTGTCTACCTGTAGTTGAACTCTGTCTACCTCCATTTGAACCCTGTCTACCTGCAGTTGAACTCTGTCTACCTCCATTTGAACCCTGTCTACTTCCAGTTGGGAAAAGGTTGGAGAAGTGGGTGGGTAGGAATGGATGGTTAAGAGAAGGACCTGCCTTGTATGGGCCAGTAGGCCTTCTGCAGTGTTCTTCCACTCATTTGTTCAAAGAAGAAGAACAAGAAAATGTGAATTTACTCTTTCTGTACAAGTCAAGAAATCACTTAATCGGTTCCAAGTCAAAGGTCCCTCATGCCATTTCAAAAAAGTCAGACTACCACTAAAAATATAATATTTTGACTAAAAATACATTATAATACAGTCAGAATACCTAATCTCTTAGATTTTATTGAGGATTTTATACCATTTAAAAAAAATATGTGAAAAAAATAAGAAAAATATGCTAAAATGTTTTTTGAGAAGATAGGCAAGTTGACGAGTCCACTCGTCCAGTCCACTCGTCCAGTCCACTCGTCCAGTCCACTCGTCCAGTCCACTCGTCTAGTCCACTCGTCCAGTCCACTCGTCCAGTCCACTAGTCCAGTCCACTAGTCCAGTCCACTCGTCCAGTCCACTAGTCCAGTCCACTCGTCCAGTCCACTCGTCTAGTCCACTCGTCCAGTCCACTCGTCCAGTCCACTCGTCCAGTCCACTCGTCCAGTCCACTAGTCCAGTCCACTGGTCCAGTCCACTCGTCCAGTCTACTGGTCCAGTCCACTGGTCCAGTCCACTCGTCCAGTCCACTCGTCCAGTCCACTCGTCCAGTCCACTCGTCCAGTCCACTCGTCTAGTCCACTGGTCCAGTCCACTGGTCCAGTCCACTCGTCCAGTCCTGGGCTCTTGTAAATGGTAGCAGGTATTTCTTCCATGCGTTGAGTGTCTCAGTGATAGCCACTCACTACACACGCTCCTTCAAGAGGCCAACAAGAGTGTGTGGTGATCGAGGGAGTGTGGAGAGATTTAACCTGGACAATATACTCCATGCCTGAGGTACCTTTACCTCTGATATACCTTTGAAGAGTTTCGGGAGTTTCACTACTCTCGGAGCCCGGCCACGGGCCAGGCTCGTCTGGTGCTTGCCTGGTCAACCAGGCCGGTGATGTTATGTTGAAAATGGTATATTGCGAAAAGTTGAAGATTAAGACACATTTGCAACAGTTTGTTATATTTATTGATATAACGTTTCGCCCACACAGTAGACTTGTCCATGGAGCTGAACTCTTCTCCAGGCTGAGGGACTCACCACCTCACATAATATTTCTCCAAGACTGATGGACTGATTACATGATCGTCATTTCAAAACAACACCTGCTGCCTCCGTATCTGACTGAAGAAGTCTACTGTGTAGGCGAAACTTTTCAACAATAAAGATACCCAACTGTTGCACACGTGTCTTAATCGTCACAATATTTACCTGCATTAACAGTGTTTACAACGTAATTAAACCAGCATGACACAACCCAGTTCACTCAACATTAAACATGACTAATATCGTTTAAGTGAAAAATCGAGGTATTTCAGACTAATGAAGTGAGTTTATGGCGCAAACTTATCAAGTCCGTGCAACAAGACGTCAAGTACGTGCAACAAGACGTCAAGTACGTGCAACAAGACGTCAAGTATGTGCAACAAGACGTCAAGTATGTGCAACAAGACGTCAAGTACGTGCAACAAGACGTCAAGTACGTGCAACAAGACGTCAAGTATGTGCAACAAGACGTCAAGTACGTGCAACAAGACGTCAAGTCCGTGCAACAAGACGTCAAGTATGTGCAACAAGACGTCAAGTACGTGCAACAAGACGTCAAGTCCGTGCAACAAGACGTCAAGTACGTGCAACAAGACGTCAAGTACGTGCAACAAGACGTCAAGTATGTGCAACAAGACGTCAAGTACGTGCAACAAGACGTCAAGTCCGTGCAACAAGACGTCAAGTACGTGCAACAGGACGTCAAGTACGTGCAACAAGACGTCAAGTATGTGCAACAAGACGTCAAGTACGTGCAACAAGACGTCAAGTCCGTGCAACAAGACGTCAATAGTGCAACAAGACGTCAAGTACGTGCAACAAGACGTCAAGTACGTGCAACAAGACGTCAAGTCGTGCAACAAGACGTCAAGTCCGTGCAACAAGACGTCAAGTACGTGCAACAAGACGTCAAGTATGTGCAACAAGACGTCAAGTATGTGCAACAATACGTCATGTGCAACAATACGTCAAGTCCGTGCAACAAGACGTCAAGTATGTGCAACAAGACGTCAAATATGTGCAACAATACGTCAAGTCCGTGCAACAAGACGTGAAGTATGTGCAACAAGACGTCATGTGCAACAAGACGTCAAGTCCGTGCAACAAGACGTCAAGTATGTGCACAAAGACGTCAAGTACGTGCAACAAGACGTCAAGTACGTGCAACAAGACGTCAAGTACGTGCAACAAGACGTTAAGTACGTGCAACAAGACGTCAAGTCCGTGCAACAAGACGTCAAGTACGTGCAACAAGACGTCAAGTATGTGCAACAAGACGTCAAGTATGTGCAACAATACGTCAAGTCCGTGCAACAAGACGTGAAGTATGTGCAACAAGACGTCATGTGCAACAAGACGTCAAGTCCGTGCAACAAGACGTCAAGTATGTGCAACAAGACGTCAAGTCCGTGCAACAAGACGTCAAGTACGTGCAACAAGACGTCAAGTCCGTGCAACAAGACGTCAAGTATGTGCAACAAGACGTCAGGTCCGTGCAACAAGACGTCAAATATGTGCAACAAGACGTCAAGTCCGTGCAACAAGACGTCAAATATGTGCAACAAGACGTCAAGTCCGTGCACCAAGACGTCAAGTCCGTGCAACAAGACGTCAAGTATGTGCAATAAGACGTCAAGTATGTGCAACAAGACGTCAAGTCCGTGCAACAAGACGTCAAGTCCGTGCAACAAGACGTCAAGTATGTGCAACAAGACGTCAAGTATGTGCAACAAGACGTCAAGCATGTGCAACAAGACGTCAAGTCCGTGCAACAAGACGTCAAGTATGTGCAACAAGACGTCAAGTCCGTGCAACAAGACGTCAAGTATGTGCAACAAGACGTCAAGTTCGTGCAACAAGACGTCAGGTATGTGCAACAAGACGTCAAGTATGTGCAACAAGACGTCAAGTCCGTGCAACAAGACGTCAAATATGTGCAACAAGACGTCAAGTCCGTGCAACAAGACGTCAAGTATGTGCAACAAGACGTCAATTACGTGCAACAAGACGTCAAGTCCGTGCAACAAGACGTCAAGTCCGTGCAACAAGACGTCAAGTCCGTGCAACAAGACGTCAAGTACGTGCAACAAGACGTCAAGTCCGTGCAACAAGACGTCAAGTCCGTGCAACAAGACGTCAAGTGTGTGCAACAAGACGTCAAGTACGTGTAACAAGACGTCAAGTACGTGTAACAAGACGTCAAGTACGTGCAACAAGACGTCAAGTACGTGCAACAAAACGTCAAGTACGTGCAACAAGACGTCAAGTATGTACAACAAGACGTCAAGTCCGTGCAACAAGACGTCAAGTACGTGCAACAAGACGTCAAGTCCGTGCAACAAGACGTCAAGTACGTGCAACAAGACGTCAAGTCCGTGCAACAAGACGTCAAGTACGTGCAACAAGACGTCAAGTCCGTGCAACAAGACGTCAAGTACGGCTAACTGGTGCAGAGTTGGGTGATTGCAAACATACAACATCACGTAAGGTATCTAGGGAGTACCACTTACCACCAGCACTTCTAGTTGACAATGATCTAAATTCTTCCCGTTAGCCACTACTACCACCACCCCACCAACCACTGCCTGTAATACCGCACCCACAGCCACTGCCTGTAAACCCCCCAAACCATGCCTGTAATACTCACCACCCCACCAACCACTGCCTGTAATCCACCCCCCACCAACCAGCTACCACCACCACCACCAACCTGCCTGTAATCCACCACCTGCCAACCACTGCCTGTAATACCCACCCACCAACCACTGCCTTAATCCACCACCCACCAACCACTGCCTGTAATACCACCACCCCACCAACCACTGCCTGTACCACCACCACCAAGCCACTGCCTGTAATACCACCACCCCACCAAGCCACTGCCTGTAATACCACCACCCCACCAACCACTGCCTGTAAACCACCACCCCACCAACCACTGCCGTAATACCACCCCACCACTGCCTTACACCAACAAACACTGCCGTAATCCACCACCCCACCAGCCACTGTCTGTATACCACCACCCGCAGCCACTGCCTGTAATACCACCACCACCAACCACGCCTGTAATACCACCACCAGTCACTGCCTGTAATGCCACCACCCCACCAACCACCCTGTAATACCACCACCCCACCAACCACTGCCTTAATCCACCACCCCACCAACCACTGCCTGTAATACACCACCACCCCACCAACCACTGCCTGTAATACCACCACCCCACCAACCACTGCCTGTAATACCACCACCCCACCAACCACTGCCTGTAATACCACCACCCCACCAACCACTGCCTGTAATACCACCACCCCACCAACCACTGCCTGTAATACCACCACCCCACCAACCACTGCCTGTAATACCACCACCCACCAACCACTGCCTGTAATACCACCACCCCAACAACCCCCTGCCCTGTAATACCACCACCCCACCAACCACTGCCTGTAATACCACCACCCCACCAACCGCTGCCTGTACACCTACCACCACTCCCACCCAACCACTGCCTGTAATACCACCACCCCACCAACCACTGCCTGTAATACCACCACCCCACCAACCACTGCCTGTAATACCACCACCCCACCAACCACTGCCTGTAATACCACCACCCCACCAACCACTGCCTGTAATACCACCACCCCACCAACCACTGCCTGTAATACCACCACCCCACCAACCACTGCCTGTAATACCACCACCCTACCAACCACTGCCTGTAATACCACCACCCCAACAACCACTGCCTGTAATACCACCACCCCACCAACCGCTGCCTGTAATACCACCACCCCACCAACCACTGCCTGTAATACCACCACCCCACCAACCACTGCCTGTAATACCACCACCCCACCAACCGCTGCCTGTAATACCACCACCCCACCAACCACTGCCTGTAATACTCCCACCCCACCAACCCTGCCTGTAATACCACCACCCCACCAACCACTGCCTGTAATACCACCACCCCACCAACCACTGCCTGTAATACCACCACCCCACCAACCACTGCCTGTAATACCACCACCCCACCAACCACTGCCTGTAATACCACCCCACCAACCACTGCCTGTAATACCACCACCCCAACCAACCACTGCCTGTAATACCACCACCCCACCAACCACTGCCTGTAATACCACCACCCCACCAACCCTGCTGTATACCACCCACCACCACTGCCTGTAATACCACCACCCACCAACCACTGCCTGTAATACCACCACCCCACCAACCACTGCCTGTAATACCACCACCCCACCAACCACTGCCTGTAATACCACCTGCACCCCACCAACCACTGCCTGTAATACCACCACCCCACCAACCACTGCCTGTAATCCACCACCACACCCCACCAACCACTGCCTGTAATACCACCACCCCACCAACCACTGCCTGTAATACCACCACCCCACCAACCACTGCCTGTAATACCACCACCCACCAACCACTGCCTGTAAACCCACCCACCAACCACTGCCTGTAATACCACCACCCCACCAACCACTGCCTGTAATCACCACCACCCACAACCACTGCCTGTAATCCACCACCTACCAACCACTGCCTGTAATCCACCACCACCAGCCACTGCCTGTAATCCACCACCAACCATGCCTGACCACAACACCACCACCTACCAGCTGCTGTAATCCACCACCACCAACCAGCGTAATCCACCACCCCACCAACCACTGCCTGAATTATCACCTACCACCAAATCCACGGACCAATCCACCACCCCACCACATCCTGTAATGACACACCACCATACACTGCCTGAATGCCATTCCACCCCACAAAAAAAAAAAAAAAAAAAAAAAAAAAAAAAAAAAAAAAAAAAAAAAAAAAAAAAAAAAAAAAAAAAAAAAAAAAAAAAAAAAAAAAAAAAAAAAAAAAAAAAAAAAAAAAAAAAAAAAAAAAAAAAAAAAAAAAAAAAAAAAAAAAAAAAAAAAAAAAAAAAAAAAAAAAAAAAAAAAAAAAAAAAAAAAAAAAAAAAAAAAAAAAAAAAAAAAAAAAAAAAAAAAAAAAGCTATCCACCCATACATCCTTAATACCATATACTACATTCTTATAAGTCACACAGCAACCACCCGGACCAACCACCTTGTATAGCAACACAACCACTCGAGTACCACCACCGTAGGTTGTAACCACACCCCCAACAGCTCCCACCACCCACCACAGTCCGTAATACCACCCCCCGTACCAACCACTCCTGCCAGCACCCCAACCAACCACCTGAAACTTTACCACCACCACCATGCCTGTAATACCCCACCCCCCAACCATACCGTAATCACTCCCACACCACTCTATACCACCACCCCACCAACACTGCCTGTGATCCACCACCAACACACTGCCTGTATTACCATCCACCCCACTAACATCTTGTCCTTATTTCTCCCCCCTCCAATCCTGGAAGATACCATCCCCACCACATGTGTAAACCCAACAAAATGCCGGGACACACGCTAAACCACCATTCCTGACACTTACAAAAAGAGAAGACAAATCCAAAGTGCGATGTTAATGCATGGATTGCTGATGAAAAACCATCTAACTTACTG
>WNWK01002645.1:197500-200718 GCA_009830355.1 Cherax destructor | reverse complement strand
CAACTAGACACAGGAATAAACCTGCACAACTAGACACAGGAATAAACCTGCACAACTAGACACAGAAATAAACCTGCACTAGACACAGGAATAAACCTGCACAACTAGACACAGACATAAACCTGCACAACTAGACACAGAAATAAACCTGCACTAGACACAGGAATAAACCTGCACAACTAGACACAGACAAACCTGCACAACTAGACACAGAAATAAACCTGGAAAACTAAACACCAAAATGGAGTCATGTCTGCTTATATGTTTAGACGACTGAGCAGGAAAAAATATAATTAGTGGGTGCCAAGGACATGAAACTGTTCTTAGGACGTTTATTGAAGTGCATAATCAACGTTGATTTATCACCGTAACGTTATGTAGGTTGATTTGTCACCGTAACGTTATGTAGGTTGATTTGTCACCGTAACGTTATGTAGGTTGATTTGTCACCGTAACGTTATGTAGGTTGATTTGTCACCGTAACGTTATGTAGGTTGATTTGTCACCGTAACGTTATGTAGGTTGATTTGTCACCGTAACGTTATGTAGGTTGATTTGTCACCGTAACGTTATGTAGGTTGATTTGTCACCGTAACGTTATGTAGGTTGATTTGTTACCGTAACGTTATGTAGGTTGATTTGTCACCGTAACGTTATGTAGGTTGATTTGTCACCGTAAAGTTGATTATGTACTCTAGTAAATGTTCTAGTAATATTTCAGTCTCACTCGGAGACCTGGTCTGGGACCGGGCGCGGGGGCGGTGACCCTCGAAAATCTCCTACAGGAAAACCCCCGTTCTTCAGGTATCTCACCAGGTAGCTCACTAGGTGTCTCTTCACGTATCTCACTAGGTATATCTTCAGGTATCTCACCAGGTATCTCACTAGGTATCTTTTCAGGTATCTCACCAGGTATCTCACTAGGTATCTCACTAGGTATCTCTTCAGGTATCTCACTAGGTATCTCTTCAGGTATCTCACTAGGTATCTCTCCAGATATCTCACTAGGTATCTCTTCAGGTATCTCACTAGGTATCTCTTCAGGTATCTCACTAGGTATCTCTTCAGGTATTTCACTAGGTATCTCTCCAGATATCTCTTCAGGTATCTCACCAGGTATCTCACCAGGTATCTCACCATGTATCTCACCAGGTATCTCACCAGGTATCTCACCAGCTATCTCTTCATGTATCTCACTAGGTATCTCTTCATGTATCTCACCAGGTATCTCACCAGGTATCTCACCAGGTATCTCACCAGGTATCTCACAAGGTATCTCACCAGGTATCTCACTAGGTATCTCTTCATGTATCTCACCAGGTATATATTCCTCAGTTTGTATTGTCAGATGCTCTCCTTATTCACCTCTAAATACCGTTCAATTGTTTCATGTAAAATGCGTGAGGGGAAAGTCACACTTATGCAAAACACGTTTCGTTTTAGACTGCGTTTCGGTCTCTGTAGAGCTTGACCAAGTTATAACCCGATTAAGCTTTGGATCTAGAAGCGGTTAGGTTAGGTAAGATTTGTCAGGAAACAGGACAAATGTTTCCTAATGCTGGTCTTAGAAATATGACCCGCAGCTGGACTTTTGGTCACCTGACCGACTCCTTCCGCTGGCTTACCCCACCACCCTTTAAAAATTATGGTTATGATTATAATCATTTTTTTATATATAGCTAGAAGCGTAATGCCAAAATAAGAGAGTATAAAGATGCAATATGCAGAGGGACCATTTATTGGGACACCGTTTCGCTCAGCACTGAGCAAACGTATACACACTAAGACCTTGTTCTTCACACTTATGTCTTTTGTTTTGCCACATACCTGTGGGTGTCACGCCAAGCAAGCAGCAACAGCATGGTGGGTGACAAGAACCTGGTGTTATCTTAGGTAATGTTGCGTTTCCCGACCGTCATCAAAGGTGCATCACTTGAGGTGTGTTGCAACTGGTGCTGTTGGTGAGTGTAAGTGGCATGCCAGGGGAAAAGATGGCGTTCCTAATTTTCCTGGCAGCAGTAATTAGTAATATGCCACTTAAGTAGCTATTTAAGCAAATTCTTAGCCTTAGCAATTAATAAGCCACTTACTTCCCCAGGAGAGAAGCAGTAAGTCACTCTTCACTTGGTAGACCACTTAGGTTACCACTTTCTACAAAGGGTGTAAAGTAACATCTTCACCTCTTGGTAGATAAGTTTAGTAGAAGCTACAATAACAGTAATACTTCTTAGAGGATAATTCTAAAGTGTAAATGAAAGTAATACACAATTATTAATTATGGAACGGTTGGTTACATAATTACCAGAACAATTAATGTTTTAACACTTCACCTCCCTGTTAGATCGAGACAGAAAGAACTTAAACTCTGGGTGAATGATGCCGCTTGCAATTTAATATCTACAGTCTTCTAGGTTCCACTTAGAGCTCCACTACCGGTCTCTTAAACCTCTTCTACTGCTATCTTACAACAGACAGCCGGGAGACTATCTGTCTGTCTCCGTCCCCAGTCCTTACTGACTTCTCTTCTTCCTTTCTTTAACCATAAGACAAGAGGTCACTGACCTTCCCATACCCAAAACTGATTAAAGTGCTCGATCTCACAACACTGTTGATCTTGTTTACAATACTGAAAGATAGAGTCACGACTATCAGTTGAAAAGCTAATTGAACCTAGATGTGTGTTCACTCATTTCTGCCATTTCTGTGAGCATCTTTTTGCCTTTCAAATAACGCAGGGTCACTCAGACCCAAGATAAAGGTATTTCATCTTCAGATTAGTTACGTTATAAAGCAGGAAGGGGCGGAGAAACGTCATTGCTCTAAAAGCAAGAGAGGAATGCCCATCAACCCAGTTAGATACGTACACACTTATATTAGTTATAAATGTGGCTCTTACGTTATATATTTGTTGAAGTTTATATATTATATATATATATATATATATATATATATATATATATATATATATATATATATATGAGTACATGAATAGGTTAATAGCATGTTAAGTAACCTCATCCTATAGTATATATGGATTATATATACCAAATTGATATGATAAATTGCACAAATATGTGTTTGTTAACTCTTCGCTCAAGTATATACCTCAGTGTGGGGATTTTAGTGACGTGTTACCAACCGTAGTGAAGACAAGACACTTAACAATTTCGCTCTATTTAGATCTTTATATGACTTAATAAAGAACTAAACAGATCGGG
>WNWK01002645.1:67500-195000 GCA_009830355.1 Cherax destructor | reverse complement strand
TTCATATAAATATGTATGGAGATATTTTATGAAGGTTAAAGACAAGTACAGTGAGATTCTTGCAATCGATGTCTTGATGTGGGTGAAGGCTCTTCATCCAAGGAATTTGAGCTACACTCCATTGAATCAAGTCTGATTATATCCCATTTTCCAAGCGCCTTATTACCCCTACGAATTTAGCGCTTCGTATAATAATAAAAATAATGGAACCTAAATAATAATAATAAAATTTAAAGGATAATAATAATAATAATAATAATAATAATAATAATAATAATAATAATAATAATAAGGCGTGTTGAAAGAAAACTCATTAATTTTATTTGATTAAATTCCTGTAAAGTTGAATTTTACATTTTTAAATCCTAAGGGGACACGTGTTTTCATGTGAGTTTTTGCAAGACAATCTAGTGATGGTATTTGTGTTTGGAAGGTGGATAGAGGGGGAAAGGGGATGATAGGGATGGACGTGGGTGGAAGGGGGAATGATGATGAGTGGGGGTGGGGGGTGACGCAGGCGGCTTCGGGTGATGTGCCCGCCGCTGCCAGATCAATAGTTTAAACTTCGTGCGTCACTTACCTTGTGTACGCGCGCCTGCCGTGTTAGAAACACCACCACGTGAGGTGCCGGGAAAGTTAGCAGTTAGCATTCTTGCCAGGACTGTAGCGAAGTTTGTTTGGTTAGTGGCAGAGTTTGATTGCTGGCTAGGATTGTACATGCGTGTGTGTGTGCGTGTGTGCGCGTGTGTGTGTGTGCGTATGTGTGTGCGTGTGTGTATATATGTGTGTGTGTGTGTATTTTGATTTTGGAAATGTTCATTTGCTTGCAAGCAAAGTTTGTTTGGGACTAGGATTATGTTTTTTTTTGGTGGGTAGCAGTTTGTTTGGTGGCTCGTAGAGCTTGTTTGGTGAGTAGCAGAATTTGTTGGGTGGCTAGTAGAGTTTATTTGGTGGCCACCAGAATTTATTTCAATCCAAGCAGTTAGTTTGATCACACGCAGACATGCTGGTGATCAAACTAACTGCATTGTTTCTTTGGCTGCTAGCACAGTTTGTTTTGTTTTCTGGAAAGTTCTCTAGGTCGCAAGCATAGTTAGTCTGGTCGCTATTAGAATTTGTTACGTGAGAGAGAGAGAGAGAGAGAGAGAGAGAGAGAGAGAGAGGGAGAGGGAAGCACCCTGAGATGAGAAAGGGGTGCGACGCAGTGCGTGTGCGCGTGGGTCGGCGTAGGTGTTGCTGGGATCAATGTTGGAATTGACTAAACCCTCCATGCTTATAATCATGTGTGTTGCCTCGGTGTATGTTTGTGTGTGTGTGTTAAGGATTAAAAGACAGGCACCGCCACTAATCCTCAAGCACTCACCTCTTCTTTGTCTTAATTCTCCTCTTGCTTTGTAAATTTCACCAACCTCTCTTCTTTGCTTCTTTCTCTAGCGCTTAACACACGGAGTATCGAGCCTCATCCACTCCTTGCTCTGAATGACCCACACGGGTTTAACGGTTCACATAAAAGTAAAGTATCACCTTTTAATGCTTCTTCTCTTTTTCTCCTCGTCTCCCTCCGTCCCCCCCCCCTTCCATCCCCCTGGTCTTGGACCCTTCTTGGCAGCCTACCTCGGCAGTCTATCCTAGCCTACAGTTTTACTTCTCAAAACATAATGGACACCCACGCTTCTCTCCCAGGACTGTGATAAGTCGCACTACTATTAAACTTTAACAAGTTTTTTTTTTTGCACGCTTTTGTGATGGATAAGTCTAGGATGCAGGTGTGTGTGTATGTGTGTGTTCACAGAGTTGTATTTACCTGTGTTTGCCGAGAGTCGAGGCTTTGCTACTGGCCCCGTCTCCTAGACTATTTTGATTTTTATCACTGACTTGCCTCTTAGATCTTGTCATATCTACTCTTGAAGCTGTGTATTGAGTTTGCCTCCACCACTGTCTCCTTCAAGTCATTCCACTTTCCATCTACCGTCCACGTGTCCCCCTTGATCCCGGTCTTAATTCATTGTCCTTATTCTTTTTAAGATTTTGTACGTCTTAATCATGTCATCCCTTGTTCTTCTCTCCTCTAATGTCGTCAGGTTCATTTCCTTCAACCTTTCCTCATGTTGCATTCCTCTCACTTTGTGTGTGTGGGGAGGGACATCTTTGTTTACATACTACCCCCATGCAAACACTGAAGTTATATCTAGCGCACATTAAGGCTCCACAGTCGAGTTAACTACTCTCGCAGGTGTATTATTGACATGTAATATTTCTCACTCACATAATATCCACGAGATCGCTTTTCCCAGCTTCAAACAGTGATTGAATTGAAGGATGATGCGCCGGTAAGGGCCGTCCTCCTACCTCCCTCACTCTGCTAGCTGCTGGCTCGGCGACTCTCTCACGCTTCACTCTCCGTCGATACATTTGTTTCACCTCCAGCGTGCACGTAAAACAGCCAAGTAGTGCTTCTGTGAGACCATTGTGAAGATAAGTTAGGTATATAAGATGGAACATTGGGCAGTGTGCGTGTGAGGCCCCTGAGCGAGCGTAGGGAGGTGCGGGTGCAGGCGTCAGTGTGCGAGGATTCTCAGTCTCTCTGGCCTGAGGCACACGATATGGCCGCTTTTCCACTTATCCCTCCACTAACTTACTAATTACACGCCAGCAGTAGTGGCTCTGTGTGTGTGTAGTGACATCCCTAGTGGAGTAGTGTTCCGCGCCATCCACATCCAGTGCTCAGTTTATGGTGTTATCTCACTAATACCAAAAAAAAAAAAAGATTGTGTATAAATAATATCGTAATTTGGATAAGTTTGATTGTATGGTTAATCCAAGTGAATAGATGAGATTCGGAATAATTAAGATGTAGATATTCCGTTTGGAGTGTTAGGTGAAGTGTTGATCATAGGCAGGTGTGACCTTGTGTTGAGGGGATCTACTGTTGACAGTAGGAGTGGGTGGGTGTGGTTACCCACCACCACCTCGCATCCTCTTCGTCAGTAAGGAGAAACACTCACAGTGACACCTCATCACGCCCACGCAACACTGATCCATGGCACTCAGCGTGGGCGGTCTCCCTTTACGCCAACACGCACTTTAGGTAAGGTTTGCAGTACGTAAAGATCTGTTGTAGTTCCGGAGGTGTTGACTGAAATATTTGGTGATGAAGACATGTGGGTGGTCGAGTGGGTGATGCGATGGGTCGAGTGGGTGATGCGATGGGTCGAGTGGGTGATGCGATGGGTCGAGTGTATGAGGCGATGGGTCGAGTGGGTGATGCGATGGGTCGAGTGTATGATGCGATGGGTCGAGTGGGTGATGCGATGGGTCGAGTGTATGATGCGATGGGTCGAGTGGGTGATGCGATGGGTCGAGTGTATGATGCGATGGGTCGAGTGTATGAGGCGATGGGTCGAGTGGGTGATGCGATGGGTCGAGTGTATGATGCGATGGGTCGAGTGAGTGATGCGATGGGTCGAGTGGGTGATGCGATGGGTCGAGTGGGTGATGGGTGGTGGTGCTATTTCCTCCATGGTGTGCCACATTCACGGTGAATGAAAGGAGTAAAGAATCACAAGTGTGTATGTGTGTACTCACTGATTTGTGTGTGTGTGTACTCACCTAATTGTGGTTTCAGGGGTCGATTCATAGCTCTTGGCCCCGCCCCTTCACTGTTCACTACTAGGTCACTCTCCCTGCTCCGTGAACTTTATCATACCTCTGTGTGTGTGTGTGTGTGTGTGTGTATGTTAGTTACCATTTGTCCGAAGCACTTGTCACTTGTGTGTGTTTACTCACTAATTTGTACGTGCGCGTGCGTGCGTGCGTGCAGGCCATTTAGGTGATTCGTAGCACAGCGGTAGCACCGGTAGCGCATTCGGCTCAACCAAATGAACTGAGTTCGATCCTGGTGTGGATTAAAATGTTGCACATGTTTAATTACACTTGTTGCCCTTGTACAGGTAGCAGTAGGCTGGTACCTGGGTTACTGAAGACTTACGAGGCGCACTCGGGGTGAGAACACCAATGGACGCTCATAGAAATAAGGCGCACTGAGCGTCGATCTTGTGTTTTCCTGGGTTATTAAAATGAATAATTCTTTTTTGAAGGTACAGAGATAGATATATAATCAAGGACCCTAATGGAAATAAGTCACTTTGACTTTTTGGGGGCTATCCAAGATAATTTACATTATATATGAAAATTGCATTTATATGTACCTGTAAGTAAATACTACTTATTTACTAAGTCCCGTTTGTGTGTGTGTGTGTAATCACGAGTTGTTTGTAATTTCAGTTTCTGTTTTTGACTTCATCTCTTATTCTTGAAGAGAAGTGTCCTTATCCATAGCTTGTGAGTATCATAGTATCATCGCCAACCCTCCTGTTATTGTTGGTTTTAAGGGCCGCTGACAGCTACTGTATAACACCCTGCTCCTCATGTAATGAGGAAGAAATATTACATAGAGTTGAGCGACGAAAGCAAAAAGAACAGGAGTTCCTGTTGCAAATCTAAACGTTCCCAAGCAGACCTCAACTCTAAATCTACATTTGACTTCTAGCCTCGTTTTAGCCTATCATAACTACTCTTGAAACTATGGGGGAGGTGGGGGCTTTGCCGCTTCCTCTTTCAGCGTGGTGTTTCATTTGGCTCCGCCGCTTCCACTTTCAGCTTGTTTTACTTGCCTCTGCCGCTTCCTCTTTCAGCTTGTATTATTTACCACCCTAAGACTGAAATATTTTGTTAACTTCCCCGTGGGTCATCTGTGTGGCTCCAGCAGCAGAGCCATGTTTACGGGATCCCATCTTAAGTATTATTATTTATATGTGTATTTTTCCCACAAAATGCAAATCAAAGCAGTCATCTACCACCCAGGTACCCACTTACTGCTAGGTGAACAGGGGCAGAGACTGGCAGCAGAAATAAAGACACTTAGTCATGTCCGCAAATCGAACCCTTGTCCTTTCGGTTGTACGGCTGGTGGAATAGTGGTAGGTGGGGTGGAAGGGCCAGTGAGGAGAGTAGCATCACCCCGTTGTGGTTCCAGCAGCAGCAGCAGTTGTAGTCCAGTAAGGGCGTGACGGCAGGAGTGGGCATGCGCCGCTCTAGCTAAGGTTATCCAGGAGACGGCTGTGCCGTTGGCAAGACTCCCGTATTAATCCTCATTTATCCACCGGTTTTGTAGTCCCATTGGACCTGTTCCCACGAGACATCACGAACGCACCTCAAACATACACCCAAATAAAATGCAGCTGTCGTTAAAATTAAGGGGATTATACCGGGGGAGGAATCGACTTGTTCTGCTCCCCACTGCCTCGTCTATCATTCTAATTGTAAGAGTGTGAATGAATGAATGAGAGGACGGCAACCGGTGAATATATGAATGGAAGGAATGTCTAGGGGATTGTGTGTATTGGGGGGAGAGGGCAGCAACAATGGGATCTAGCCTTTAAAGACGTTTCTTACCCAGAGCTGGAATGCAAACAATTTAAGATTTAAAATTTGCCTTTGGTACGCTTGCATATCTGTTAATAAGTCTGTTTGATGTTACTCTTGAGATTATTATTCTCGTTGCTGTGTAAGGAAAGAGGCAAAATATTTCTTATTTATTTTTGGTAACTTACGTTTATAGGGAAGGCAGAAATGAAGCTTGATATACGTATATATATATATATATATATATATATATATATATATATATATATATATATATATATATATATATACAAAACACGCACACACGAACAGAAAGGGAGAGGGAAGTGCTGCGAGGTCTCCCCTCCAACGGTCTGTCTGGTCTGGTCCCTGTTGTTGGACACTCCCTGCTGGTTCTCCCTCCCTTTGTCCCTTCTTTCCTCCTCTTCTTTCCCTGCTTCTCCGCCCCTTCTACCTACCTGCACCCGCTTGCAATCTCTCTCCGTCTCTTCTCTCTCTCTCTCTCTCTCTCTCTCTCTCTCTCTCTCTCTCTCTCTCTCCATCCAGCTCTCCCGAGTCACACATATTCATGAGTTCCTCCCAATTTACATAGTAAAAGCAAAGCCCGTGAGCTGCTGCTGCTGCTGCCGCCGCTGTTGTTGTACCTGTTCTTTCTTTTGCTTCTGTTGCATCTGCTGCTGCACTTGCTGTTGCTTCGTTCATGTGTTGTCACTGGTTGATCTGTTGCCACCACATTATACACAGTGACCTTAGGCTCGCCCTTCTTTACAACAAGGAAACAAACGTGAGACAAGGAACCATGCGACGCAGGTTCTTCGCACACCTTATGACGCTAGGCTGTGCTTTCTTTACAAGGGAACAAAAGGGAGACAAGGAACCATGCGAGGCAGGTTCTGCGCACACTTTATGACGCTAGGCTGTGCTTTCTTTACAAGGGAACAAAAGGGAGACAAGGAACCATGCGAGGCAGGTTCTGCGCACACAAAAACATTTTCACAAATTATTTGCCTTACTGACGTTGATGGCCAGTTTGTTCTACTCATCTGGATCTGTTGCCAAATTCTTCCTGTGGTATTTTTAAATTAATTTTGTTTTCACTACAGTTCATTGTTGTGAGTTATTGAGTTATGTGAGGCATTATCAAGCACATTGACAAAGCTCCACAGCGAACGAAACGTTAATTTTAAGGATTAATTTGGGTAAAACATGGTAATAAATACTGACTAGTATGTACATAAGTACACACGTAGTACTAGGATATTTACCGAGGAAACGTTTCGCTTTATTCTGTAAGCGAACGTGTCTTATTTACAAGGCTCACTGTATACGTCTTCGATGCCCCATTTATCGTACTCTTTATCCCAGTACATCTCTTCCAAATAAATGCTAAAATTAAAAAAAAAATTATTAGGCAAGAACTACCTTTTTGTAAAACTGTGTTGACTTAAAATTATGTTCGTCAGGGTGACAGAATTGTATCCTCTCTTATTATTTCCAGTGTTGACGTGAATTACTAGTATTATCTATATCATTAACGAAAAGCGGTGGAATAAAGACAGGAATGCGTCGCTGAACACGTATTGTTAAGCGTTTCGCCCACTTGGGACAAAATTCCCCCCAGTGGGTGAAACTTCTAATAAAATGTCTTTGAGATGCAGCTAGTGGGTTAGAAGCGTTGTGAAGCCACGGGATCTCCCGTTGTGAGTGGAACACTCCCTGGTAGCGTCGTTGTGAGTGGAACACTCCCTGGTAGCGTCGTTGTGAGTGGAACACTCCCTGGTAGCGTCGTTGTGAGTGGAACACTCCCTGGTAGCGTCGTTATGAGTGGAACAAACTCCCTGGTAGCATCGTTATGAGTGGAACAAACTCCCTGGTAGCGTCGTTATGAGTGGAACAAACTCCCTGGTAGCGTCGTTATGAGTGGAACAAACTCCCTGGTAGCGTCGTTATGAGTGGAACAAACTCCCTGGTAGCGTCGTTATGAGTGGAACAAACTCCCTGGTAGCGTCGTTATGAGAGGAACAAACTCCCTGGTAGCGTCGTTGGGGCGAGACCTTTGGGTCGATAAAAAATGTGACTAAGATCTGCCAAGGATGGGCCAATAGTCCTATGGCAGTGCAGTGTTCATTGTTATGTTAATGTGTATCACAGTGGGTGGCTTCCACAGCGCTCACTTTACCGCTTTGCAACAATGTGTTACCAAAAAACGCTACTGATTTGCCAAGTTCCGATTTAATGAAAGTCCTGTGAAAATAATTCGTTGAAATCCGGGGACATGTTTAGCAGTCTCTCTTTACTTTTGATATACCTTTGATGAGTTTCGAGAGTTTTTCTACTCTGATTATTATTGTTTGAGTTGGACCTGACTGGCGTGTGTGATGTGGTGCTCCTTCTTTCTGAAGTGGATGTGACTTGGAAATGAGTAGCTTAGGCCAGTAGGTGACTTGGACCTGCCTAGCATGGGCCAGTAGTCCTGCTGCAGTGCTCCTTCTTTCTTATGTCCTTTTAATCATAACTAAGCGCTAAACATTCTACTCCCTGAGCCCTGCCTTGAGCCAGGCATGTTTGGTTGCCTAGTCATCCTGGCTGTTGCTGCTGGCAGCCCACTGGCTCACATCACAGCCTGGTTGATCTGGCACCTGGTGAAGATACTTGTCTAGTATCCTCTTGAAGACTTCTACACTTGTCCCAGCAGTGTTTCTGATATTTTCTGGTAAAATGTTTGTCTATATTGTTAAGAAATTCTTGGTAATTTGTTGTCCTTGGGCACTATATCATTATTTTCTTGGGTTAGATTTGTATCTTCCTGTGAGAAAACACAGGAAGATACTTCACTTTTTTCCACAATCTTTGTCTTAGACACACACACACACACACACACACACACACACACACACACACACACACACACACATATATATATACACACACACAGAGGAAACGCCATGATATTCTAATTAAGCTTTTAATGTTTTTGATATTTTGATTTAAGGCGATATTGTGCCACTATAATGTGACGCTGTACCTCCCTATATCTGGTCTGTACCACTATAATGTGACGCTGTACGCTCAGTATATTGTCTGTACCACTATAATGTGACGCTGCACTCTCAGTATATGGTCTGGACCACTATAATGTGACACTATCAGTATCTGGTGTTGACCACTATAATGTGACGCTGTCCTTCCTATATCAAAGTCTGTATTGTGGCATATGTTATTGTGTGGACTTCCTGTGTTATCTTAGGACACTAACTACTACGTAGTGCTCATCGCCTTTTTTTTTAACTGAGTGTGAAAGGTGGCTTGGGTGGGCCAGCGGATGCTTAACCAGTTAGGGGTCATCATCTCACAAAGACCCGTGTCAGGAGACACTTGTCCTGTTTCCTCACTAATAACACCACCATCACTTTATAACCTCCTTTACCTTATTCGTAAATTTCAAAGCTGTTATTATTATTATTACTCTTATTATTATTATATTATTATTATTAACATTATTATTGTTACTATTATGTTTTTATTATTATTATTATTATTATTATTATTATTATTATTATTATTATTATTATTATATAACTTTGAAAAGAAAAGTGAAAAGTAATGAGAATTCTTGTGTTTTGTTTTTTATGACGTTTTAAAGTTACAGAAGTTAAGTTACCACAACATATACTATACTGTTTTCCTGGAGAGCCGGTTATAAAATAGATTAGTTTTTTATTCTTGTTCTTCCTCCAAGGTTTTCGCTTAACGCGTCATCCGATCAACTTGGATTTTTTAAACCCTGGTGAACTTAAACAAGGGGAAGGTTGACGCAGCCTCTTGGGAAGGCCAGGTGCCCTTTTGTCAGTTTTATAAACGTCACAGTGGTGTAGGATACAGAGATTTCTCCTTGGTTAATGGGGCTTAAAGCCTATCGTTTATACTAGGTGGTCGTAAAGCCTATCGTTTATACTAGGTGGTCGTTAAGGCTACTGGTAACCTTAACGACCACCAGACGAGAATGCTTTGATTACTAAAATATTATCATTATAATCGTAACTAAGCACTAAACCCACAAGGGTCATACAGTGTTGTATTCCTAAAATTGACGTCAGGTGGGCCTGTATACGTTGTACATGTACTTGTAGAAATAAAGATTATTATTATTATTATTATATTTAGAGATTAAAGTAAATTCTCAACATGTACATGCTAAGATATACACACACCTCTTGCTGTATATATTCTGTGTATATATTGGTGTACATATGTTTCAGGGAACGTCGCAGCCACCGTAACCAGTCTTACCAAAATATATACCGTATAATAATTATTGTAATGATAATATTTAAATTGTATAAGGTATGAGGCCTGGTCACAGACCGGGCCGGGGGCATTGACCCCCGGAACTCTCTCCAGGTAAATGCCAGGTATCCAGGTATAAAATCATAATTCTAAATAAAATAATAATTTTGTTGGTGATAATTCCGTAGAGAAGGTAAAGCACCGCAGAGAACCTGGGCGCTCAGCTGACCTCCATCCAGTACGATCAGTTTCTCCAGAACTGTCGCTTGTTATTTATGTTGCAGCAGTACAAGAACCCTCCAAATTGATCACACGGGTTCACAGGTTCGACTGACAGCGCGAGGCAAGTTCTTCCTTCTGTCTTGGGTTGATTACTTACTGCATGTAGCGAGAAGGCAAATGACTGCCGATAGCTTAGATGAAACACACCTTTACTGAAAACGTTTCGGTCCTGGGACCTTGAAGTCATCAACGTCGTTAAAAAACATCAAAATGCTCATTGTTATCTTGTTCAATTTCATGATTTTTACAACCCTGCAGTTTATAGTATAATTATTGACGTTAGTAAAGCTTGTATCTCCAGTGGTCGCCCCATTATTCTTTAGTAAAGGCGAATGTTATCCTTGTCCGTTTTCCTAGCGTCAGTATGTCAGCATTTAGTTAGTTTAGCAGTTAATGAGTTACGATTATTATAACGTGTAATAAGAGTGTGTTGATAAATAATAAGAACTGTGGCGAATAGGTGGGTGAGTCTTCCTGTGGGGTGTTGCCAGGTAGTTACAGGGGGATACTGCAGGACTGAGTATGTAGTGCCTAGCGTTGGCACCAAATGTTGGCTCCGACTTCCGCTTGGCTTTTTATAGCTGCAGGAAGGCAAGTGTTTTGTTGTTGTTGAGTTAGCAGTGGAAATAATGATGGCAGGTGTAAGTGGTGGAAGTTGTGCAAGTGGTGGAAGTTGTGCAAGTGGTGGTGCAGCACTGAATGATCTACGAGAATGACAGTGGTGGTGGCGGGGACGGGTATACAGTTACAGTGTTGGTAGTGTCACTATTTATAGTCTGACAGTGTTGCTGCCCGTGGCACCAGCCTCTGCTTTCTGCAATCTGTCAGTTTTTCCACGAGTTACTTAACGTCGGTTTCTCAACGCTTCCAGCTTTTATAAAATCATATATCCCGTATTTAAAGCAGGTTAGGTTATTTTACGGTAGATTATGTTAAATACACATATAAAGAAGCTCGGTGCGTCTGGCAACGAGATGGCAAAGAAAACAACAGTAGCAAACAAAACTGAATCATTATAAACGTTTAAACCTGATATTAAATATAGATGTTAATGCAAATGCAGTCTTGCATCCTGTAAGAGCAGTTAGTGGAGTAATGAGGGGTAGCTGATAACTGATGCAGTGATGAGCAGTCATCATTGGGGAGTAACTCATAATGAAGTAATCCAGAGCAGTCATCAGGGGTACTTTAAGAGAGGGGTCATCAGTGGAGTAATAAGTAGTAGTTCATGGAGGAGTCATCAGTGGAATAACGAGGAATAACTCATGAATGGAGTCATTAAGAGTCATCACGAGGATTAACTCATGAATGGAGTAATTAAGAGTCATCACGAGGATTAACTGAACTGATGAATGGAGTAATCAAGAGTCATCATTATCATTGGAGTAATGAGGTAGTATATGGTGATAAGTGTGGTGTGGAGTGAGGCAGTGGCAGGTGTTTTAATGGTGTGTGAGGCTCACTACCCATGGACCCTTTCACTCCCAGCTACAATTACTGTCACTTAGCTGTTGGGGGCTCGTCCTGTGTCCCTCTTACTGCTCCTGCTACTGCCGATGTTACTGCTTCTGCTACTACTGATGTTGCTGCTCCTGCTACTGCTGTTATTGTTGTTTCTGCTGTTATTGTTGCTGCTACTACTGTTCTTGCTATTGATGCTACTACTGCTGTTCTTGGTGTTGCTTCTGCCACAGTTGTTGGTGTATGTGCTGCTGGTGCCAAGCAACTGCTGCTGTTGTATGTAGTGGCCTCTGGCCAGAACGGTAAAGCAGTCATGCGTGGGGCGGTGTAACGCTACACTGTGTTGTGGTGCTATATTGTGGTGTGATTGCTGTGCTGTGGTGGTGATTGTTGTGGTGATGCTGTGCTGTCGTAGTGATCGTTGTGGTGGTGATTGATGTGGTGGTTTGGTGTGAGGGATATCAGGAATGCACTAAGGGTGTGATGTGGTACATGGCTAAGTATGATGATGAGAACAATGTGATAGTTTGATGGGAAGAGTAATTGTGGTGGAGGTAGTATGATAGCGGTGACAGTGCTGAGGAAGTGGTGTGTGGTGGTGGTGACAATGATGAAGATGGTGTGTGGTGGTGGTGACAATGATGAAGATGGTGTGTGGTGGTGGTGACAATGATGAAGATGGTGTGTGGTGGTGGAGATGGTGTGGTTGTCTTGGTTACCAGGCAAGGAGAGTAAGGCACTGGTGGCAGCAGTGGGAGTCACTGGTGACAGCAGTGGGAGTCACTGGTGACAGCAGTGGGAGTCACTGGTGACAGCAGTGGGAGTCACTGGTGACAGCAGTGGGAGTCACTGGTGACAGCAGTGGGAGTCACTGGTGACAGCAGTGGGAGTCACTGGTGACAGCAGTGGGAGTCACTGGTGACAGCAGTGGGAGTCACTGGTGACAGCAGTGGAGTCACTGGTGACAGCAGTGGGAGTCACTGGTGACAGCAGTGGGAGTCACTGGTGACAGCAGTGGAGTCACTGGTGACAGCAGTGGGAGTCACTGGTGACAGCAGTGGGAGTCACTGGTGACAGCAGTGGAGTCACTGGTGACAGCAGTGGGAGTCACTGGTGACAGCAGTGGGAGTCACTGGTGACAGCAGTGGGAGTCACTGGTGACAGCAGTGGAGTCACTGGTGACAGCAGTGGAGTCACTGGTGACAGCAGTGGGAGTCACTGGTGACAGCGTGGAGTCACTGGACAGCAGGGTCACTGGTGACAGCAGTGGAGTCACTGGTGACAGCAGTGGGAGTCACTGGTGACAGCAGTGGGAGTCACTGGTGACAGCAGTGGGAGTCACTGGTGACAGCAGTGGGAGTCACTGGTGACAGCAGTGGGAGTCACTGGTGACAGCAGTGGGAGTCACTGGTGACAGCAGTGGGAGTCACTGGTGACAGCAGTGGAGTCACTGGTGACAGCAGTGGGAGTCACTGGTGACAGCAGTGGGAGTCACTGGTGACAGCAGTGGGAGTCACTGGTGACAGCAGTGGAGTCACTGGTGACAGCAGTGGAGTCACTGGTGACAGCAGTGGGAGTCACTGGTGACAGCAGTGGGAGTCACTGGTGACAGCAGTGGGAGTCACTGGTGACAGCAGTGGGAGTCACTGGTGACAGCAGTGGGATACAGCATTTCCTCCTCCAAGAATATTGTACATGGTATTCTAGGGTGGTGTGTCTACTTGGAGTCTGCCTGGAGGGCATTCCAGGGATCAACGCCCCCGCGGCCCGGTCCATGACCAGGCCTCCTGGTGGATCAGAGCCTGATCAACGAGGCTGTTACTGCTGGCCGCACGTAGTCCAACGTATGAATCACAGCCCGGCTGATCTGGCACTGACTTTAGGTATCTGTCCAGCTCCCTCTTGAAGGCAGCCAGGGGTCTATTGGTAATTCCCCTTATGGCTGGTGGGAGGCTGTTGAACAGTCTTGGGCCCCGGACACTTATTGTGTTTTCTCTTAGTGTCGCCCAGGATTCCTCCAGGTCCTTCATGGTGACACAGGCAGGAGGATGAAAGGAGCAGGGAGGGGATAGAGGAGGTGTGGCAGCTTCACTCTCTAGTGGAGGACATCACACAAGTCTCTTGTCTCTCTCTCCTCCCTCTCTCCCCGCAATCCCTCTTCCCTCCCCACATTCCCTCCCTCCATCGTGACGAACTCCCCGCCTCAGGCACACTTCCCACACAGCTCATGTTGAAGATTGGATGAACGCCCCTTGATTACTTCTGCCGGAGGTGGGTGTCGCCAGCCACCATCTTGTTAGAATCTGTCATGCGGAAGTTTGTCTGAAGTTCTCTGCAACTCTCTTTTCCCGTCCTGCGCTCAGCAGAACTCTTTAAACCAACATGTTCTTTAATACAAGTTGCTTTATGTATTATAACCGAGAAACAACTATAAGCTTTTTCACTTTTGCCGGAATGAGATAAATTATTCGAACACCGGACATATATACACTGAATGGTGTGTATATATACGAGAGTATATACACCTCCGAGGCGCATATCTCATTCCATATACACTAAGACGTGTGTTTATCTGAGTGTATATACACTAGGTTGGATTTTATCTCTAGGGATGAAGTCATATTGATGAGGTGAACAGCCACCCCAAGTGACTTATTTTCTTTTAGATTCAAATATTTCGTTTTAGATTCAAATATTTTTATTTAGATTCAAATATTTTGATATAGATTCAAGTCCTGTATATTTTGTTTTGAAATGCTGTGAACTTTAGTTTAAAAAATACATTGTTTAGAAGTGTTTTAGTTTTAATTTTGTATAAAAAGAGAGGAGCTTACGACGTCGTCGTAAGCTCCTCTCTTTTTATATGTGCGGGTTGTGTGTGTATTGTTCCAGTCACGGTATTGTGCCTTTTTGTTATTTAATTTTGTATTCTTGTATTTGACTTGATTCTAATAGTGTGACTATCCTTATCTCCACACACTTGATAGTGTGACTATCCTTATCTCCACACACTTGATAGTGTGACTATCCTTATCTCCACACACTTGATACAGTGTGACTATCCTTATCTCCACACACTTGATAGTGTGACTATCCTTATCTGCACACACTTGATACAGTGTCGAGTTACTGTATTAGTCTGCCATATATACAGGTCACCTAGAGGAAACACGTGCCTCACTGTTGTTGTTGTTGCATGCAACAAGTCTGTGGCAGCACATTGTGATGGTGTACAGAGTCAGTGTGCTCTACCGCACTCCTCTCATCCTCCTCATTTTTTATTTGTATTGTTCTTGAAGTATGTTTCAGTATCTTTCCAAATGTGCTGCTGTTTCCCCCAACTCCTGAGCTCTTGTATTCCCTCACAGTGTTAATGTGACTATTCTCTCCAACTTTAATAGTATTTTCTCGCCTAAGAAAAATTAGATTTCTTAATTCAAAGCATAAGTTTTTTATTGTAGCGATGGCTTTGCTTCTAGTGAAGCTTTGTCGTGTTACACAGACAACTTGCAAACTATTAATTATGTAGTTCTAGTCTTCATCTAGTACGTCCGGTCACGTGATGAGTTAGATGAGGAAACTTGGTTAGATAACTTTTGCTGCTGGGTGGGCGAGGTCACTTGCTGGCACATAAGGTCACGTGTTGGTAGTTAAGGTTACTTGCTGACACGTGACATGCCAGTAGGATCATTTGAGGAGGCTATGCAAATATAAAGACACTCTGGTTTTGCTCTTTAGTGTCATCGTTCTTGATGAAGGCCTCTGTTACAGGTTCTCCTATCATTACCACTTCATAATGTAATGGTTGTAATTATAACCATATTTTTTATAGAGGGTGGAGGGGTAAGCCAGTGGAAGGCCTCGGTCAGATGACCAAAAGCTCCAGCTGCGGGTCATCATATGACTAAGACCCGCGTCAGGAAACACTTGTCTTGTTTCCTGACATACCTAACCTAACCTGCTATCATTTCCATGTATTTATGAGCTGGGCTCTGTCGCAAGCCGTAAGGTGTGTGGTCTTGTCCTTAATGTTTAACACGTGGTGGTGGTTGTCGTGGTGGTAGTTATCGTGGTCGTGGTGGTGGTGGGTTCTACACGAATATTTATGACCTAGGGGTCGTGTCTTGAGATTACGGGTTGTCTCACCTACATAGAATTTGCTGCATCAGCACAAGGAATACTACATTCTCCAGCTGCGTTGAGAGATGTATTGTAGAAACAGGTCTAGTTAGGCCCTTATTAGCTTTCTACGAAACTACAGTCACAACAGTGTTAATTACGTGAAATTTGATTACAACAGTAGTGGAGGTATTGTTGGGATTTATAGGGCCATTGACATCGTACGCCGTATCGAGCCCTTGGTAGAGGTTGTTAACGGTAAGAAGAACCACACACACACACACACAGACTCTTTCGTTAATTCCATCCAGTATTCTCCCTGTGGGGCTTCCAGGATACGTTGTTCTTTCGCCTGCAGTCTCCATAACCATGCTGGGAGAACTTGAGTCAAGATGTTGACCCAGCAACGTTCCTGCAGGTAATCAGCGCTGCCAGTCGCCCTGTAGGTACTGAGGAAGCCTCCCATCAGGACATCACGTTTAGGTTACGATGAAGAAACTACCGGATGACATTATTCTTATTGACCAACTCTTCTTTTTGCTACATATTTTTCGTATAATAATAGTAATAATTTATTATTATTATCAATGGAAAAAACTATTGTAAATTTATTATTATTATTATTATTTTAAAAGCGATCATTTTAAAGGCTGAGGAAAAACGCATATCAGTTGCAAGAGAGGAAATGGGGAAGGTGAGAGAGTTAAAGTAGATATTGAAGAGAGTAATAATGAATGTGGAGGAGCATAGTAATATGCTGGAGCATGGTAACATGATAACATGGAGCATAACATGGTGGAGCATGGTAATATGATAACATGGTGGAGCATTGTAACATGATAACATGGTGGAGCATGGTAACATAACCATGGTGGAGCATTGTAACATGATAACATGGTGGAGCATAACATGGTGGAGCATTGTAATATGATAACATGGTGGATCATTGTAACATGGTGGAGCATGGTAACATAACCATGGTGGAGCATGGTAACATGATAATATGGTGCAGCATGGTAACATGATAACATGGTGCAGCATGGTAACATAACATGGTGGAGCATGGTAACATGTTGGGAGTTCACACCTTTGGCATACTAACACAGCGCCGCCGCCTCTTCCTTGGATCAGATCTGATGACCAGCTCCCTCAGGTGTTGTATGGACCCAACGGGTTTAGCCCTTCCCCCCATGTATATAATTGTAATTGTGTAGGCGTTTCCACATTTTACTTTCGGAGGTAAAAACCATTCGGTCGTGGAAGTGTCGGAGGGAAGCCTGGTAAAAGTTTTGCACTCTGACAGGATCCCCAGAGTGCAAGGCCACGTAAGGCGAGAGGTACATGTTACAAAGGTCCATTAACACCTTAAATGTCTTGAGCTAATGGTTCATAGTTCCTGCTGCTTGGTTCCTAGTTCCTGGTTCTTAGTTTCTAGTTCTTAGTTTCTAGTTCTTGTTCCTAGTTCCTGCTTCTTAGTTTCTAGTTCTTGTTCCTAGTTCCTGCTTCTTAGTTTCTAATTACTAGTTCCTGCTTCTTGGTTCCTAGTTCCTGCTTCTTGGTTTCTAGTTCCCAGTTCCTGCTTCTTGGTTCCTAGTTCCTGCTTCTTAGTTTCTAATTACTAGTTCCTGCTTCTTGGTTCCTAGTTCCTGCTTCTTGGTTTCTAGTTCCCAGTTCCTGCTTCTTGGTTCCTAGTTCCTGCTTCTTGGTTTCTAGTTCCTAGTTCCTGCTTCTTGGTTTCTAGTTCATAGTTGTTGGTTCCTTTTGCTTGGTTCTTAGTTCCTGGTTATTGGTTCTTGATTCCTAGTTCCTGGTTCTTGATTCCTAGTTCCTGGTTCTTGGTTCCTAGTTCCTGGTTCTTGGTTCTTAGTTCCTGCTTCTTGGTTTCTATTTCATAGTTCTTGGTTCCTATTGTTTGGTTCTTAGTTCCTGCTTCTTGGTTCCTAGTTCTTGGTTCCTAATTACTGCTTCTTGGTTTCTAGTTCTTAGTTTCTAGTTATTAGTTCTTGGTTTCTAGTTCTTAGTTCTTGGTTTCTAGTTTCTGCTTCTTGGTTTCTAGTTCATAGTTCTTGGTTCCTATTGCTTGGTTCTTAGTTCCTGGTTCTTGGTTCCTAGTTCCTGGTTCCTAGTTCTTGGTTCCTGGTTCCTAGTTCCTGGTTCCTAGTTCCTGGTTCCTAGTTCTTGGTTCCTGGTTCTTAGTTCCTAGTTCTTGGTTCATAGTTCCTGGTTGTTAGTTTCTGGTTCTTGATTCCTGGTTCCTAGTTTCCTGGCTCTTAGCTCCTCGTTCTTATTTCATAATTCCTGGTTCTCAGTCCCTCTAGTTCCTAATGCTATCTTATTACATGAGTGAAGAACGACCTCAACGACCATTTGCATATTCTTTCCATCTTTAAAAGGTTGAGCAGGTTAGAAGAGCCAGAGAGAGAGAGAGAGAGAGAGAGAGAGAGAGAGAGGAGAGAGAGAGGTCTTACCTGTGGTCCAAGATGGAAGCTGAGAGGAGAGAGAGAGGTCTTACCTGTGGTCCAAGATGGAAGCTGAGAGGAGAGAGAGAGGTCTTACCTGTGGTCCAAGATGGAAGCTGAGAGAGAGAGAGAGTTCTTACCTGTGGTCCAAGATGGAAGCTGAGAGGAGAGAGAGAGAGAGAGGTCTTACCTGTGGTCCAAGATGGAAGCTGAGAGGAGAGAGAGAGAGAGGTCTTACCTGTAATCCAAGATGGAAGCTGAGAGGAGAGAGAGAGAGAGGTCTTACCTGTGGTCCAAGATGGAAGCTGAGAGGAGAGAGAGAGAAAGAGAGAGAGAGGTCTTACCTGTGGTCCAAGATGGAAGCTGAGAGGAGAGAGAGAGAGAGGTCTTACCTGTGGTCCAAGATGGAAGCTGAGAGGAGAGAGAGAGAGAGAGAGAGCGGTCTTACCTGTGGTCCAAGATGGAAGCTGAGAGAGAGAGAGAGAAAGAGAGAGAGGTCTTACCTGTGGTCCAAGATGGAAGCTGAGAGGAGAGAGAGAGAGCGGTCTTACCTGTGGTCCAAGATGGAAGCTGAGAGAGAGAGAGAGAGAGAGAGAGAGAGAGAGAGAGGTCTTACCTGTGGTCCAAGATGGAAGCTGAGAGGAGAGAGAGAGAAAGAGAGAGAGGTCTTACCTGTGGTCCAAGATGGAAGCTGAGAGGAGAGAGAGAGAAAGTGAGAGAGGTCTTACCTGTGGTCCAAGATGGAAGCTGAGAGAGAGAGAGAGAGAGAGAGAGAGAGAGAGAGAGAGAGGGTCTTACCTGTGGTCCAAGATGGAAGCTGAGAGAGAGAGAGAGAGGTCTTACCTGTGGTCCAAGATGGAAGCTGAGAGGAGAGAGGAGAGAGAGAGAGAGAGAGAGAGAGAGAGAGAGAGAGAGAGAGCGGTCTTACCTGTGGTCCAAGATGGAAGCTGAGAGGAGAGAGAGGTCTTACCTGTGGTCCAAGATGTAAGCTGAGAGAGAGAGAGAGAGGATCTTGAACCTGTGGTTCAAGATCATTTGTATGCGAGAAAGAGGAGACGAAGGGCAGGGGTGTTATCTGTGGTCCAAGGTAGAGAGAGAGAGAGAGAGAGAGAGAGAGAGAGAGAGAGAGCAGAGGTCTTAACTGTGGTCTAAGAGAAACTTCAGGAGGTGAGAGGGCAACCTTGAGTCATCTGGGAGAAGTGACTCATGTGTTTGATCTCGCCAGATATGCTGCTCATTTCTTCTGTTCTTGTTTTATTTGTTCTGTTATATTTGCTTATTTTGTTTATTTGTTTGTTTTTATGTTGCTACATTTTATTTGGTGTTGATTTATGTTTTGTAATGTTATGTTTGTGTCTCATTAAATTCTTGAGTGTGTGTGTGTGTACTCACCTAGTTGTTGTTGCAGGGGTCGAGTCATAGCTCCTGTGTGTGTGCGTGTGCGTGTGTGTAGTTCAGGGGAAGGGGCAGTGTATATACTCACCTGTTTGTGGTTGCAGGGGTCGAGGCTCCGCTCCTGGCCCCGTCTGTCCACTGGCCACTAGTGGGTTAACTCGTGGCTACGTGAACTTTTGTCATACTTATTCTGAAAACTGTCATGTTTACATACACGAGAAACGGCACTGGTTGAAGCACTGACCCTTATGGTACCCCACACCTCACACTTGCACTTACAACACCTCCCCGACAGTCACTCGTTGTTTCCTTCCCTTTAAGTATTCCTTGATCCACAGTAGTGTTTTCCCTGTTATTCCTGCCTGCTCCTCTAGCTTTTGTTGCAATCTCGTGTGTGTGTGTGTGTGTGTGTGTGTGTGTTACTAGTGTTCAAAAGCACTTGTCTGTAGACACCTGTCTTTATTTTCCTTCTTTTTGTGTGTGAAGGAGAAGTTTTAATACTGTGGTTAGAGTGTGGATTCAATGACTGGTGGTGGTGGTGGTGTGATTGTAGTGGTGATGGAGAGAGTAGTATGGGTGGTGGTGGTGGAGAGAGCAGTATGGGTGGTGGTGGTGATGGTGAAGGAGAGAGCATTGGTGGTGTTCACAATAGCTAGGACGACGACCTTCCTGTGTGAGGCAGGACGTGATCTGCCACTGATATACCGTCCCCTGCCAGTCTACCTGGCCCCTGCCTCTCTCTCAAGCCCCTGCCAGTCTACCTGCCCTCTTCTCTGTGCTCCCTAATGTTTCTGTGTGCCTGCCATTTCTCTGTTTCCTGATATTTCTGTCTACCTGGCCCCTGCCAGTCTGCCTTTCCCCTTCTCTGTGCTCCCTAATGTTTCTGTCTGCCTGGTCCCTGCCAGTCTCCCTGGCCCCTGCTAGTCTACCTGGCCTTCCTCTGTCGACCTGGTCCCCACTGCGTTCCCTGGCCCCTGCTAGTCTACCTGGCCTTCCTCTGTCGACCTGGTCCCCACTGCGTTCCCTGGCCCCTGCTAGTCTACCTGGCCTTCCTCTGTCGACCTGGTCCCCACTGCGTTCCCTGGCCCCTGCTAGTCTACCTGGCCTTCCTCTGTCGACCTGGTCCCCACTGCGTTCCCTGGCCCCTGCTAGTCTACCTGGCCTTCCTCTGTCGACCTGGTCCCCACTGCGTTCCCTGGCCCCTGCTAGTCTACCTGGCCTTCCTCTGTCGACCTGGTCCCCACTGCGTTCCCTGGCTCCTGCTAGTCTACCTGGCCTTCCTCTGTCGACCTGGTCCCCACTGCGTTCCCTGGCCCCTGCTAGTCTACCTGGCCTTCCTCTGTCGACCTGGTCCCCACTGCGTTCCCTGGCCCCTGCTAGTCTACCTGGCCTTCCTCTGTCGACCTGGTCCCCACTGCGTTCCCTGGCCCCTGCTAGTCTACCTGGCCTTCCTCTGTCGACCTGGTCCCCACTGCGTTCCCTGGCCCCTGCTAGTCTACCTGGCCTTCCTCTGTCGACCTGGTCCCCACTGCGTTCCCTGGCCCCTGCTAGTCTACCTGGCCTTCCTCTGTCGACCTGGTCCCCACTGCGTTCCCTGGCCCCTGCTAGTCTACCTGGCCTTCCTCTGTCGACCTGGTCCCCACTGCGTTCCCTGGCCCCTGCTAGTCTACCTGGCCTTCCTCTGTCGACCTGGTCCCCACTGCGTTCCCTGGCCCCTGCTAGTCTACCTGGCCTTCCTCTGTCGACCTGGTCCCCACTGCGTTCCCTGGCCCCTGCTAGTCTACCTGGCCTTCCTCTGTCGACCTGGTCCCCACTGCTTTCCCTGGCCCCTGCTAGTCTACCTGGCCTTCCTCTGTCGACCTGGTCCCCACTGCGTTCCCTGGCCCCTGCTAGTCTACCTGGCCTTCCTCTGTCGACCTGGTCCCCACTGCGTTCCCTGGCCCTGCTAGTCTACCTGGCCTTCCTCTGTCGACCTGGTCCCCACTGCGTTCCCTGGCCCCTGCTAGTCTACCTGGCCTTCCTCTGTCGACCTGGTCCCCACTGCGTTCCCTGGCCCCTGCTAGTCTACCTGGCCTTCCTCTGTCGACCTGGTCCCCACTGCGTTCCCTGGCCCCTGCTAGTCTACCTGGCCTTCCTCTGTCGACCTGGTCCCCACTGCGTTCCCTGGCCCCTGCTAGTCTACCTGGCCTTCCTCTGTCGACCTGGTCCCCACTGCGTTCCCTGGCCCCTGCTAGTCTACCTGGCCTTCCTCTGTCGACCTGGTCCCCACTGCGTTCCCTGGCCCCTGCTAGTCTACCTGGCCTTCCTCTGTCGACCTGGTCCCCACTGCGTTCCCTGGCCCCTGCTAGTCTACCTGGCCTTCCTCTGTCGACCTGGTCCCCACTACGTTCCCTGGCCCCTGCTAGTCTACCTGGCCTTCCTCTGTCGACCTGGTCCCCACTGCGTTCCCTGGCCCCTGCTAGTCTACCTGGCCTTCCTCTGTCGACCTGGTCCCCACTGCGTTCCCTGGCCCCTGCTAGTCTACCTGGCCTTCCTCTGTCGACCTGGTCCCCACTACGTTCCCTGGCCCCTGCTAGTCTACCTGGCCTTCCTCTGTCGACCTGGTCCCCACTGCGTTCCCTGGCCCCTGCTAGTCTACCTGGCCTTCCTCTGTCGACCTGGTCCCCACTGCGTTCCCTGGCCCCTGCTAGTCTACCTGGCCTTCCTCTGTCGACCTGGTCCCCACTGCGTTCCCTGGCCCCTGCTAGTCTACCTGGCCTTCCTCTGTCGACCTGGTCCCCACTGCGTCCCCTGGCCCCTGCTAGTCTACCTGGCCTTCCTCTGTCGACCTGGTCCCCACTGCGTTCCCTGGCCCCTGCTAGTCTACCTGGCCTTCCTCTGTCGACCTGGTCCCCACTGTGTTCCCTGGCCCCTGCTAGTCTACCTGGCCTTCCTCTGTCGACCTGGTCCCCACTGTGTTCCCTGGCCCCTGCTAGTCTACCTGGCCTTCCTCTGTCGACCTGGTCCCCACTGTGTTCCCTGGCCCCTGCTAGTCTACCTGGCCTTCCTCTGTCGACCTGGTCCCCACTGTGTTCCCTGGCCCCTGCTAGTCTACCTGGCCTTCCTCTGTCGACCTGGTCCCCACTGTGTTCCCTGGCCCCTGCTAGTCTACCTGGCCTTCCTCTGTCGACCTGGTCCCCACTGCGTTCCCTGGCCCCTGCTAGTCTACCTGGCCTTCCTCTGTCGACCTGGTCCCCACTGCGTTCCCTGGCCCCTGCTAGTCTACCTGGCCTTCCTCTGTCGACCTGGTCCCCACTGCGTTCCCTGGCCCCTGCTAGTCTACCTGGCCTTCCTCTGTCGACCTGGTCCCCACTGTGTTCCCTGGCCCCTGCTAGTCTACCTGGCCTTCCTCTGTCGACCTGGTCCCCACTGCGTTCCCTGGCCCCTGCTAGTCTACCTGGCCTTCCTCTGTCGACCTGGTCCCCACTGTGTTCCCTGGCCCCTGCTAGTCTACCTGGCCTTCCTCTGTCGACCTGGTCCCCACTGCGTTCCCTGGCCCCTGCTAGTCTACCTGGCCTTCCTCTGTCGACCTGGTCCCCACTGTGTTCCCTGGCCCCTGCTAGTCTACCTGGCCTTCCTCTGTCGACCTGGTCCCCACTGTGTTCCCTGGCCCCTGCTAGTCTACCTGGCCTTCCTCTGTCGACCTGGTCCCCACTGCGTTCCCTGGCCCCTGCTAGTCTACCTGGCCTTCCTCTGTCGACCTGGTCCCCACTGTGTTCCCTGGCCCCTGCTAGTCTACCTGGCCTTCCTCTGTCGACCTGGTCCCCACTGCGTTCCCTGGCCCCTGCTAGTCTACCTGGCCTTCCTCTGTCGACCTGGTCCCCACTGTGTTCCCTGGCCCCTGCTAGTCTACCTGGCCTTCCTCTGTCGACCTGGTCCCCACTGTGTTCCCTGGCCCCTGCAATGCTGTGCATCACTTGTTGCTATACATCATTCCTTTACAGCCTTCACCCGCCTAGGCAACTCTAATGCTAATCTTGACTGGTATCTCTCTCACACACAGAGTGAGAGAGAGAGAGAGAGAGAACAGTTATAAGGTTAGTTAAGATAAAGCACAAGAAGCCAGGAACCAACAGTGGCGGTGACTACTTTGAGGTGGTGCCGAGAGCTGGGACTCGACCCCCGTAAACACACCTTGGTGAGTACCGTCAGGTGGGAGACAGTTGAGTCCGTAAATATTAATTCACGTGATAACATAAAAAAGTTCACTTTATTCTGTTCATGCTTTCATTTTGTAAAACAATACAAAGGGATAATGGACGCACAAACTACCCACATTCTACTTGGCTACACAGTTATGTTGTTACAAGGAGAATGTCATAAATTGGCTACACTTTGCGGCCCGCTTGAAACATTCGACACCTCGCTGTTTTAGGTCCAACATTTTTGGTGGTAGTCCATATAAACTTTTATATACAAAAAAAAAACTACTTGAGGCTATAAGTACCGGTGGTGCACATTAACATTTACAGTTAAGAAAATAATATTTATAGGTAAAGTCTGGCATTGCTGTTCAGGTGATCCTTGAAGTGTCTCAGTAACACTGAAAGTCACTCCAGCATCACCTAGAGAAGTTACCTCTACCATTATCGTCATTTCTTCATTTCTAAGGAGCGCTGTTTTCCTTCCATTGTGTCGGGTGATTTGTTCTTCGTTGCAGTAAATCGCTGCTGCAGACTTGTCTTAGATACCTTATAGTGTTTCACTGCATCTCTTTGTAACATGCTTCTTGTCACATCCTTGTGCTCTTCCTCCTGTACGTAACGCACCATCCTCTAGACCAGACTGAGAGTTCTCTCTGAAATACCGTATGACATATAAGAGTTAATACATAGGTCTCGCGTACATATATATTTGCCCAAGTGAAGTGTGACATTAATAATAGAGGTAATATTGGAGGTCTCAGATGCCCCTTCACATTGTATCATTTGCCACGTACTGCAAACTTACCTATAACTTAATAATTACTAAATTACCCGAAGGTAGAATAACACCAGTGAAAGATTAGAAGGTAGTCGTTGGCTCTTACAATTCTTAGTAAATTCTGGAAGATGGTTCAGCAGTCACAGTACTTAAGATTTTACGTATACATAGACTAGGAAAAAAAGTAAAAAACATTAATTTAAAGTACATAGAGTAGGAAAACTCTCGAAAGCCTTCAGAGGTATGATAGTTATAGCACACTTGTGATGGTAGTTATAGCACACTTGTGATGGTAGTTATAGCACACTTGTGATGGTAGTTATAGCACACTTGTGATGGTAGTTATAGCACACTTGTGATGGTAGTTATAGCACACTTGTGATGGTAGTTATAGCACACTTGTGATGGTAGTTATAGCACACTTCTGATGGTAGTTATAGCACTAGAGATGGTAGTTATAGGACGCTAGAGATGGTAATTATAGCACAGGAGAGACTGGTTTAGGTAACTGCGGCATTCCCATGTTTGGCCTTGTATCCATCCTGTGTATAATCTGACCTTTTGGCCTTGGGCAGGATGAGCCTGGGCAGGATGAGTCTGGGCAGGATGAGCCTGGGCAGGATGAGCCTGGGCAGGATGAGTCTGGGCAGGATGAGTCTGGGCAGGATGAGTCTGGGCAGGATGAGCCTGGGCACGATGAGCCTGGGCAGGATGAGCCTGGGCACGATGAGTGGGCAGGATGAGTCTGGGCAGGATGAGTCTGGGCAGGATGAGCCTGGGCACGATGAGTGGGCAGGATGAGTCTGGGCAGGATGAGTCTGGGCAGGATGAGTCTGGGCAGGATGAGTCTGGGCAGGATGAGCCTGGGCAGGATGAGCCTGGGTAGGATGAGTCTGGGCAGGATGAGTCTGGGCAGGATGAGTCTGGGCAGGATGAGCCTGGGCACGATGAGCCTGGGCAGGATGAGCCTGGGCACGATGAGTGGGCAGGATGAGTCTGGGCAGGATGAGTCTGGGCAGGATGAGTCTGGGCAGGATGAGTCTGGGCAGGATGAGCCTGGGCAGGATGAGCCTGGGCACGATGAGTCTGGGCACGATGAGTCTGGGCAGGATGCACCCTGAGAGAGAACGGGATTCCTGGCTTATTGTTGTCAGTGTGTGTGTGGGTCTTCCTGTGTTTGTACTCACCTATATGTACTCAGCTGTATGTTGTTTCAGGGGTTTAGGTCTCAGCTCCTGGCCCTGCCTTTCAACCCACCGCTTGCTAGATGCACTCCTAGCCCCGTAGGCCTTATCGTACCTACTCTTAAAACTATGTATGGAGTCTGCCTCCGTAACGTCTTAGACGAGGTTATTCCGCTTACTTTGTGATTGATCTGTCTTTGCTTAACAGCTGTACCTCCAGGTACCTGTATCACGTAAACAGTCTGTCTCCGTCTGCCCTATCAATTCCTCTGAGTATTTTGTATGTTATCTTGTCTTTACCTGGTCCTTTCATTGTTAGATCCAATTCCTTTAGCTTTTCTTGTGTTCATAAGTAGTAATTTCGGTGTTCAGGTTAGGGACTAATTACTCCAGTATATGTCTTTCAGGTTTAGAATACGGTGTATATACGGTGTATATACGGTGTATATACGAGCTTTTAAGGTTCTCTGCACATTTTCCAGTTCAGCATTTCTCCTGCCTTGAAAGGGGCTCTTAGCACACAGCAATATTCCAGCCTAGAGAGAATGAATGACCTGAAGAGTATCATTTATTGGCTTGGCATCTCTTGTTTTTCTTGCAGTTGCGATAATAATATTGATGTGCTCCTTGAATGTTAGGTTTTCTAACATTATCACTCCCAGGTCTTTCACATTTGAATTAACGTTCTATTGAATGGGTTGAGTTTTTGTATTCTGATCTTGTTTTTATTTCCTCCATTCTTCCGTGACGTAGTAACTGAAATTTGTCCACAATAAACACCATATTGTTGTCAGTAGCCGACTGGAAGACTTGGTTTATATCAGCTTGGAGGCTCGCTGTGTCTTCTGTGGATGCTACTGTCATACAGATTCTAATATCGTTTGCAAAGGATGATACATTGCAATGATTTTCACTGTAGCAGCCCCTAATTTCACTGTTTACTATTACTCTTTTAGCTCTATTTGTTATGAAGTTAAATATCCATCTTCCCACATCCACAGATATCAGAAATGTTGTTGGAACAAGTACAGAAGTTTTCAACAGAATCTGTATCACTACGTTCGTGGGGCCAGATCAACCAGGCTGTGATGGATGTATTTGCCGGCGTGCTGCCAACAGCAACAACCTGGTCACTTTTACCTTTGATATATCTTTTACGGGTTTCGAGAATTTCCTACAACCGCAGTCCGACCCTGGGCCAGGCTTGTGTGTTGCTTGCTTGGTCGACCAAGATGTTGGTGCTGGCGGCCCGCTGGTCCACATATCCATCACAGCCTTGTTGATGTACCACTTGTTCCAGCAGTGTTTCTGAACCTTCTGTTAAGATGTCAAATAGTCTGGCACCACGGATGTTGATACAATGTTCTTTTGTTGTACCCACGGCTTCCCTGCTTTTCCCTGGGTTCGATTTGATTTTTTTGCCCCGTATCTTTCCAGTATGTTATGGTAGACCAGGTTATCAACAGGAAGGCCGGGCCGCGGGAGTAGGAAAACTACCAAAACAGGTCACGGGTATTATCCTCAGTGTTAACACAATGGCAGGTAAATAACAGACCTTCCACTACACATGTCTGTTGTTTTGTCTCTGTATTACCACTGAAAACACTCCTGCAGATATGTTTCATTTATTGTCATAACTGTGTGTGTGTGTGTACTCACCTATTTGTACTCACCTATTTGTGGTTGCAGGGGTCGATTCGTAGCTCCTGGCCCCGCCTCTTCACTGATTGCTACTAGGTCCTCTCTCTCCCTGCTCCATGAGCTTTATCAAACCTCGTCTTAAAACTATGTATGGTTCCTGCCTCCACTACGTCACTTTCTAGGCTATTCCACTTCCTGACAACTCTATGACTGAAGAAATACTTCCTAACATCTCTTTGACTCATAGGACTCTTCAACTTCCAATTGTGTCCCCTTGTTTCTGTGTCCCCTCTCTGGAACATCATGTCTCTGTCCACCTTATCTATTCCTCGCAGTATTTTATATGTCGTTATCATGTCTCCCCTAACCCTCCTGTCCTCTAGTGTCGTCAGGCCGATTTCCCTTAACCTTTCTTCGTAGGACAATCCCCTTAGCTCTGGGACTAGTCTTGTTTTAAACCTTTGCACTTTCTCTAGTTTCTTGACGTGCTTGACCAGGTGTGGGTTCCAAACTGGTGCTGCATACGCCATTATGGGCCTGACGTATATGGTGTACAGAGTCTTGAGCGATTCCTTAATAAGGTATTGGAACGCTATTCTTAGGTTTGCCAGCCGTCCGTATGCTGCAGCAGTTATCTGATTAATGTGTGCCTCGGGAGATGTGCTCGGTATTATACTCACCCCAAGATCTTTTTCCTTGAGTGAGGTTTGCAGTCTTTGGCCACATAGACTATACTCTGTCTGCAGTCTTCTTTGCCCTTCCCCGATCTTCATGACTTTACATTTGGCAGGGTTAAATTCAAGGAGCCAGTTACTGGACCAGGCTTGTAGCCTGTCCAGTGTGTGTGTTTGTGTATGTGTGTGTGTGTGTGTGTGTATGTGTGTGTGTGTGTGTGTGTGTGTGTCTGCCTGCTTCACTAGCTGATATTAACGTGGGTCAAGGCATTGGTCCTGGTCCCGCATCTCGAATCTCTGGCCTTTTTTTTGCGAGGGAGAGAGAGAGAGAGAGAGAGAGAGAGAGACAGACAGACAGACAGACAGATGACTCTTCCTTTCACTTTATCCTCCAGACAGACAGAGGAGGAGAAGTTAGGGATCTTGTGTGAGGAGATGGGTTCTGTTGTAGTGTGGGTTGGTTGGTGCTGTCGTGATGTGGGCAACGGGGTGTGTCTCGCTGTGACGTGGGCGTTGATGGGGGTGTTACAGGGATGTGGGCGTGCGTGTGGAAAACGTTTTACTGTCAAATATATCTTATAAAAACTCCCTACTGGTGACCCATTTTCACCCCCCTCCTCTCCACTGTTAATATCGTATATAGATTTAAGCCATTTAATACAGTTGTCGCTAATAGTGATCTTCAAAAGTTATCTGTAAACCCTAATTACAGTTTAAACCATAAGTGCCATGGGAACATAAATCTTTTAAATAAATCTTATTAACCAAATAGATTTTTAAATAAATCTTATTAACCAAATAGATTTTTAAATAAATCTTATTAACCAAATAGATTTTTAAATAAATCTTATTAACCAAATAGATTTTTAAATAAATCTTATTAACCAAATAGATTTTTAAATAAATCTTATTAACCAAATAGATTTTTAAATAAATCTTATTAACCAAGTAGATTTTTAAATAAATCTTATTAACCAAATAGATTTTTAAAATTAATATATATCACGACTAAGGATTTGCATGATAGGAATTTCTGTTACTCGAGACTCATTGTTCATACAGAATGTGTATGTTGTGTATGAGCCTAGTGAGTGTAGGAGATGGGCTAACGAAGAAAGGCATGCCTTTAACGGGTTTCAAGAGTTACCCTGCTCCAGGAGCTTGACCCTGATGGACCAGGCTTGTCTGGTGCTTGCCTCGTCTCACTTCTTGTAACTGACTCAAAATATTCGCTCTTCAGCAAGCTGTCAACATTAGAAAGAATGATGAGTATTTCTGGCAAGATCTGAGCACTGTAGGAAGGTTACTAAACAGGTACTTACAAAGGAATTAAAATCCTCATGTTGTCAGTTTTAACCAGTCCTTATGTTGTTGATGCTGTGCAATACCTATAAGTTGATGAGTAAGATAAGGTGATGAATAAGTGACACTTAGGTAGCTTTATTGCCGAAACGTTTCACCCGGGTAATAGGCTTCTTCGGTCAAATACAGGAGAATACAACACAGAAGACAGAAATAGTTTTGAGGTGGTCAGTCCTTCAAACAACACTGAAAAAAAAATGTTTCCCACTTGCGACATTGCCACATATAGCTTTGATTTACCCCCACAAATGGGGGTTCCCCCTAATCTAGCCACCCTGGCGTGTGGGCGTGGGCGGGTGGGGATAAGTGGGCGTCCCTCACCTCCACTGGTCATACCACTTTTTGCTACCTCGCGGTTAAATACCTCGTGGGGTCATGGAATGCTGTGCTCATCTCTACCTCTGTTTTTTTCCCCCTTTCATTTTCTTATTCTCCTTTTGTGGCGTCTTTCACTGGCGGTGATGAAAGTCTTGGTCTCGTGGAAGCCTGGTCTGGGACCGGGCCGCCGGGCCGATGGCCCCTCCCCACCTCCAAGAATAGACTGCAGGTGACCTCGTGGACGAACATCGAACCAACGTCCTCGAGAGTCACACACACATACCAGTCCTCGAGAGTGTCACACACACATACTAGTCCTCGAGTGTGTCACACATACCAGTCCTCGAGTGTGTCACACACACATACCAGTCCTCGAGTGTGTCACACATACCAGTCCTCGAGTGTGTCACACACACATACCAGTCCTCGAGTGTGTCACACACACATACCAGTCCTCGAGAGTGTCACACACACATACCAGTCCTCGAGAGTGTCACACACACATACCAGTCCTCGAGAGTGTCACACACACATACCAGTCCTCGAGTGTCACACACATACCAGTCCTCGAGAGTGTCACACACATACCAGTCCTCGAGAGTGTCACACACACATACTAGTCCTCGAGAGTGTCACACACATACCAGTCCTCGAGAGTGTCACACACACATACTAGTCCTCGAGAGTGTCACACACACATACCAGTCCTCGAGAGTGTCACACACATACCAGTCCTCGAGTGTGTCACACACACATACCAGTCCTCGAGTGTGTCACACACATACCAGTCCTCGAGAGTGTCACACACACATACTAGTCCTCGAGAGTGTCACACACACATACTAGTCCTCGAGAGTGTCACACACACATACTAGTCCTCGAGAGTGTCACACACACATACTAGTCCTCGAGAGTGTCACACACACATACCAGTCCTCGAGAGTGTCACACACATACCAGTCCTCGAGAGTGTCACACACATACCAGTCCTCGAGTGTGTCACACACACATACCAGTCCTCGAGTGTGTCACACACATACCAGTCCTCGAGTGTGTCACACACATACTAGTCCTCGAGAGTGTCACACACACATACTAGTCCTCGAGAGTGTCACACACACATACTAGTCCTCGAGAGTGTCACACACATACCAGTCCTCGAGAGTGTCACACACATACCAGTCCTCGAGAGTGTCACACATACCAGTCCTCGAGAGTGTCACACATACCAGTCCTCGAGAGTGTCACACATACCAGTCCTCGAGAGTGTCACACATACCAGTCCTCGAGAGTGTCACACACACATACCAGTCCTCGAGAGTGTCACACACACATACCAGTCCTCGAGAGTGTCACACACACATACCAGTCCTCGAGAGTGTCACACACACATACCAGTCCTCGAGAGTGTCACACATACCAGTCCTCGAGAGTGTCACACACAACATACCAGTCCTCGAGAGTGTCACACATACCAGTTCTCGAGAGTGTCACACACACTACCAGTCCTCGAGAGTGTCACACACACATACCAGTCCTCGAGAGTGTCACACACACATACCAGTCCTCGAGAGTGTCACACACAACATACCAGTCCTCGAGAGTGTCACACACACATACCAGTCCTCGAGAGTGTCACACACACATACCAGTCCTCGAGAGTGTCACACACACATACCAGTCCTCGAGAGTGTCACACATACTAGTCCTCGAGAGTGTCACACACATACCAGTCCTCGAGAGTGTCACACACATACCAGTCCTCGAGAGTGTCACACACATACCAGTCCTCGAGTGTGTCACACATACCAGTCCTCGAGAGTGTCACACACACATACTAGTCCTCGAGAGTGTCACACACAACATACCAGTCCTCGAGAGTGTCACACACACATACCAGTCCTCGAGAGTGTCACACACAACATACCAGTCCTCGAGAGTGTCACACACAACATACCAGTCCTCGAGAGTGTCACACACATACCATAACAAAAAAACATAAATCTTGTTCTCACTAATTGTTTGAAGAATGACAATCACAGTAATGTGACTGGAAAAATCACAGTAACGTGACTGGAACAATCACAGTAACGTGAACAATCACAGTAACGTGAACAATCACAGTAACGTGACTGGAACAATTCACTATTATCTCACAGAATGGAAATATTTTGCATACTACTGGATTTTTATTTTTTTTAATATTTATACATTTTTTTGTAAATACATTATTATTATTATTATTGTTATTGTTGTTATTGCTATTATTATTGTCATTGTTATTATTTTTATTATTATTGTTATTATTAAGTCTTCATAATGGTCGAGCAAGAATCGAGAAGTCTAGTTTTAATTTTCAACTCGCTGTTTGTTTGTTTGTGGTAAAAGCAGGAGAAGGTTGAGGTGAACATGTGGGTGAGTCACTTAAGTATCACTTTAAGAGGTTTATAACAACACCTCGTAAATATCTTAAGATTATCACATGTTGACGGCAGACTTCCTGCTGAGCAGACACCCACCCACCCTTGTCATACCTCAACTTCTCTTACTTCTTTACTCTCATTTTTGTTCTTCTTGGGCCCTTTTTTAATATATATATATATATATATATATATATATATATATATATATATATATATATATATATATATATATGTTTCAGAAAGAAATCTAAATATTCTTCCTAGAAGCCTTTTTATCCACTTCTCCGAGGCTATGGGTCCCACAATTTACACCAGAGGTGGACCCCATCCCTCCTGTGGATTAGTCAAGAAGATTGTCCCTGAACGTTTGAGAGGTGTGGTGGGAGCTCAAGACCCCAGGTTCATTGAAGCAGCCGTGCGGTGGGACATCCTTGCAGACTCCTCCAGTAGACCAGCTCCTCCCAAAGAGCACAAACAGTCCCACTGGGACAAACCGATCATGGGAAAAATTGCCAACACAATACTCACCAACGCTTCAGGAAAGGACAAAGCTCGTCTAGTAGCGGTGAAGGCACCACCCTCAGGAGATTTCCTTCTAGCTGTTCCCAATTCCTCTCTGGGGACTCGACTCGACCCACAGGTCATTCGGATTGGTGTTGCTCTTCGCCTAGCCGCCCCGATACTCACCGAACATAGGTGTATTTGCGGCAAGCCGACGGCTGCTCAATTCGGACTTCATGGTCTCGTGTCACACATCAGAAGTGAAGTATGCTAGACATGAGGAGGTCAATGACATCATAAAGAGAAGCCTCGCCACAGCCCGTTGCCCAGCTCAACGGGAACCCCAAGTGCAGAGGTCTGATGGAAGTCAAAAGCGTCCTGATGGAGCCACTATGCTACCCTGGAAGGATGGTAAGCAGATTGCTTGGGACTTCACCTGTGCTGCCACAATGGCAGACACTTACTTGCCATACTCCGTAGCCGAAGGGGGTGGAGCTGCCAGCCACAGGAAGATCCAGAAGACTCGCAAATATGAAGGCCTTCCCCCTTTCTATAACTTCATCCCAATAGGGTCGGAGACCCTTGGAGCATGGGGCAAGTGTGCTCTAAAGTTTCTCAAAGAGCTGGGTGAAAAACTCATCTTAGATACCAATTAGCACAGGGCGACCAGCTTCCTCTTTCAGAGACTCAGTGTTGCGATCCAGAGGAGAAATGCCTGCAGCATTCTGGGCACGCGGCCCACTGCCGGGGAGCTGGACGAAGTATTTGACATGTAGCTCTGAGGTGTTATCTATGTTGTTCTACTCCCTATTGTATTCTTGTCAATGTATTTTGTCTTGAAATAAAGTTTATACACATTTAAAAGATGGGGTGGTAGGGGAAGTGGAATATTCAAATGGCTTCAGAAAGAAATCTAAATATTCTTCCTTGAAGCCTTTTTATCCACTTCTCCGAGGCTATGGGTCCCACAATTTACACCAGAGGTGGACCCATCCTCTCTCTCTCTCTCTCTCTCTATATATATATATATATATATATATATATATATATATATATATATATATATATATATATATATATATATATATATATTCACACACACACACATTGTATAATGTGTATCGTATTTTACGCTCAGTAGCCACTTTATTAGGTACACCTCCACCTGCTCATTAATGTAAATATCTACTCAGCCAATCACGTGGCAGCACCTCATTGCCTAATAGTATGCAGACATGGTCAAGAGGTTCAGGTGTTGTTCAGACCAAACATCAGAATAGGAAAGAAATGTGATCTAAGTGACTTCGACCGTGGAAGGATTGTTGGTGCCAGACATACTGGGTGGTTTGAGTATATCAAACTGCTGATCTCCTGGGATTTTCACACACAACAGGTAAGTCTCTAGACTTTACAGAGAATGTTGTGAAAAATACAGAACATCCAGTGAGTGGCAGTTCATTGGGCGAAAACACCTTGATAATGAGAAAGGTCAGAGGAGAATGTCCAGACGCTGACAGGAAGGTGACAGTAACTCAAATAACCACGCACTACAACAGTGATATGCAGAAAAGCATCTCTGAATGCACATGTTGAACCTTGAAGTTGATGGGCTACAGCAACAGAAGACCACACCAAGTTCCACCCGTGTCAGCTAAGAACAGTGGCCACAGGCTCACCAAAACTAGACACTTGAAGACTGAAAAAAAACATTGCCTGGTCTGACGAATCGTAATTTCTGCTGCGACATGCAGATGGTAGAGTCAAAATTTAGCGTAAATCTTTGGGATGTGGTGGAACGGAAGATTCACAGCATGAATGTGCATGATGCTATCATGTCAACATGGACCAGGATCGCTAGAATATGTTTCCAGCACCTTGTTGAATCCATGCCACGAGGAATTCAGGCTGTTCTGGGGGCAAAGGGGGAGGAGCTAGAAGGGTGTTCCTAATAAAGTGGCCACTGAGTGTATATTGAAAAGCTCTCAACATTGTAGGAACAAAAGCTAGCAGTGTTTCCTTGTCATATTCCATCACACAGGATAGATTTTTTACCTCAAGTGATGAAAGTTGTCGTCCTGAGCTGGGAGACTTCAATAGTGTGATCAGAATATTAAACAGAACATCAGTGCAAGTCATTCTCGCAACACCAGAGTTAAATGTTCAAATTTTAATGCTTCCTATGGTCAGGTTTGAAGTGTTTCTACCTAGGGGTAGGGGGGCTTCTTCTCTGGGAGGAGTGCCACTCTCTCCAGCATCTCTCGGCATAAATGATTGGGATATTTATTCTTTAGTGTAAATTTGCTGACTTGGCCGATGACACTTCACAAGTCATGGACATGGATTGTGGAATGTGAAAAATAGGCTTTGAATAGTTTTACTTGCTTTGTGATCATGATTTATGGAAGAAATTACAATAAAACTTGTGATTGCAAATATGTAAAAATACCACAGTGAAAGTAGGAAATAAAACCTGAGCACTTTCATGTGGTTACACACATCTTCACAGGAATAAGATGAGGCAAGAGAAGCACATTTTATATGTTAAACACTGAAGGGACACCTCACTCAGAGAGGTGACAAATCATCCACTGAAGTACCACCTATATATATAATATGACACTGAACTGATGACAGTAGCAAGTCGATAACGATAGTGTAAATGTGTAAGGCTCTGTGTATTGAGTTTCTCTCCCCCACTGCCTCGCCCAAGTCTTTCTACTTTTCAACCACCTTGAGACTAAAGAAATACTTCCTTACATCCCTGTGCTGAAAAAAAAATGGTAGATATGGTTGCAGCAGTTGTGTTATGCCCAGAGGGAGAGAGGGAGGAAGATTGAATGTCACATGGTATTTAATGATACCATGGAAGCAGCATGCACCTCCCAGCAAGTTAAGCTCATGTGTTGTCAGGCCGCATCACTGTGATGCAGGTACGTGCAGGATATATTGCCCCCATACGCTTAATTTCCTCAGGAAATCTACGCAGCGTTTACTGTGTTCTCTCAGCCTCCCATGCTGTCCTTGCCCACTTGTTAAGCGTCACCTGTACCTCCCCAGCTTGTCACGGCCATTTACAGCACGACAGAGGTGAGTTTAGTGGGTTTTTTTTCTGGGGGAGAGTTCCCGGTGGTCGGGTCCACACTGGGCTCCATTTACGTGAGTGTGAGGTGACTGATTCTCTCCTTCATACATTACCTACACTGTCACCTCCACCACTCAGTCAATCAATCCCTCTATAAGGGAACAATGCCCACGTCCCAAGACTATTCAACATCTTATCAGAAGATATCAGAAACACTGTTGGGACAAGTGTAGAAGCCTTCAAGAGGAAGCTGGACCAGTATCTTCACCAGGCGCCAGATCAACCAGGCTGTGATGGATATATGGGTCAGCGGGCCACCAGCAGCAACAGCCTGGTTGGCCAGGCAAACACCAGATGAGCCTAGCCCAAGGCCGGGCTCTGGGAGTAGAAAAACTGGGAATTCACCAAAGATATATCCGTGTCTTCAGCTTCCACGTGTTCCCTTGATTCTCGTCTTCTTAATATAGTCTGTACCTGTTTATTTCATTTAAATTTTTGTATATTGTAATCATGTCTTCTCTTGTCCTCTCCACCAGGCTCGTCACTTGTATTTCCTTCAAACTCTTGCTTATAGTGTATCTCTTTCAGTTCAGTACTGAGTTGCAAACTTTTACAAGTTTTCCAGCATATTCACGTGTGTGTGTGTGTGTGTGTGTGTGTGTGTGTGTGTGTGTGGAAGATTACCTGTTTGCAATTATTTATATTAGCACGAACAAAGAAGTTCTCGCAGTGTTGCATAGTTGTCAGTGTTGCACATTCTTCATAGGTTGTGACACTTCTTGATTGTTGCAGGATCCCAGTCCCGTTTCCTCCACTATTCTCATGAGAAGACAAACTTGCTAATATTCTCTTCGACTTGGCTGTTTTCTCTCCTTTTGTTGCTTCCTCACCTTGTTGATCCTGCTGGGAAGTCTTCTATATTCTTCTATATCGTATTCTTTTACGACCTTATATTCTTTATCTTGTCTTGTGTCAAACAACGAGAGAATTTGTGTGTTTGTGCGCGTTAAGAATTCTTTGTAACTCTGTTTTTTTTTTTAAGCTCGGGTAAGCATTTTGAAGTGTGTGTTTAGACTTTGATGTTAACGTTTGAACACCACGAAAACATTGTTCACTTCAGTGTTCAAACACAGCAAAGAAATCTTTATGATTGAAGGTTTCACTCACTGAAGGCTCTGTGAGATGAGGTTTCACCCGTTAAAGGCTTCATCTGGTATTTAGTTCATAAATTCCCCAGTGGCTGGCATTTTGTATATATAATAAGTTATCAGCTTTAAGGGTTTATTATGCCAGCATTCGCAGCCTTACAGTTATATATACATTTGTTTCTTCTAATAAACATTCATATTAGTTAAAAGCTTCGTCAGTGAGGCTGTCCGCAGTTCGACGTTACCATCACAACTCAGTTGGTCAGGATTTTTTTTCAGGAATTTGTCAAGATTCCCTCTTGAAGACGGTCGGGGTCTGTTGGTATTTCTTATTTGTTATGGGAGGATGTTGGACAATCTTGACTCGTCGATGCTTATCCAGTTCTCTTCTGGTGAATGTATTGTGTCACTACTTTTATTGGAGGTGCAAAATACCTTTATTGAAAAATACGTATTGAGTACACTAAGAGATATACACAAATACACTAAGAGATAACTCAAGTGTAATGGGACCAAGACTTCAGCACGCTTCCGTTGTACATAAAGGGAATTACCAACAATCGCCTGACCGTCTTCAAACGGGAACTTGATAAGCTCCTTAAGTCTTTTGTTGATCAGTGTATTTGTGGTGCATACAGTGAGGTGCGTGCGACTAGCACCACTAGCCTGGCCTGCGACCGAGCCTCGGGGGCAGTGACCCCCGAAATCGATTCCAGGTAGACTCCAGGTAGATATTTTGTAATGTCTCCCGAGCCTCAAGCTCTGATGAGTAGTAATTTCAATGTGCAGATTTGGAATAATTCCCTCCAGTATCTTCTCGCTTATTATTTAGGGCGTACAGCTTAAGGAACCTTCAACACTCCCAGTGATTTAGGTGTCCAAGTTTAGACGAGCAGTGATGTTTTCTCAGTGAATTCTGGTGATCAGCAGCTTCTACAAAAGTGTGTGTGTGCAACTGAAACACACTGTGTATCTTTAGTAGTTACTTATTACTAAGGCACATTTCCATCACCTGCCACTTAATACGTTACCTGCCGCTTATATACATTAGCTGATACTTATATATACATTACCTGCCACTTATATACATTACATGCCACTGTGATGTACAGTGATTACTGTGATATATTGTGATAACTGTGATATGCAGTAATTACTGTGTTGTTGAGGCGCCAGGGGTTATTTACTCTACTGAGGCAGACATCCTGAGCATGTAAGTGAAGGTCTTATCTTATCTTTCTGGTGTGCACAGTGTGCGTGTGTGTGTGTGTGTGTGTGTACTCACCTAATTGTGGTTGCAGGGGTCGAGACTCAGCTCCTGGCCCCGCCTCTTCGCTGTCCGCTACTTGGTCTCTGCTCTCCCTGCTCCATGAGCTTTATCATAACTTGTCTTAAAACTATGTATGGTTCCTGCCTCCACTATATCGTTCGCTAGACTATTCCACTTCCTAACTACTCTATGGCTGAAGAAATGCTTCCTAACATCCCTTTGACTCATCTGAGTCTTCAGCTTCCAGTTGTGTCCCCTTGTGTGTGTGTGTACGTGTGTGTATTCACCTAGTTGTGGTTGCAGGGGTCGAGTCACAGCTCCTGGCGTGTGTGTGTGTGTGTGTGAGAGAGAGAGAGAAGAGAGAGAGAGAGAGAGAGAGAGGATCGCTGTGATGTTTATTTTCTTGCTTGGCCTTGGAGGGTGTGGCAGCATCAACAGCAACAAGAACAGTATAAGCTATAACAGGGACAACAGTAATAACATTAGCAGCGACAACAACATCATTTGTAGCAAGAGGTGTATCAGCAGCAGTAACAGCATCAACTACAACAGCAGCAGTAACAACATGAACTGCAACAGCAGTAATACCAGTATCAACTACCACAGCGGTTTTAACAGAATCAGCAACAACAGTAACAATAGCAGTAGCAACAGTGGTAACAGCAACAACAATAGTAGCAGTGGTAACAGCAGCAACAGTAGCAGCAGTGGTAATATCAGCAACAGTGGCAGCAGTGGTAACAGCAGCAACAATAGCAGCAGTGGTAACAAAAGCAACAGTAGCAGCAGTGGTAACAACAGTAACAATAGCAGCAGTGGTAATAGCAGCAGTGGTAATAGCAGCAGTGGTAATAGCAGCAGTGGTAACAGCAGCAACAACAGTAGTGGTAACAGTAGCAGCAGTGGTAACAGCAGCAACAATAGCAGCAGTGGTAACAGCAGCAACAATAGTAGTGGTAACAGTAGCAGCAGTGGTAACAGCAGCAACAACAGTAGTGGTAACAGTAGCAGCAGTGGTAACAGCAGCAACAATAGCAGCAGTGGTGACAGCAGCAACAATAGTAGTGGTAACAGTAGCAGCAGTGGTAACAGCAGCAACAATAGCAGCAGACAGACTAGTCCTGGCAGCAGACTCTGAGGCGACGTTCTCCACATAGAGTGCTTATCTTACTGCCCCGCCCTGATAGAGTAGCCTGTTGGTGCCCCCCTCCTGTACGTGTAGCCACTTTCTCAGTAACTGCTGCTGCTGTTGCTGTTGTTTCGTTATAGCTGCTGATACTGCTGCTGTTTCGTTATAGCTGCTGATACTGCTGCTGTTGTTTCGTTATAACTGCTGATACTGCTGCTGTTGTTTCGTTATAGCTGCTGATACTGCTGCTGTTGTTTCGTTATAACTGCTGATACTGCTGCTGCTGTTTCGTTATAGCTGCTGATACTGCTGCTGTTGTTTCGTTATAACTGCTGATACTGCTGCTGTTGTTTCGTTATAGCTGCTGATACTGCTGCTGTTGTTTCGTTATAACTGCTGATACTGCTGCTGTTTCGTTATAGCTGCTGATACTGCTGCTGTTGTTTCGTTATAACTGCTGATACTGCTGCTGTTGTTTCGTTATAGCTGCTGATACTGCTGCTGTTGTTTCGTTATAACTGCTGATACTGCTACTGCTGTTTCGTTATAGCTGCTGATACTGCTGCTGTTTCGTTATAACTGCTGATACTGCTGCTGCTGTTTCGTTATAGCTGCTGATACTGCTGCTGTTGTTTCGTTATAACTGCTGATACTGCTGCTGCTGTTTCGTTATAGCTGCTGATACTGCTGCTGTTGTTTCGTTATAACTGCTGATACTGCTGCTGTTGTTTCGTTATAGCTGCTGATACTGCTGCTGTTGTTTCGTTATAACTGCTGATACTGCTGCTGTTGTTTCGTTATAACTGCTGATACTGCTGCTGTTGTTTCGTTATAACTGCTGATACTGCTGCTGTTGTTTCGTTATAGCTGCTGATACTGCTGCTGTTGTTTCGTTATAACTGCTGATACTGCTGCTGCTGTTTCTTTGTTACTGTTGAAGCGTCTGTCTTGTGTCTATATGGGAACAAGTTTGCTCTGTGTGTACTGCCATATATGTCACGCAAGTCTGTGAGCACTAGTTAGTGGGAACACTGGTTATTATGAATACAGGTTAATGTGAACACTGGTTAATGTGAACGCTGGGTAGTGCGGATAATGGTAATCCAGGATTACGCAAATGTAGTCATGTTGGCAGGTCAAGTGTTAGGCGAGAGTTTGTTGTACAGTCTCGTATACCTTGTGAGGTAACATTCAATTGTTTATTTTACTACCAACGGCAGGGATATTTCTTTGTGTCTGTCTCTGTCTCTCTCTCTCTCTGTCTGTCTGTCTCTCTCTCTCTCTCTCTCTCTCTCTCTCTCTCTCTCTCTCTCTCTCTCTCTCTCTCTCTCTATGTTAATGATGAGTCAGGCAGGCAAGTGAATGAAGAGGTATTTCCCATTATAGTTTAGCGTCAGGTGTGTGATGGATGGTGCTGCATGTATGTGTACCATCCTGGTGTCCTGTGTACGTGTGGGTGTGATGTATGATTCCAGGCGGGTTTGCCCTTTTTTTTTTCAACACTAACACTGATGTGTGTGTACATCCATTTGTTTTTGCAAAGGAATTGTCCGCTAACCACTGGCTTAACTGATTCTTGATTGCCAGACACATACCCGTTCTTTTAACTGTTTATCTTGTTTGCCTCCATCGCCTCTTTCTTTAATTTCTTATATTTATTACTCTGAAACTTGTTTTTCTCTTGTGTGCTTCAAGTGTGTCTTCAGCTGTGTTCACAGTCTCCACTTTGAATCTTCAACATCATGTCCACGTTCAGGTTGCCAAGTGACCTGATTATTACTTATGGGAAAATTTAGCATCAGATCTGTCTTTGGTCTAGAAAGATACGTGTGCAAACACTGGGATATATTTTTTTTAGAAAACGTTTCGGTCCTGGAACTTTGATCACTAGAAGTGATGAAGGTCCCAGGACCGAAACTTTTATAATAAATATATCCTAGTGTTTGTTCACGTGTCTTTCTAGATCAATTTGTGGGTATCTGTTAGCAAGGTTTATACCAGGTCTGTCTTTAAGAGGTGGTAGTTGTTGGACTTTCAGATCACCTGGATCTCATAGCCATAAAATATTTACCAAGATAAAATTTGAAAACAAAAACGCTGAACACAGTTGCTATCATACCAAGTTAAAATAACCAACTTTAGTTAAAAATGTCATTATATTATTTATGTTAAGACTCAACTGAAAGTTCTCAGAGGTCCCTAAAGGCACCTCGGTAATTATGAAACCATGACGAAGATGAAGATACACAGTTAAAATATGTTCCACAGTCAGTAGCACATCACAACAACCTGTCCTTGTATTGTTTGTAACGACTTGACACAAAAAAAATTTCACATTAGTTGCATCTGTATCCATTTACCTACACAGAGGAGAGCAGGAGCGCCTACGACCAGATGACTGGGGGCGAGATGTGTGTGTGCTCGATCCTCAGTCGACAGAGATTCATCTCACATTGTGTTTTCAATGTGAGTTTCGAGAGTCTTCCAACTCCCGGAGCCCAGCCATTGGCCAGGCTTGTCTGGTGCTTGCCTGGTCAATCAGGCTGTTGCTGGCCTGCGGCACCCACATATCCATCACAGCCTGGTTGATCTGGCACCTGGTGAAGATACTTGTCCAGTTTCCTCTTGAAGACTTCTACACTTGTTCCAGCGGTGTTTTTGATATCTTCTGGTAAGATGTTGAATAATCTGGGGCCACGGATGTTGATACAGTGTTCCCTTATTGTGCCCACCGCACTCCTGCTCTTCACTGGGTTTATTTTGCACGTCCTCCAAACCGTGCTATAGTGCTTCGTGTTGGACTGTGCTGCTAGCACTAATAACATGATTGATCGGGTCTCCTTCCTCTTGATTACCTGATCTATCAGCCTGTTGTGGGCTGGTAGCAGGGAGCTCAACGTATGCACTACAACCCAGCTGATCAGCAGCTGGTCAAGACTAGCTTGGATACTTTCAGGGGACCTGAAAGTATCCAAGACCGTTGTGTACCCACCCTGGTGGACCAGAGGAACTGGAAGTATCCAAGACCGTTGTGTACCCACCCTGGTGGACCAGAGGACCTGGAAGTATCCAAGACCGTTGTGTACCCACCCTGGTGGACCAGAGGACCTGGAAGTATCCAAGACCGTTGTGTACCCACCCTGGTGGACAAGAGGAACTGGAAGTATCTAAGACCGTTGTGTACCCACCCTGGTGGACCAGAGGACTTGGAAGTATCCAAGATCGTTGTGTACCCACCCTGGTGGACCAGAGGAACTGGAAGTATCCAAGACCGTTGTGTACCCACCCTGGTGGACCAGAGGACCTGGAAGTATCCAAGACCGTTGTGTACCCACCCTGGTGGACCAGGGGACCGGGGAGTGCCCATGGGGACACATCACTGGTATTTTTATCAACTTTTGATGAAACACTTTGGCGCACGACCAAACATTTTGTATAAAGAGAGAGAGAGAGAGAGAGAGAGAGAGAGAGAGAGAGAGAGATTTATTATTTAATAGTAAATTTAGGTACGTATAATTATAAGATATAACAATAGTAATGTTGTGTATTTCCATAAATTAATGTCGCTACTTGATTATTAAAGCGAGTTCCTTGTTTGTTTGTTTAATATAGAAGCAGCGTATGTCAAGGACCACCTCCACACCCCTGTCCTTGTTTGTCCTACAACCCTGGTGCAGGACCACCTGTCCTTGTTTATCCTACAACCCTGGTGCAGGACCACCTGTCCTTGTTTATCCTACAACCCTGGTGCAGGACCACCTGTCCTTGTTTGTCCTACAACCCTGGTGCAGAACCACCTGTCCTTGTTTATCCCACAACCCTGGTGCAGGACCAGTGAACATTGAGTAAGGTTTACAGGGGGTCGAGTCTCAGCTCCAGGCCCCGCTTCTTATCAGCGAAGGGTCCATCACCTTTAAGTAAAAGTCGGATAATGTAGATGTTTTGTATACTACTTGAAAAAAAGTAATTCGTTATTCTACTTTTTACTTTTATGAGTTTTTTTCCTTCCGAAGTTCAGTTCACTGTTTTTATTGTGTGTGTGTACTCACCTAGTTGTGGTTGCAGGAGTCGAGTCATAGCTCCTGGCCCCGCTGTGTGTGTGTGTGTGTGTGTGTACCGAAAGTGCCTGATCAGCCAGGCTATGATGGACCATTGTTAAGTCACAACTGAGGCGAGAAAACGTAGAGAAGTACAGGAGATACTACGAGAAGCGGAGGTGGAGTAGTAGTAGTAGTAGTAGTTGTGGTAGTAGTAGTAGTAGTAGTTGTGGTAGTGGTAGTAGAAGTAGTAGCAGCGAGGCTGTGTGACCTGTCAGCAGCACCAGGCTGGGTGACCAGGCTTCAGGCTGGTCTGCAAGGGTAGAAAATCTCCGAATCTTTCCACAGGTACTGCTTCAGTACCTGGAAAGTGACATGTATTCTCCAGTACCTGGAAAGTGACATGTATTCTCCAGTACCTGGAAAGTCACATGTATTCTCCAGTACCTGGAAAGTCACATGTATTCTCCAGTACCTGGAAAGTCACATGTATTCTCCAGTACCTGGAAAGTCACATGTATTCTCCAGTACCTGGAAAGTCACATGTATTCTCCAGTACCTGGAAAGTCACATGTATTCTCCAGTACCTGGAAAGTCACATGTATTCTCCAGTACCTGGAAAGTCACAGGTACTGCTCCAATACCACTAAGATAATTATAGTGCTACTGAGCTGGACTTATCAGAGGCACCTGACAGACTCTTCATATCTTGTTGACCTATTTTCGTTGAGTCATGGCTTATTTAATCTCAGCAGATATATTCAGTGTTGAATTTATAATGGTTGACCTCTCACTTGGGGCGAGGCTGATCTGGTTGTGCAGGTCTGGTGGTCTGCTGAGGTCTGGAGGGGCAGATTTGGTATGTATGCAGTCTGGTAAATATAATGACTTGTTATGTATACAGGTTCCGTCTGTATACAGGTTTAGTATACATGGACAGTTGATATATATACAGATTTTGTATGTATGTACGTCTGCTTTGTGTTCAAGTTTCATATGTACAAAGGAGGTAGTTGAGTTATGGTGCAGAGGCTTAGTGTGGGAGGGGGAGCAGGGGCATGGTGGGGATGAGGGAGAGGAGCAGGAATATGGTGGAGGAGAGGGAGAGGAACAGGGACATGGTGGGGATGAGGGAGAGGAGCAGGAATATGGTGGAGGAGAGGGAGAGGAGCAGGGACATGGTGGGGAAGGGGGAGAGGAGCAGGGGCATGGTGGGGAAGGGGGAGAGGAGCAGGAATATGGTGGAGGAGAGGTAGAGGAACAGGGACATGGTGGGGAAGGGGGAGAAGAGCAGGGGCATGGTGGGGAAGGGGGGGAGGAGCAGGGGCATGGTGGGGAAGGGGCGGGGTACAGGAACATGATATTTCAGCGAATCAAAGCGCTTGTGCTCTCTCACTTAGGGTATTGCTCATTGTTAACGGCTCCGTCCAGGGCAGGAGAGACATGAGAGCTGGAGCGGATCCAGACATCATTTACATCCTGTATAGAGCAATGAAGCATTTAAATTACTGGGAACACCTCAAAATTCTAAATATGTACTTGCTGGAGTGGAAAGGAAGATAGAGAGAGATACATGATAATATATATATATACTTGGAAAGTACTTGAGGGCCTTGGCCTAAATCTACACACTACCACAACAACATACTGGAGTGAGAGATATGGGAGAAAATTTAAATTATACCCAGTGAAAAGCTGGGGCGCCATAGACACAATAAGAGAACATCGTATCAACATCCGTCGCAATAGACTATTTAATATCTAACCAGAAGATATCAGAAACACTGCTGGGACACGTGTAGAAATCTTCAAAAGGAAACTGGACAAGTACCTCCACCAAGTGTCAAATCATCCAGCCTGTAATGGATATGTGGGCCAATGGGCCGCCAGCAGCAACAGTCTGATTGATTAGGCAAGAACCAGAGCTCAGGATATGACATCCCATCAGGATTGGAGGTTTCTAACACGTTTTTCCACATTTTCACAAAACAGTCGTCTAGCATACGGGTACCTATTTTTGTTGCTAGGTGGGTACGGGCAGCAGCGACGTAAGGAAACGTGCCCATATGTTTCTCCTCGCCTGGAGACGTGCAGGGGCAAGGTAGTGAGAGGGTATAGGCTGGTTTGGCAGGTTTGCTGGCTGGTACTGGACACTGCGGCCATACTTGCTGCCACTATCTGTCATCACTGGAATACAAACAGAATGCAGATGTAGTATTCACAGACACTGCACAAATAACGCACGGACTCGGCAGACTGTGCAACATATCCCCCAATAAAAAGCAGGGGTGCCATGAGCACACTTAATAACATGTTCATTTTTCCACTATAATGTACCTTGTCCATAATTACTATCGCATTTGCTTTGTCTGTTTCGTAAGGTGTCAGGGGCCCAGATTTCAATAGCCTCCCATCGTACATAAGGAAGGTTACCATTAGACCCCTGGCTGTCTTCAGGAGGGAGCTGTATAGATTCCTAAAGTCATTACCAGACCAGACCAGGTAGATATTGGAAGACAGAAAAACTAGGGGACACATGACAGTATACAAAATCCTCAGAACTGATAGGACAGGGATAGACTGAGAGGCGGGAAACCGGTACATGGGGGTACAGTTGGAAGTTGAAGACACGGAAAGTCATAGGGATGTCAGGAAATACTTCTTCAGCCTCAGGGTGGTCAGAAAGTTGACGGAGAGGTGATAAAGGCAATCTTAATACATTGTTTTAAAAGAAGGTATGGCAGGACTCAGGAGGTTAGGAGGGAGCGAGCCTGGCCAACTGTAAGTTGAGATACGGGGCCAGGAGCTGAGCTTCAACCCATGCAACCACCTATAGGTGCGTACTCACACACACACACACACACACAAACACACACACACACCACAAAAGGAGTAGTCTGGTCTGAGTGGGAAGGTTATCAACGTTAATTGAGGTTGACAAAAACGCGAATACAAATGGCGAGGTATGTGAGCATCGCCAGCCTCCCCCCCCCTTCCACTTCCCTTACGAACACCCCTCCCCTATCATTACCCCCTCCCCATCTTTACCCCCCAGGCCCACCCCATAACTGGATGCAGGTGAGTGGGGCAAGTTTTTATGGGGGCGTGGTGGTGGTAGTGGCTGCGGGTGTTGTGGTGGTGCTGGTTCATGGCGCCAGGTTGGTGGTGGTGGTAGTGGCTACAGGTGTTGTGGTGGTGGTGATTATCATAGTGGTGGTTGTTGTGGTGATGGTGAGGATCATAGTGGTGATTGTTGTGGTGGTGAGGATCATGGTGGTGGTTGTTGTTGTGGTGGTGAGGATCATAGTGGTGGTTGTTGTTGTGGTGATGGTAAGGATCATAGTGGTTGTTGTTGTGGTGATGGTGAGGATCATAGTGGTGGTTGTTGTTGTGGTGGTGAGGATCATAGTGGTGGTTGTTGTGGTGGTGATGGTGAGGATCATAGTGGTGGTTGTTGTGGTGGTGATGGTGAGGATCATAGTGGTGGTTGTTGTGGTGGTGATGGTGAGGATCATAGTGGTGGTTGTGTTGGTGATGGTGAGGATCATAGTGGTGGTTATGGTTGTTGTGGTGATGGTGAGGATCATAGTGGTGGTTGTTGTGGTAGTGATGGTGAGGATCATAGTGGTTGTTGTGGTGATGGTGAGGATCATAGTGGTGGTTGTGTTGGTGATGGTGATGATCATAGTGGTGGTTGTTGTGGTGATGGTGAGGATCATAGTGGTGGTTGTGTTGTGATGGTGAGGATAATAGTGGTAGTTATGGTTGTTGTGTTGATGGTGAGAATCATAGTAGTGGTTGTTGTGGTGGTGATGGAGAGGATCATAGTGGTGGTTGTTGTGGTGATGGTGAGGATCTAGTGGGGGTTGTTGTTGTGGTGATGGTGAGGATCATAGTGGTTGTTGTGTTGGTGATGGTGAGGATCATAGTGGTGGTTATGGTTGTTGTGGTGTTGATGGTGAGAATCATAGTGGTGGTTGTTGTGGTGGTGATGGTGAGGATCATAGTGGTGGTTGTTGTGGTGGTGATGGTGAGGATCATAGTGGTGGTTGTTGTTGTGGTGATGGTGAGGATCATAGTGGTGGTGGTGATGGTGAGGATCATAGTGGTGGTTGTGATGGTGAGGATCATAGTGGTGGTTATGGTGGTGGTGACAATGATTGTGTTGAATGGCACTAGTAGTGATAATGACGAGGTTGCCTTCACTCTTGTAAGAGTGCAGCTAGAGTACTGTTTTTAGCTTGAGAAATTTTGACACGATTTCCACTGCCTCAGCCCGGCTCACCTGAGTAATTCCACTCCTGACCAGGAAGACACTGTCTTCACTCCTGACCAGGAAGACACTGTCTTCACTCCTGACCAGGAAGACACTGTCTTCACTCCTGACCAGGAAGACACTGTCTTCACTCATGACCAGGAAGACACTGTCTTCACTCATGACCAGGAAGACACTGTCTTCACTCATGACCAGGAAGACACTGTCTTCACTCATGACCAGGAAGACACTGTCTTCACTCATGACCAGGAAGACACTGTCTTCACTCATGACCAGGAAGACACTGTCTTCACTCATGACCAGGAAGACACTGTCTTCACTCATGACCAGGAAGACAATGTCTTCACTCATGACCAGGAAGACACTGTCTTCACTCATGACCAGGAAGACACTGTCTTCACTCATGACCAGGAAGACACTGTCTTCACTCATGACCAGGAAGACACTGTCTTCACTCATGACCAGGAAGACACTGTCTTCACTCATGACCAGGAAGACACTGTCTTCACTCATGACCAGGAAGACACTGTCTTCACTCATGACCAGGAAGACAATGTCTTCACTCATGACCAGGAAGACACTGTCTTCACTCATGACCAGGAAGACACTGTCTTCACTCATGACCAGAAAGACACTGTCTTCACTCCTGACCAGGAAGACACTGTCTTCACTCATGACCAGGAAGACACTGTCTTCACTCCTGACCAGGAAGACACTGTCTTCACTCCTGACCAGGAAGACACTGTCTTCACTCATGACCAAGACACTGTCTTCACTCCTGACCAGGAAGACACTGTCTTCACTCATGACCAGGAAGACACTGTCTTCACTCATGACCAGGAAGACACTGTCTTCATTCCTGACCAGGAAGACACTGTCTTCACTCATGACCAGGAAGACACTGTCTTCACTCATGACCAGGAAGACACTGTCTTCACTCATGACCAGGAAGACACTGTCTTCACTCATGACCAGGAAGACAGTTTTCATCCGTTAAAACACAGCTTTGACTCAGTGAAGAACCGAGGACGTAGACACAGCTTTCACTCAGTGAAGAACAGCCGATGATCAGAAGCCTAGAGAGTCAGCTTTCACTAAGTACACCGCATGAACGGAAGCACAAAAAAACTCTACTTTCACTCTCCGAGTGAAGAACAGCGAAAGAACTAGAAGAACATACAGTGGAGTGTCAGCACTCGCTTCTGTGTGTGTACTCACCTAGTTGTGCTCACCTAGTTGTGGTTGCAGGGGTCGATTCAAAGCTCCTGGCCCCGCCTCTTCACTGGCCGCTACTGGGTCACTCTCCCTGCGCCATAAGCTTTATCATACCTCTGCTTAAAGCTATGTATAGAGCCTGCCTCCACTACATCGCTTCCTAAACTATTCCACTTCCCGACAACTCTGTGACTGAAGAAATACTTCCTAACATCTCTGTGATTCATCTGAGTCTTCAACTTCCATCTGTGTCCCCTTGTTGTTGTGTCCCATCTCTGGAACATTCTGTCTCTGTCCACTTTGTCAATTCCTCTCAGTATCTTATATGTTGTTATCATGTCTCCCTATCTCTCCTGTCCTCCAGTGTCGTCAGGTCCATTTCCCTTAACCTCCCTCGTAGGACATACCCTTAGCTCCGGGACTAGTCTTGTTGCAAACCTTTGCACTTTCTCGAGCTTCTTCACATGCTTGGCTAGGTGTGGGTTCCAAACTGGTGCTGCATACTCCAATATGGGCCTAACGTACACAGTGTACAGGGTCCTGAACGATTCTTTATTAAGATGTCGGAATGCTGTTCTTAGGTTTGCTAGGCGCCCATATGCTGCAGCAGTTATTTGGTTGATGTGCGCCTCAGGAGATGTGTCTGGTGTTATACTCACCCCAAGATCTTTTCCTTGATTGAGGTTTGCAGTCTCTGGCCCCCTAGGCTGTACTCCGTCTGCGGTCTTCTTTGCCCTTCCCCAATCTTCATGACTTTGCACTTGGTGGGGTTGAACTCCAGGAGCCAGTTGCTGGACCAGGCTTGCAGGCTGTCCAGATCCCTTTGTAGTTCTGCCTGGTCCTCGTCCGATTGAATTCTTCTCATCAACTTCACATCATCTGCAAACAGGGACACTTCGGAGTCTATTCCTTCCGTCATGTCGTTCACAAATACCAGAAACAGCACTGGTCCCAGGACTGACCCCTGTGGAACCCCGCTCGTCACCGGCGCCCACTCTGACACCTCGCCACGTACCATGACTCGCTGCTGTCTCCCTGACAGGTATTCCCTGATCAATGTAGTGCCTTCCCTGTTACCCCTGCCTGGTCCTCCAGCTTCTGCACTAATCTCTTGTGTGGAACTGTGTCAAACGCCTTCTTACAATCCAAGAATATGCAATCTACCCACCCTCTCTCTCTTGCCTTATCGCTGTCACCCTGTCGTAGAACTCCAGTAGGTTTGTGACACAGGATTTCCCGTCCCTGAAACCGTGTTGGCCGTCGTTGATAAGCTCATTCCTTTCTAGGTGCTCAACCACCCTTCTCCTGACTATCTTCTCCATGACCTTGCATACAATACATGTCAGTGACACTGGTCTGTAGTTTAGTGCTACGTTCCTGTCTCCTTTTTAAAAATTGGAACTACATTTGCTGTCTTCCAAACCTCAGGTAGTTGCCCTGTTTCGATAGATGTGTTGAAGATCGTTGTTAGGGGTACACATAGCTCCTCTGCTCCCTCTCTCAGGACCCATGGAGAGATGTTATCTGGCCCCATCGCCTTTGAAGTATCTAGCTCGCTTAGTAGCCTCTTCACTTCCTCCTCATTTGTGTGTATTGTGTCCAGCACTTGATGGTGTACCCTACCTCTCCTCCTTTCTGGAGGCCCTTCTATCTCCTCTGTGAACACCTCTTTGAATCTCATGTTGAGCTCCTCACACACTTCCCGGTCATTTCTTGTGACCTCCCTCCTACCTTCCTCAGCCTGATCACCTGGTCCTTGACTGTTGTTCTCCTCCTGATGTGGCTGTACAGCAGCTTTGGGTCAGATTTGGCTTTCGCTGCTATGTCATTCTCGTACTGTCTTTGGGCCTCCCTTCTGATCTGTGCATATTCATTTCTGGCTCTACGACTGCTCTCCTTATTCTCCGGGGTTCTTTGCCTTCTGTACCTCTTCCATTCCCTTGCACACTTGGTTTTGGCTTCCCTGCACCTTTGGGTGAACCATGGGCTCATCCTGTCTTTTTCGCTTCTCCTGTTACCCTTGGGTATAAACCTCTCCTCAGCTTCCTTGCAAATTGTTGTCATATATTCCATCATCTCGTCTACTGACTTCCCTGCCATCTCTCTGTCCCACTGAACTCTGTGCAGGAAGTTCCTCATGCCCACATAGTCACCTTTCTTGTAGTTTGGCTTCATTTGTGCAGCCCTTCCTGCTTCCCCTCCACTTGTAACTCTACTATGTATTCGAAACTTAGAACCATATGATCACTGGCCCCAAGGGGCTTTCATGTGTGATGTCCTCAATATCTGCACTACTCAGGGTGAATACTAGGTCCAGTCTCGCTGGTTCGTCATTTCCTCTCTCTCTGGTAGTGTCCCTTACGTGTTGGTACATGAGATTTTCCAGTACCACCTCCAGCATCTTAGCCCTCCACGTTTCTTGGCCCCCATGTGGCTCCAAGTTCTCCCAATCAATTTCCTTATGGTTGAAGTCACCCATGATCAGTAGCTTCGCCCTGCTCGCGCGAGCCCTTCTGGCCACTTCTGCCAGAGTGTCAATCATCGCTCTGTTACTCTCATCATACTCTTGCCTTGGCCTCCTGCTGTTCTGTGGTGGGTTATACATCACTGCAATTACCACCTTGGGACCTCCAGACTGTAGCATCCCTACTATGTAATCCCCAGCTTCTCCTCCGTCTCCTCTCTCCATCTCGTCAAAATCCCATCGGTTTTGATCAGCAGTGCCACTCCTCCACCCCCTCTGTTCCCTCTGTCTTTCCTCAGGATCTGGTATCCCATTGGAAAGATGGCATCTGTTATCATACCTGTGAGCTTGGTTTCTGTGAGAGCTATTATGTCCGGTGATGCCTCTTTGACTCTTTCGTGCCACTCCTCCCACTTATTTGTTATTCCATCAGCATTGGTGTACCATACCTTCAGTTTCCTCTCTACTACTGTGTTTTGGGGGTCTGTGAGGGTGGGGGACCTGGTGGTGTACTGTGGGATTCTATAGTGGAGTGTTGGGTGGGGGCTGAGATTGTTGGTTGTAGTTTGTGTTGGGATAGTGTGCTTGGTTGTTGGGTGTTTGGGATGGTTCTGTGTGTGCTTGTTCTTGTTGCTCCGCCCTGCTCTGGTTGTCCTCTACTGATTCTGTCCTTGTCCCTCCTCCTCGCTCCTTTCGCCTTTGTGTCCTCTCCCTCAGCTGCTGTCGTTCTGTTTTTGTTCTGTCCCGGTCTAGGAACACCCTCCTGTATTCTTCCGTTTCCTTCAATCGTGGTTTCTCTTGGAGGATTCTGTCTCTCTCTGTTTCTGTCCTGAGAATCAGCTTGAGCGGTCGTTTTCTCCCTTCGAGTACCCCTATTCTCTGAAAATTTACAATCTCGGACATGTCTTCTTCACCTATTTCTTTGAGTATGCTCTCAATCTCCTTTCTTTCTGCCTGCCGTCTTTCAGTGTGTGTCCTTCCCTCACTCTCCTTCAGCCCATGAATAAACACTGCCTTTGCCCTCTCCTCCTCCCATTGCCTTTCCCTCTGCAGCTCAGGCTCCTGTTTCTCCCTTCTTTTTCCTGTTGCTCTTGGTGGCATGATCGTTCCTCTGCATTTGCCCTATTCCCTCTCCACCTGCTCTCAGCTGCTCACCCTCTTCGCTCCTTGGCCCTGCTTGGTAGGCAGATACGGCCATAGCGTAAGTTACATCTTCCTTCCCGATGGGCCCCCTTGATGCTGTGTCTTTACTGGTCAATACCCCTGTAACCTGCTTCAGCCTGTTTACCTCATCTTCTAGGCCCCTTATCCTGGCTACTGCATCTTCAGCTTGTGCCTCCCAGTTCTTCTTTTCCTCCTCCAACCTCTTTTCCAGTTTCACAGAAAGCTCTCTCTCCATCTTTGCAGAAAGCTCTCCTAGTTTTCTCTCCCACTCTTGTTCCATCCTTTTGCACTGCTCTTTCATCCATTCTTCCTTACCAGAGCCGTTCTCCTCTGGACCCTGGGTCCTGCGAGTCCCTACCACCATTTTTTTTTTTGTGTGTGTGTGTGTGTGTGTGTGTACTCACCTAGTTCTCACCTAGTTGTGGTTGCAGGGGTCGAGTCATAGCTCCTGGCCCCGCCTCTTCACTGACCGCTACTGGGTCTCTCTCCCTTCGCCATGAGCCTTATCATACCTCTTCTTAAAGCTATGAATGGATCCTGTGTGTGTGTGTGTGTGTGTGTGTGTGTGTGTGTAGCTGGGAGAAAAGCAACATCAGGGTAAAGATTGTAAACATTTCAGTTTGTATACTATCTACCTCACTATATGAGCTAAAAAAATCGTAATGTAACTTTTCAGACGAATCCTGGGAATCAAATTTAACCCAGCTCGACTTCCTGCACTCTGTGTATATATATATATATATATATATATATATATATATATATATATATATATATATATATATATATATATATATACACACACTCACACACGTTTGGTAATTCTCACGACTACTTATTTTCATGCATTAATAACAGTAATAATGTTATCTTAGAGAATTAATTGGGAGGACTAGTAATTATCTTCGTTTATATTTCTTACCCAAAAGAGGTGAGACACACAACAAACAAAAGTCCTTTGTTTTTATTTTGAATGAGATTTGTTGGGCGTGACGTGTATGTATGTATATGTTAATGCATCCACGAAACAAGTGATTTTAAAGCAAGTAACGATACTGCGACTAGCCGGGGATCGAACCCGAGTTTTTTAACTAGCTTCCCAGGATGCTAGGTAAATTTCTCAGTGCCTTAGTCAACTACGACGCCATGCATGGTGGGCAAAAGCGTCGAGAAATGTGCCTAGCGTCCCGGGAGGCTGGTTATGTAGCTCGGGTTCGATCCCCAGCTAGTTGCAGTATTATGTATAAATATGTGTGTATGCATACATGTATGTGTGTTTGTACATGCATGCATGTATGTATGTTATGTATTTATGTATGTGTATGGATAGAAGTATCATTCATGTGGGGTTTTTCCTGCGCCTCTCCAAACTCTTATTTTTCCTTCCCCTCCCTTCCCCTTCCCCTACCTCTTTCCCTCCCCTTCCCCTACCCCTTTCCCTCCCCGTCCCCCTTCCCTGGTTTCCCTGAAGCACTCAGGGGTTTGCCAAAATTTAAGCTACATTGGGCACTGAGGTCACTTTGCCACCACTGCCACTCTCCCTCTCTCCCTCTCTCCCTCTCTCCCTCTCTCCCTCTCTCCCTCTCTCCCTCTCTCCCTCTCTCTCCTCTCTCTCTCTCTCTCTCTCTCTCTCTCTCTCTCTCTCTCTCTCTCTCTCTCTCTCTCAAGTTTTATCCTTGTGTATTCTTGCCCCACCCATTTACCTGCCACCTGCCCCACCCATTTACCTGCCACCTGCCCCACCCATTTACCTACCACCTGCCCCACCCATTTACCTTCCACCTGCCCCACCCATTTACCTACTACCAATTCCATTTATCTGCCACCTGCTCCCTTGTACCTGCCACCTGCTCCATTTAAATACCTCCTGCCTGCTTGTCTGGTGAGTTCCAGTCACATGCGAGCTGGAGCATCTATTTTCCAGAAGCTCTGGGGAGGAAATTCTCTTCCTGGAAAGGCTCTTGTGTCTGGAAAGGTTTAGTAATGAATGAAGCTCTGGAAGTAGCCCGTTAAGGATGGAGGATAGAGGATGTAGGGAAGAATAGAGAGAAGGATGGAAAATGCTCTTAACTGAATCAATTGGATACATCCGGAATGTGTTGCTGCACTGTTGTGTATGATAGTTACATTGTAGGAACATCCACAGTGTGCTGCTGCACTGTTGTGTATGATAGTTACATTGTAGGAACATCCACAGTGTGTTGCTACACTGTTGTGTATGATAGTCACATTGTAGGAACATCCACAGTGTGTTGCTACACTGTTGTGTATGATAGTTACATTGTAGGAACATCCACAGTGTGTTGCTACACTGTTGTGTATGATAGTTACATTGTAGGAACATCCAGTGTGTTGCTGCACTGTTGTGTATGATAGTTACATTGTAGGAACATCCACAGTGTGCTGCTGCACTGTTGTGTATGATAGTTACATTGTAGGAACATCCACAGTGTGCTGCTACACTGTTGTGTATGATAGTTACATTGTAGGAACATCCACAGTGTGCTGCTGCACTGTTGTGTATGATAGTTACATTGTAGGAACATCCACAGTGTGTTGCTACACTGTTGTGTATGATAGTCACATTGTAGGAACATCCACAGTGTGTTGCTACACTGTTGTGTATGATAGTTACATTGTAGGAACATCCACAGTGTGTTGCTACACTGTTGTGTATGATAGTTACATTGTAGGAACATCCACAGTGTGCTGCTGCACTGTTCTGTATGATAGTTACATTGTAGGAACATCCACAGTGTGCTGCTACACTGTTGTGTATGATAGTTACATTGTAGGAACATCCACAGTGTGCTGCTGCACTGTTGTGTATGATAGTTACATTGTAGGAACATCCACAGTGTGTTGCTACACTGTTGTGTATGATAGTCACATTGTAGGAACATCCACAGTGTGTTGCTACACTGTTTTTATGATAGTACATTGAGGAACATCCACAGTGTGTGCTACACTGTGTTATGATAGTTACATTGTGGAACATCCACAGTGTGTTGCTACACTGTTGTGTATGATAGTTACATTGTAGGAACATCCACAGTGTGTTGCTACAATACTGAAGTTGAAGCTGAAGAAATATTTCCTAACATCGCTGTAGCTCTTTTTTACTTTCATCTGTACCTGTTTCCACATCTGTATTTTTTAACGTCGTTATCATAGCTCTTCTCTGTTATCAGATTTAACTCCTTTAGCCTCGCCCCGTAGCTCGCTTAGTTCCGGGGACTAGTCATGTTGCGAACCTCTGCAAGTTTTCCGGTTCCTTGACATGTTTCATCTGGTAAGGGTTCCATATAGGTACTGCATACTCCAGGATGGCTCTGACCTGTCGTATGTAGTCTCGTAAAATGACTCCGTGTTGAGATTTATTAAAGATAATCTTAGATTTACCAAACGCGCATTTGATTCTAAGGTCATGCGGTTGATTTGCGCCTCAGGTGATATGCTCGGTACAGTGCTTATCCCGAGGTCCTTCTCCTTGGGTGAGGTTTCCAGTCAAGCCCATTTGTTGTATGTAGACTACCTGTAATATATCTGTGACCTGTTTCGAGAGTATTCATACTCATAGTTTAGCTTATGGTCAAGTTTGTCTGGTATTTGCCAAGTCAACCAGGCTGTTGCTGTTGGCGGCCCGCTGGCCCACATATCCATCACAGCCTGGTTTATCTGACAGTTAGCATTGGTAGTCATAGAGTTACCTCTTGAAAGCTTCTACACTTGTTCGTGCAGTATATCTGGCTTTCAAGGATAATGTGTTTATCACAATCACGAGGAAAATGATGGGCTGGAAAATAAGAACCTTCAGAATAAGAGATGCCAAGTCAATGCTCTCTTTAAATCACTTGTTCTCTCTAGGCTGCAATACCACTCTACACTAACAGCCCCTTTTAAGGTAGGCGAAATTGCTGATCTAGAGAATGCACATAAATTACTTGGAATGTTTGAAGTCCCTCGACCTGTACTTCATGAAATACAGGTGAGAAAGATAAATCATAATTTACACCCTGAAAATCCTGGGGTTGGTCCCATACCTGCACAATGAATCACTCCACATGAAAGCAAGAAACTTGGCAGACAGTTTGAAGTACCTCCAGTGAAAAGCAGAGGCTCGATCTTGATACCATCAGTGTCAGAGATCCTCGCCTTTTCAACGTATTTCTTCGTGCATTAGCCTTCCTTCGTGCATTACCCTTCCTTCGTGCATTAGCCTTCCTTCGTGCATTACCCTTCCTTCGTGCATTACCCTTCCTTCGTGCATTAGCCTTCCTTCGTGCATTAGCCTTCCTTCGTGCATTAGCCTTCCTTCGTGCATTACCCTTCCTTCGTGCATTACCCTTCCTTCGTGCATTACCCTTCCTTCGTGCATTAGCCTTCCTTCGTGCATTACCCTTCCTTCGTGCATTAGCCTTCCTTCGTGCATTAGCCTTGGTGAATGTAACATAGAGGCTTGAAGATGGAGGCTCTTATACTGAGGCCAGTGGAAGAAGTGGTGCGGTGAAACAGTCGAAGATATTAAAGGTGGGCAGGACCCACTAGTGGAAGCAGGTCATTCCCATAAGTTGGGTCAGATGTCAGCAGTTTTGGCTGTCTTCAAGCAGGAACTGGATAAGTTTCTCAAATCAGTTCCTTATCAACTGGGCTATGATTCGTACGTTGGATTGGGTGCGGCCAGCAGTAACAGCTTAGTTGCTCAGGTCTTGATCCTCCAAGAGGCATGGTTTGGGATTGAGCCGCAGGGGCGTTGATCCCTCCAAGGCATCCTTCAGGTATCTGTCGGCAGTGTGTTCAATTGTGCAGGTCCAGAAAGGTTGATACATTGTTCTTGTATTACGACCGTGTGTTCCTGCTGATTGGCTTAAGTTTTTGCCAATTTTCATTATTTTACATTTGTTGGGATTAAATTCTAATAGCTACTTGTCAAACCAATGTGTGTGTGTGTGTGAAGGAGGGCAAGTCACTTTTATTGACCCCGGGGTTTAGTCGCTTCACACGAGAAACCCATTGTTGTGTCTCTGAAGGAGCTTAGAGGTGAGGGCCCAGGGGTGTAGGTACGAACGCTCCAGTGCTTGTTGGTGGTGAGTGGAATTGGTGGAGAGGGAGGAGGAGGAGGAGGTGGTTGTGGTGGTGGTGCTGCTGCTGCTGCAAGCTTGTAACTTGTTCTGCAAGTATTGCAGGAACTCTGCTGCTGGTGCTCTCTCTTGCTGATGTGTGTTTTTGTTTCTTGGAGCCTTGGGTGGGTGTTGGTGGAGTCTTGGGTGGGTGTTGGTGGAGTCTTGGGTGGGTGTTGGTGGAGTCTTGGGTGGGTGTTGGTGGAGTCTTGGGTGGGTGTTGGAGTCTTGGGTGGGTGTTGGTGGAGTCTTGGGTGGGTGTTGGTGGAGTCTTGGGTGGGTGTTGGTGGAGTCTTGAGTGGATGTTGATGTTAAAATTTTGTGAGTGAACATAGCACCATAGAGAGTGTTGGACAGTCACTACATACTGTCAGTGAACAGTACATGGTAATCTAAATAGAAGACAAGAATTGTGTCAAGATCAACACCATTCCTGCTGTTTTAATATACCTGCATTACTTCCTACAGTCATCATTGTTTAAGTGCAACAAACCCTGTGTCATTATATTAATGGTATATAATACTGCCACATACATGAGTAAGACGCATGTGTGATTAAGATACTCAGCTGTTACACATGTGACTCATCTGCAAATACTGTTGTGTGTTTCCTTTAAAATGTTCCAAGACTTCATCTTGTTTAAAGAAAATCATTTAATTGATGACAAGTACCAGTAACTTGGGTACTACCTGTAGGGTGTTCCGGGGGTCAGCGCCCCCTCGGCCCGGTCCTTGACCAGGCCTCCCGGTGGATCAAGGCCTGCACGTAGTCCAACGTACAAACCACAGCCCGGCTGATCGGGTACAGACTTTAGGTATCTGTCCAGCTCCCTCTTGAACGCAGCCAGGGGTCTGTTGGTAATTGCCTAAACTCTTCGCCAGCGTAACAGGCTTCTGTCAAATATAAGCGAATGTAACACTGGAGACAAGTAATAGTAGTTTTGGCGTGATCAGTCCGTTAGTGATGGCAGGTGGTGGTCAGTCCCTGAAACCCAGAGGTAGGTTAGTACTGACATAACTTGTGTTGAAAGTGGTCAGTCCCTGAAACCCAGAGGTGTGTAAGTACTGACATAAGTTGTGTTGAAAGTGGTCAGTCCCTGAAACCCAGAGGTGTGTAAGTACTGACATAAGTTGTGTTGAAAGTGCATATTTTGCAAAACAAGGACGAAGTTTCGAGCTGTGTTGATTCCTTATCAACATAGATCAGTACAGATCAAAACATCGTCCCAGGAGAAGCTTCTGCAGTGTGTGTCACCTCTTCTACTGTTACCACTATGTCATTTAGTTATGTAGAAGTATTAAGAAATCTTGTGTGTCATTCAGGGCAAGGAGTGGTGAAGGTTCGCTCCACCGTTTGCTAAGCAGCTCTGAAAGACAGGCTTCCCTAAAATTGATTGAGAGATAATTGGGTTATGATAACTGCATGGTGACTGGGTGTTGTGGTGAGGATAGTGTAACTGGATGGTGAGGTTAGGGTGACTGGTGAGGTGAGGTTAGGTGCTTGTGTCGTGAAGATCTTTCGGAGCAGAACTGAATGAAGAAAGGCAACTCCTGGGTGCACCAACAGCCTGATCGATCAGGAGAGCAAGCAGGAAGCCTGGCCTGGGACCGGGCCGCGGGGACGCTGACCTCAGGAAGAGACCACAGGCAACCTACTGCAGTGGATGACTGTGGCCTCTCTCCAACAAGATTCTCTAGCATCCTTCCCCCCTTTACCTCCCAAACCTCCACACCCCACCAACACTCCGGTGTACTGTGTTCACCAGAACACGCACGGTGTTCACCAGAACACGCACGGTGTTCACCAGAACATGACTTGCACGTGATTTTCTCTCTCTCTCTCTCTCTCTCTCTCTCTCTCTCTCTCTCTCTCTATCTATCTATCTCTCTATCTATCTATCTCTCACTCTCTCACCTTCACTGTTTTAATTGAATCTTTGAAGGGGAAAAAAAACAAGAATTGTCAAGCTGAGAACCAAGGCAATATCTATTTTGTTGGGGAGTTGGTGCCCTTCGGGGCACTTGATCCAAGGTACTGGAGCTTCCCTTCCTCTGATCCAGGCCATGTACGACCTTTCCCGTGGGCTTGACAATCAACTTGTTGACAGCTGAGGTGCTTGACGGCCTGACAAGTGTTTCCCAACTTACCATGATTTGAGAAATCCAGAGAAGCACTTTCCCTATTCCCTAGGGCGGGAGGTGCACCCCCTAGGGCGGGAGGTGCACCCCTAGGGCGGGAGGTACACTCCCTAGGGCGGGAGGTGCACCCTAGGGCGGGAGGTACACTCCCTAGGGCGGGAGGTGCACTCCCTAGGGCGGGAGGTACACTCCCTAGGGCGGGAGGTGCACTCCCTAGGGCGGGAGGTACACTCCCTAGGGCGGGAGGTGCACTCCCTGGGGCGGGAGGTGCACTACACAGGTGAGGTGGTGAGGATAACTCGATGGTGATGCTGGTGGCACTATTCTGTGAGTGCCGTTGTTATAGCAACGAGAGTGGCACTGGTGACACTGGTATATTTTTAACATTTCTCTCTCTCTCTTTGTTGTCATGGTGATGGTAGTGCTTGTCATGGTGATCGTAATGCTTGTTTCCATGGTGATTCTTGTTTCTCCTGTCGTCATGGTGATTAGTGCCTCTTGGCACTGTTCATCCGTCTTGCTTGGAACATAAGAACACAAAGCAGGAACGCTGCAGTATGCCTACTGGCCCATGCTTGGCACTGCAGCAAGGTTACTGGTCCAAACTTGGCACTGCAGAACTCAAAAGGGACACTGTATACAAAACTCAAGAGTATCGTCAAATAAAACGAAATGAACACGTAAAAGACTTGGGAGTGATTAGGACAACTGACCTTTTTTCAAAGAACACAGTAAGACCAAGGTCACGACAGTCAGGAGGATGACAGTGGTGGGTAATGAGAACTTTCAAAATAAGGGAAATAATGCCATTGATGACACTTTCTAAATCGCTTGTGCTCTCTCATTTGGAATATTGCTCATTGTTGACCGCCCCGTTCAGGGTAGGAGAAATATCAGAGCTGGAACAAATCCAGTGATCGTTTATGGCCCGTATGGAGCCAGTAAAACATTTAAATTACTGGGAACGCCTTAAAATCTTAAATATATACTTATTGGAGCGGAGGAGAGATACATGATAACATACCTGGAAACTACTTGAGGGCCTTGTCCAAAATTTGTTATGGGAAGTGCAAAATAAACCCAGGGAAAAGCAGGGGTGCGGTGGGCACAATAAGGGAACACTATCAACATCCGTAGCCCCAGATTATTCAACATCTTTACCAGAAGATATAAGAAACTGCTGGAACAAGTGTAGAAGTCTTCACTAGGAAACTGGACAAGTATCTTCACCAGGTGCCAGATCAGTCAGGCTGTGATGAATATGTGGGGCAGCGGGCCACTAACAGCAGCAGCCTGGTTGACCAGGCAAGCACCAGACAAGCCCGGCCCAAAGTTATGTCAAAGGCCGTAGGCCTACTGCAGTGGCATGTATGGTGTATGAAGTTTACACTTGCATGTTGATGTTGGTGGAAGAACAGAGACATTTTGCAACATTCATCAACCAATCACGATAAACATTCGAACATCTGAAAGTATTAACATGGTAATCAACATTCGAACATCTGTAGCACTGTACACTCATCAGAAAGTTTACCTCGTTACCTCAGTGCCAGAATTGTTTGTGTTTGTTTAAAAGTTAAGACGATTGTTTGCTTCACTAGTTTGTTAACAAGTCTGAGACAAGTGTTTGTTGACAAGTGTGTAAGTCTGAGACAAGTGTTTAGATCTGAGTCAAGTGTGTAAGTCTGAGACAAGTGTTTGTTGACAAGTGTGTAAGTCTGAGATAAGTGTTTAGATCTGAGTCAAGTGTGTAAGTCTGAGACAAGTGTTTGTTGACAAGTGTGTAAGTCTGAGATAAGTTTAAAGGTTTGAGACTTGTCTGTGTGGAATAGGGCCGCAGGGAGGGAGGGAGATCACAGCCCTTACATGTTCAGTGCTTCTCGTGTCTCCAGCAAACAAGATCACTAAGAAACTCTTCTCTGGAAGATCTAAGTGCCAAGGTACTGATTCTTGAGGGACCCCAGTCATTATGTACGCCATCCTAAGAATTGGTAATACCTAAGTAATAGTAACTCCAGCCCTGCTGAAGCGAAACATATGACGCTCCCGTGGCTGTTGAACTTATAATATGTTTAATGGAATGTTTCATAACATCCAGGTGGTCCTACAAAAATTTTCCGGCACAACAACAAATTTCAACATTCTGAGACTCATCTTTGTGTGTGTGTGTGTGTGTACATTCACGCTTATGTGTGATGTGTGTGTGCGTGTGTGTTATTGCTCTAATTTGTTATGCTGTGTGATGACTAAAGTGGGATTGTTTAGTGTAGTGAAGAACTCTTCCACCATTACCTAAATTATGGACGCTAACACACACACACACACTTACCTACCTACCTGGATACATCAGTGTCTTACTACCTTATTCCTTACATTACAATGGTTTATAGTGGGAACTAAAGCTAGTTATCACCTTAAAAACCTCGAAACTACTTCAAAGCTGAGGGACTGACTACCTCAGAACTATTACTTCAGAACAGAGGGACTGACTATCTCAGAACTATTACTTCAGAACAGAGGGACTGACTATCTCAGAACTATTACTTTAGAACTGAGGGACTGACTACCTCAGAACTATTACTTCAGAACTGAGGGACTGACTATCTCAGAACTATTACTTCAGAACAGAGCGACTGACTATCTCAGAACTATTACTTCAGAACAGAGGGACTGACTACCTCAGAACTATTACTTCAGAACAGAGGGACTATCTCAGAACTATTACTTCAGAACAGAGGGACTGACTATCTCAGAACTATTACTTCAGAACAGAGGGACTGACTATCTCAGAACTATTACTTCAGAACAGAGGGACTGACTATCTCATAACTGAAGTAATAGTTCTGAGATAGTCAGTCCCTCTGTTCTGAAGTAATAGTTCTGAGGTAGTCAGTCCCTCAGTTCTGAAGTAATAGTTCTGAGATAGTCAGTCCCTCTGTTCTGAAGTAATAGTTCTGAGGTAGTCAGTCCCTCTGTTCTGAAGTAATAGTTCTGAGATAGTCAGTCCCTCTGTTCTGAAGTAATAGTTCTGAGGTAGTTGAGGGACTGACCATCTCAAAAACTGCTGCTACAAGTTTGAGGGACTGACCACCTCAGAAGTACTTCAAGGCCGATGAACTGACCACATCTTCACCTCCCCACTACTTCCCCTGTCTTCCTATTTAGCCACCTCTGTATTTTATTAAAGAAACGTACTGAGAAGGCGACACGTTTAAAAAATAAAGATAAAGTTTATTTAGATAGAGCTACACATAAGTACAGTTATCATAAATAATGTAAATTACCCAGGATGGCCCCAAAAGGAAGTTACTTATTTCCATTGTGGTTATTCACAGTTGTTGTGTCTTACTCATGTGCTTGTCGGTATTGTGTACCATTATTATTGTGACTGCTGAGGCTACCACCAGGGCGACGACCTGGCACTGTGTTTCACCACCACAACGTTGAGTGACCAGTGTTTCACAGTACTTTATAGTGGCAGCGCCGCTTGCCCGCTGAATCTCTCTCTCTCTCTTCCGGTGCCCTTGAGGCACATGTTCAAGTGGGTGAAGAACGTCACTTGATTCATGATTAAAAACCGGTCTGGGAACTATCGTGTCCGCTAGCCCATTCCTCTCCCACCACCTGCTACTGTCAGCCTACACAGAGGAGTGCAGCAAGGCTTCTGGTCCTTACACAGGGTGTTAGAAGACTTCTGCTCCTTACACAGGGTTTAGGAAGCCTTCTGGTCCTTACACAGAGTGTAGGAAGCCTTCTGGTCCATACACAGGGTGTAGGAAGCCTTTTGGTCCATACACAGGGTGTAGGTAGCCTTCTGGTCCATACACAGGGTGTAGGAAGCCTTCTGCTCCTTACACAGGGTTTAGGAAGCCTTCTGGTCCTTACACAGGGTGTAGGAAGCCTTCTGGTCCTTACACGGTGTAGGAAGGCTTCTGGTTCTTACACAGGGTATATGAAGCCTTCTGGTCCTTACACAGGGTGTAAGAAGACTTTCATTAATTGTGGAAGCATTAAAACCTTTGGGGCCCAGGAAGTGGGAGGTAATGGTTTGATTCAGGAAACACTAGGAAGGTTTCCCTGGTGGTGGTCCCCTTGGTGGTCGTCTCCCTGGTGGTGGTCTCCCTGGTGGTCGTCTCCCTGGTGGTGGTCTCCCTGGTGGTGGTCCCCTTGGTGGTAGTCCCCTTGGTGGTGGTCTCCCTGGTGGTGGTCTCCCTGGTGGTGGTCTCTCTGGTGGTGGTCTCCCTGGTGGTGGCCCCCTGGTGGTGGCCCCCCTGGTGGTGGTTCCACCTGGTATGTCACGCATCACTAGCAAATGCATCGGTGAGTCAAACGCTAGTTTAAACCTACAGACACCACCATCAAAATATTTGTGTGTGAGAGAGAGAGAGCTAATTCTTTCTCCTATAAAACCCTTCAGTTATAGAGACATGCTGACAGTTATATATAGTGTGAGATTATCACTAAGATAACCACCTGTAGATAACGTGATTGTTATCACTATAAGAACCTATATATAACGTGAGTTATCACAAAGATAACCTGTATATAACGTGATACTAAGATAACCTGTGTATAACGTGATAGCTGTCACTATAATATAACCCGCATAGAACGTGATAGTTATAATTATAATATACCCAGCATATAACGTGATATGTGTAACTATAATATAACCCGCATATAACGTGATAGTTATCACTGTAATATAACCCGCATATAACGTGATAGTTATCACTATAATATAACCAGCATATAACGTGAGTTATCACTATAAGGTAAACAGTTTACAACATTGAAAATTTTGATGTAGAAGAGGGTGGAAAGAGTCTTTATTCAAGACCAAAGTCGCACAGGTATAGCATTATCTGCGTGCATTTCTGCACGCTTCGCATGATACTTAAATATCAATATTCGTTATTCTCGTTTAGGTCAAGTTTCGTTTGTTATGGTAGGTTGACGCAAATTAACCTGTTTTTCCCTATAATTACTCGACGAAAACGTCTAGCAACGCGGGTCGTATTCTATTATCCGAAACGTTCGTTTTCTCACGAATGGTACGGTAGTTGAATGATAGCTCTAGGCCTTTCTTGTTGCAGTCAACACATCATTAGGAGCTTACAATGTTTCGGAAATGAGTAGGAAGTCCAAGTAGATTAATTCAGGGGAACTAGAAAAGTTCCAATGAACTAATCTACCAGGACACACTACTCATTTCTGCAACATTGCAAACTCATGTTTTGATTGCAACACGAAAGGCCTAGCGCTATCATTCAACTCCTCCTGTGATGGTTTTAGCATTTTCTATCGTTGGTTCGCGATTATTGCTTTTATATATATATATATATATATATATATATATATATATATATATATATATATATATATATATATATATAAATTGTGTGTATAATGCATGTGTGTGTAGATATAATACACGCGCGTATGTGTGTGAAGAATGTTATGTTTGTTTACAAACGCAAGTGAGAGCAGCCTTGCTGAGGACACAAGTGACTGCTGAATAAACACGACTGCTTCAGTATTTATTAATGTGTTTGTGGTTCACTGGCGAGAAGGAAGGTGGTGGTCTGTGTCTCCCCCCTCCTCTCTCTCAGCTCTGTGAGGCACCCCTGTGGCACTCTCAACCCTGGGTGTGTATGTGTGGTAAATTTCTCAACTCCTGGGGGATGTGGTCACCACTCTGGGTCAGGGGTTCATCGCGCCCGTGGCCAGCTCTTAGACCAGACCAGACCCAAGGTGAAAGGGAAAGTTAGTATATCAAAAACAAAAGCGGAAATAGAGGAAACAAAACGAGAGAGTAGCACTGGTAAATGAAATAAAAGGTGAGGAATCACACTCGGATGAAGACGAACCTAACTTAACGAGTCCAGGGAAATGTAACGAGTCTCCACAGATAAGTGTATCACAAGCCAGGGTGCGTGAGTGTAGACACTGGACAGATGTGGAAGTTACCGTAGATGGCGCCACACACCTCAGTTGGTGTCAACACACAACAAACGTGCAACATACCTCAGATAATGTCAGCACACAGAAATATAATGGGTTAATATTATTGAGATATGAGATAAAGCATAATTACCAACACACAAAGAAATACCTCAACATTTTAATAGAGTAAATATAGTTTAGAGAAGATACAAGTTGTAGCATCCTGAGGTGTTTAAAACATCACTGGAGGAAACAGTGTTATGACCTGCACTCTACATTTTTCAAGAGCATTATCCCTTTATGGGGCAGACCAGTATATTTATTGGCCTTCCCAAGGAGGCCAATAAAAGGCCCGGTGGAAAATAAACACATAAGCAGTATAATGTGATCCTTTATTGACAACGTTTGCCCACGCAGTGGCTTATCGAGTCACAAACAGATCTGTTTGTGACTCGATAAAGCCACTGCGTGGGCGAAACGTTGTCAATAAAGGATCACATTATACTGCTTATGTGTTTATTTTTCCATTGTGTCGGTATTTTATACCATTTATTTCCAAAAGGCCCGGTAAAGGGTTAAGAGACAGACGTGCACATTTTTAGGCATGAAACTAAACAAAGACAAAAGAGAGAAACAACAGTCACAGGCTCGGAAGAGATAAGAATATAGAGAGACAACAGGTAGGACAGAAGGAATACAACCTGGAGAAAGTTACAACTTCAGTTAAATACTACAACAGTTACTCACACTGCTCGTTTCACTCTTACCTTATCTCGCAGTTGGAATTTGTCACCATTAAACCCGAAGTTGCTTTCTTTTATCAACTGGACCATTAAACCCGAAGTTGCTTTCTTTTATCAACTGGAAGACTTCAATGATATCTAAAAAAAAAAAACCGGTTTCTTCTACAGAGGTGAATTTCATACTTATTTTGTGTCGTCCTGCAAAGAATAATAAGTTATGGTGAGTTTTTTTTTTATCTGCGTCCTTTTTGAGGATAAATAAAGACACAGTAAAAACACCAGGACAGTGCCTTTGGGTACTGAACTTTTTACTTTACTAAAACTAGATTATATTTTGTTTACTGCTGCTACTTGCGTTCTGTTTATCAGAAAACTAAATATGCATCTTCCTATTTTTCCCTGTACACCTCTTCGCTTCATTTTATGTTCAGTATTATCTAATGTTTTTGAAAAATCCGTGTAATCCACATTTGCGTTTGGATTTTCTTCCAAAGACTCGTTGATTTATGTTGATGTAACAGTTGTGACAAGGTTGACTTCCCAAGGAGCCTCTCCTTGATGTTGATGACGGGCTCTTGATGTAAGGAATTGAACCTGTGCTTCAGTTTCTCGAATCGGGTCTGAAAGTCTTCCATTTCCGTAAACGCTGTATGCCTCTATGGGATTAGCGTTCCACCATGACTTGTAATAAGACAAGACTGACACCTTCCCGCTGGGTTGTGTAGGTCATCCTTCATAAAGCCAGTGGCTTGGCGTCCCACCACTGTCACAGACTATTACTCTAAATTGTTTTATCTCTGTTCACTTAGTGTTACTACTGTGTTATTATCATTGTTCACTTAGTGTTACTGCTGTGTTATTATCATGGTTCAGTTAGTGTTACTGTTGTGTTATTATCATGGTTCAGTTAGTGTTACTGCTGTGTTATTATCATGGTTCAGTTAGTGTTACTGTTGTGTTATTATCATTGTTCACTTAGTGTTACTGCTGTGTTATTATCATGGTTCAGTTAGTGTTACTGCTGTGTTATTATCATGGTTCACTTAGTGTTACTGCTGTGTTATTATCATGGTTCACTTAGGGTTACTGCTGTGTTATTATCATGGTTCAGTTAGTGTTACTGCTGTGTTATTATCATGGTTCAGTTAGTGTTACTGCTGTGTTGTTACCATGGTTCACTTAGTGTTACTGCTGTGTTATTATCATGGTTCAGTTAGTGTTACTGCTGTGTTATTATCATGGTTCAGTTAGTGTTACTGCTGTGTTGTTATCATGGTTCACTTAGTGTTACTGCTGTGTTATTATCATGGTTCACTTAGTGTTACTGTTGTGTTATTATCATGGTTCACTTAGTGTTACTGCTGTGTTATTACCATGGTTCAGTTAGTGTTACTGTTGTGTTATTATCATGCTTCACTTAGTGTTACTGCTGTGTTATTATCATGGTTCAGTTAGTGTTACTGCTGTGTTATTACCATGGTTCAGTTAGTGTTACTGTTGTGTTATTATCATGCTTCACTTAGTGTTACTGCTGTGTTATTATCATGGTTCAGTTAGTGTTACTGCTGTGTTATTATCATGGTTCAGTTAGTGTTACTGCTGTGTTATTATCATGGTTCAGTTAGTGTTACTGCTGTGTTATTATCATGGTTCACTTAGTGTTACTGCTGTGTTATTATCATGGTTCAGTTAGTGTTACTGTTGTGTTATTATCATGGTTCAGTTAGTGTTACTGTTGTGTTATTATCATGGTTCACTTAGTGTTACTGCTTTGTTATTATCATGGTTCAGTTAGTGTTACTGCTGTGTTATTATCATGGTTCACTTAGTGTTACTGCTGTGTTATTATCATGGTTCAGTTAGTGTTACTGTTGTGTTATTATCATGGTTCAGTTAGTGTTACTGCTGTGTTATTATCATGGTTCATTAGTGTTACTGCTGTGTTATTATCATGGTTCAGTTAGTGTTACTGCTGTGTTATTATCATGGTTCACTTAGTGTTACTGCTGTGTTATTATCATGGTTCAGTTAGTGTTACTGCTGTGTTATTATCATGGTTCAGTTAGTGTTACTGCTGTGTTATTATCATGGTTCACTTAGTGTTACTGCTGTGTTATCATCATGGTTCAGTTAGTGTTACTGCTGTGTTATTATCATGGTTCAGTTAGTGTTACTGCTGTGATATTGGCACTGGTGTAATGTGGGCATGGCACGGGTGTAGTGTGGGTGATGGTGTGTGTCTGTGGCACTGGTGTAGTGTGGGCGTGGCACGGGTGTAGTGTGGGCGTGGCATGGGTGTAATGTAGGCGTGGCACGGGTGTAGTGTGGGCGTGGCACTGGTGTAGTTTGGGCATGACACTGGTGTAATGTGGGCGTGGCACGGGTGTAACGTGGGCGTGGCACTGGTGTAGTTTTTGCGTGGCACTGGTGTAGTGTGGGCGTGACACGGGTGTAATGTGGGCGTGGCACTGGTGTAGTGTGGGCGTGGCACTGGTGTAGTGTGGGCGTGGCACGGGTGTAGTGTGGGCGCGGCACTGGTGTAGTCTGGGCGTGACACGGGTGTAGTGTGGGGCGTGGCACGGGTGTAGTGTGGGCGTGGCACTGTAGTGTGGGCCTGGCACGGGTGTAGTGTGGTCGTGGCACTGGTGTAGTGTGGGCGTGGCACTGATGTAGTGTGGGCGTGGCAATGGTGTAGCGTGGGCGTGGCACTGATGTAGTGTGGGCGTGGCAATGGTGTAGCGTGGGCGTGGCACTGGTGTAGTGTGGGCGTGGCACTGGTAGGTTCAGCATTAAAGGAGAAAAAACAAAGGTATCATCTACTTCATGTGGCATCCAGGGAAGCTGACCCACACACACACACACACACACACACACATTGAAAAAGTTAAAACGGAACCAAGAGCTGGAGCTCAATCCCCCCTGCAAACAGGGTAAACATACACACAGACACAAATAGATACAATAAAGCTCATGAAGTAGGGAGAGATTGGACCTAGTGGCGACCAGCGCGAAGAGGCGGGGTCAGGAGCTGTGACTCGACCCCTGCAACCAGAAATAGGTGAGTACACAACACACACACACACACACACACACACGCACACACGCACACACACAACTAACAGCGTGGACGAGAGAGAATGCAGTATTGATTTTCTGTGCAGAAGCCTCAACCCCTCGCGCCATTTCCGCACGTTCAGGCGTCCTTCAGTTGTTGACGCTGAATGTTAAAGACAATCTACCACAGGTGTTGTCTGAAGGTGCATGGTACTGTACCACAGGTGTTGTCTGAAGGTGCATGGTACTGTACCAAAGGTGTTGTCTGAAGGTGCATGGTACTGTACCACAGGTGTTGTTTGAAGGTGCATGGTACTGTACCAAAGGTGTTGTCTGAAGGTGCATGGTACTGTATCACAGGTGTTGTTTGAAGGTGCATGGTACTGTACCACAGGTGTTGTCTGAAGGTGCATGGTACTGTACCACAGGTGTTGTTTGAAGGTGCATGGTACTGTATCACAGGTGTTGTTTGAAGGTGCATGGTACTGTATCACAGGTGGTCTGAAGGTGCATGGTACTGTACCACAGGTGTTGTCTGAAGGTGCATGGTACTGTACCACAGGTGTGTCTGAAGGTGCATGGTACTGTACCACAGGTGTTGTTTGAAGGTGCATGGACTGTATCACAGGTGGTCTGAAGGTGCATGGTACTGTACCACAGGTGTTGTCTGAAGGTGCATGGTACTGTACCACAGGTGTTGTCTGAAGGTGCATGGTACTGTACCACAGGTGTTGTCTGAAGATGCAAGACTGTAACGGTGTGTCAAGGTTGTATACGTTCTGAAGGTGCATGGTACTGTACCACAGGGGTTGTCTGAAGGTGCATGGTACTGTACCACAGGTTTGTCTGAAGGTGCATGGTACTGTACCACAGGTTTGTCTGAAGGTGCATGGTACTGTACCACAAGTGTTGTCTGAAGGTGCATGGTACTGTACCACAGAGTGTTGTCTGAAGGTGCAGGGCACTGTACCATAGGTGTTGTCTGAAGGTGCATGGTACTGTACCACAGGTGTTGTCTGAAGGTGCATGGTACTGTACCACAGAGTGTTGTCTGAAGGTGCATGGCACTGTACCACAGGTGTTGTCTGAAGTGCAAGGTACTGTACCACAAGTGTTGTCTGAAGGTGCATGGTACTGTACCACAGGTGTCTGAAGGTGCATGGTACTGTACCACAGGTGTTGTATGAAGGTGCATGGTACTGTACCACAGGCTTTGTCTGAAGGTGCATGATACTGTACCACAGGTGTTGTCTGAAGGTGCATGGTACTGTACCACAGGTGTTGTCTGAAGGTGCATGGTACTGTACCACAGGTGTTGTCTGAAGGTGCATGGTACTGTACCACAGGTGTTGTCTGAAGATGCAAGGTACTGTACCACAGGTGTTGTCTGAAGGTGCATGTTACTGTACCACAGGTGTCTGAAGGTGCATGGTACTGTACCACAGGTGTTGTCTGAAGGTGCATGGTACTGTACCACAGGCTTTGTCTGAAGGTGCATGGTACTGTACCACAGGTGTTGTCTGAAGGTGCAAGGTACTGTACCACAGGTGTCTGAAGGTGCAAGGCACTGTACCACAAGTGTTGTCTGAAGGTGCATGGTACTGTACCACAAGTGTTGTCTGAAGGTGCATGGTACTGTACCACAGAGTGTTGTCTGAATGTGCATGGTACTGTACCACAGGTGTCTGAAGGTGCAAGGCACTGTACCCCAAGTGTTGTCTGAAGGTGCATGGTACTGTACCACAAGTGTTGTCTGAAGGTGCATGGTACTGTACCACAGAGTGTTGTCTGAAGGTGCAGGGCACTGTACCATAGGTGTTGTCTGATGGTGCAAGGCACTGTACCACAGGTGTTGTCTGAAGGTGCAGGGCACTGTACCGCAGGTGTTGTCTGATGGTGCAAGGCACTGTACCACAGGTGTTGTCTGATGGTGCAAGGCACTGTACCACAGGTGTTGTCTGATGCTGCTGGCAACACAAGGTAATTGAAGAATTTTAATCAACGGGATTTTCTTCATTACTTTCTATCTCTGTCTGTCTGTCTGTCTCTCTCTCTCTCTCTCTCTCTCTCTCTCTCTCTCTCTCTCCCTCTCTCCCTCTCTCCCTCTCTCCCTCTCTCTCTCTCTCTCTCTCCTCTCTCTCTCTCTCTCTCTCTCTCTCTCTCTCTCTCTCTCTCTCTCTCTCCCTCTCCTCTCTCTCTCTCTCTCTCTCTCTCTCTCTCTCTCTCTCTCCCCTCTCTCTCAGAGGTGTTAGCCGCTGTCCTTCAGGCTGTTGTTTACTGAATGTTTTTTATTTCCCTTCATTAAGATTTTTTTTTCAAGCCGCTAGCATCAACAGCCTGATTGACCAAGCGTTCGTCGAGGCAGTTTGGCCTCAGAGACCTTCGTCAAGTGCCAGATCAACTAGACTATGATGGATATGTGGGCCAGCGGGCAGCTAGCAGCAACAGCCTGGTTGACCAGACAAGCACCACACAAGCCTGGCCCTGGGTCAGGAGTAGAAAAACCCTCGAAACCCTTCAAAGGTATATCAAAGTACTAAGGGAGTAAAATACTCGAGATTGGTCACAGGTATGTCAGAGATACGGGTGAAGTGCTCTTGATCCAAGAAATTGTTCCTGTCCTTCCCTTTCTTGGTTCGAACATGATTACCTCCTTTTCCCCAGGGCGCTGTATGACCCCTAGGGGTTTAGTGCTTCCACTTAGTAATAAAAATAATAACAGTCGGTACCTTTCTTGAGAGTATATGTATCTGCAGGAGGCGGAGGAGGAGGGGATTGGTGGTTGGAGAAATGTGAGGTTGAAGGAGTTGAGAGAGAAGAGGAGATTGAAGTTTGCATGAGATTTAAGTTAGGGAAGGGAGGAGATTGGAGGCTGTGAAGGTGAAGAGGTTGGGGAGGAATAAGGGGGAGGGAAGGGAGAGAAGGAAAGAGGTTGAAGAAGATGGAAGAAGGAATAAAGTTGGTAAAGTTTTAATTAGGAAAACAACTTTTACAGTCTTGGGTCATGGGTTTTCATGACTTTGGCAACAATTCCTGGGAAATCCATCCATTCTCTCTCTCTCTCTCTCTCTCTCTCTCTCTCTCTCTCTCTCTCTCTCTCTCTCTCTCTCCCCCTCTCTCTCTCTCTCTCTCTCTCTCTCTCTCTCATTTTTAACCAATACTTTTAAAATTCTGTCAATGTCACCTTTAATAGTGACGTCAGACGGTTTTCTTTATTCGCTGAGGTCATTGTAAATATTGCGGTCTTCTCAGCCTTTGTAAAATGATGCAGTCTGTTGCTCTTGTTGGTGTGTCTCCCCTGTTGATTCTGTTGTCAACTAACCTTTCCCTTGAATTTCTGTTGCTAAGTTGTACGCTCTCTGTTGTCAAGTTTTAGTACCGCAGCTGATGTTTTGTAGTTTGACCTTCCTTGAAATACCTGCAATCTTGTTTGACCTTTCCGGAAGCACCTGTGTTTTTGACCTTTCCGGAAGCACCTGTGTTTTTGACCTTTCCGGAAGCATCTGTGTGTTTGACCTTTCCGAAAGCACCTGTGTTTTTGACCTTTCCGGAAGCATCTGTGTGTTTGACCTTTCCGGAAGCATCTGTGTTTTTGACCTTTCCGGAAGCACCTGTAGTCTTATTTGACCTTTCTTGAACCACCCGTAGTCTTAGATGACGTTTCCTGAAGCACCTATGATCTTCTTTGACTGTTCCGGAAGTATATGGTGGTCTTCTTTGACCTTTCCGGAAGCACCTGGGGTCGTCTTTGACTTTTCCTGGACTAGAAACCTCTAGTAACCATTCCTGAAGCATTTGTGGTCTGATTTGACCTTTTCTGAAGCACTTGTAATCACGTTAAACCACAGGTCCTGAAAGATCTGTGCTTTAGTTGCACCCTGTCCTTTTACCTAACATATTGTCGGTAATTCTACTAACATTATTATATTAATGTTGTTGTGATGGTATTGATGATGATGTGACGGTATTGATGATGTGATGGTATTGATGTTGTTGTGATGGTATTGATGATGATGTGACGGTATTGATGTTGTGATGGTATTGATGATGATGTGATGGTATTGATGATGTGGTGGTATTAATGTTGCCTCTCTCTTACCTCTACAGGTTCGTCATATTCGCCGTGATGGTGTCCAGCCAGTAAAATCTCGTAAGACTGCTCTCAACCGCCCTAACAACCTTCATCACAACGCCGGCCATACCCTTCCACCAGCACCTGCCGCCCACGCCACCCATATCACTGCCCATACCCTCCCGCCCACCACCACCACCACACATCTCTCACCCGCCACCGCCCACCCTGTAGTCACCACCAGCTCCTCGCCACCCACCACCCACTCCCCGCCACCCACCACAACCGCCCAATTGGACAGCGAGGGTGGAAGGTCCCCCTCACGCCCACAGGAGGCTGAAGATAATCAGGACGCCCATCAAGACCAGCAGCAAGAACAGCTGCTGCAGCGGTTAAAAGAACACCAGCCAGAGGAACAGCTTCGCCAAGTCAGAGTACAGCACCACCCTGTGAAACAACAACAGCACCAGCTTTACTCTAAAGACCCAACAGAAGAAAAACAAGTACAATTAAACCAAGTGAGACATCAACAACAACAAGTAAACAAACAAGCAGAAGAGGAAAAACATGGCAAAGAACAAATAAAGAACCACCAGCCGCAAGAAGAGAATAACAAGAGAAAGGAAGAACCGCCAAAGGAGGAGAGAGAACAAGTTAGATATCATCTGCTAAAGCAAGGAAGAGAAGAATCAAAGGAACTAAAGCAAGGAAGAGAAGAATCAAAGGAACTAAAGCAAGGAAGAGAAGAATCAAAGGAACTAAAGCAAGGAAGAGAAGAATCAAAGGAACTAAAGCAAGGAAGAGAAGAATCAAAGGAACTAAAGCAAGGAAGAGAAGAATCAAAGGAACTAAAGCAAGGAACAGAAGAATCAAAGGAACTAAAGCAAGGAACAGAAGAATCAAAGGAACTAAAGCAAGGAACAGAAGAATCAAAGGAACTAAAGCTAGGAACAGAAGAATCAAAGGAACTAAAGCAAGGAACAGAAGAATCAAAGGAACTAAAGCAAGGAAGAGAAGACTCGAAGGAACAACTAAAGCAGAGAAGAGAAGAATCAAAGGAACCAAAGCAAGGTAGAGAAGAATCAAAGGAACTAAAGCAGAGAAGAGAAGAATCAAAGGAACCAAAGCAAGGAAGAGAAGAATCAAAGGAACCACAGCAAGAAAGAGAAGAATCAAAGGAACCAAAGCAAGGAAGAGAAGAATCAAAGGAACCAAAGCAAGGAAGAGAAGAATCAAAGGAACCAAAGCAAGGAAGAGAAGAATCAAAGGACCCAAAACAAGGTAGAGAAGAATTAAAGGAACAGCAGCTAAAACAGGAAACAGAGGAACAACGAACGCAAAACAGAGAAGAATCAAAGGAACAAGTAAATCCTGAAAGACAAGTGCCAACGGAGCAACAGCTAAAGCAAGAGAGAGAACAGTCAAAGAAACAACAAGAAAGAGAACAGTCAAAAGAGCAAGAGAGAAAACAGTCAAAAGAACAAGAAAGAGAACACTCAAAGGAACAGCAGGAAAGAGAACATTCCAAGGAACAAGAAAGAGAATATTCAAAGGAACAGCAAGAAAGAGAACAGTTAAAAGAACAAGACAGAGAGTCAAAAGAACAAGACAGAGAACAGTCAAAAGAACAAGACAGAGAACAGTCAAAAGAACGGCAAGAAAGAGAACGAAGAGAATCAGATAAAGAGGAAAAACAAAGCAAGGAACAACCATTAAGAGAAGTAAGAATCCAAATTGAACTCAAACAAGAGAAAGAACTGTTAAAAGATCATCAACAACAACAAATAAAAAGGCAACACTTTCGACAAATAAAAGAGAACCAAGAACAGCAAGGAAAGGAACAGCAACAAAAAGAACAGCAGCAAATAAAATTACGACAAACAGAACAGCAGCAACAAACAAAGCTACAGTCACAGCAAAAAGAACAGCAGCAAACAAAGCTACAGTTACAGCAAAAAGAACAGCAACAAACAAAGCTACAGTCACAGCAAAAAGAACAGCAACAAACAAAGCTACAGTCACAGCAAAAAGAACAGCAACAAACAAAGCTACAGTCACAGCAAAAAGAACAGCAACAAACAAAGCTACAGTTACAGCAAAAAGAACAGCAACAAACAAAGCTACAATTACAGCAAAAAGAACAGCAGCAACAACAACTAAAGAAGCAATTGCTACAAAAACAAAACCATCAACAGCATTTACAGAAGCAGCACCTACAAGCAACTCAGAAACAACAACAACAACAACAAATAGATAAACAAGAACAGCAGCAGAAAGAGGAGCAACAGCAACAAGAAAGAAAGCAAGAACAGCTACAAAAAGAAGAACAGCAGCAAAAAGCGAAGAGACAGCAAAAGGAGGAACAACAGCAAAAAGTCCAGAAGCAAGAACAGCTACAAAAGGAGGAACAACAGCAACAAATACAGAAAAACATAGATGAACAGCTAATAAAGAAGCAGCCAAAACGGGAACAGCAACAGCAAGAACAAATAAAAAAGGCACAGCCTCAACCCAAAGAGGAGCAACAACAGCAACAACAAATAAACAAACAGCTGCAAATAAAGAAACACAAACAGTTGCCACAGTCTTTACAAAACTGTTCAAAACAAGAATTGAAACAGGAAGTCAAACAGGAGCCAATACAGGAAGCTAAACAAGAGCCAATACAGGAAGCTAAACAAGAGCCAATACAGGAAGCTAAACAGGAGCCAAGACAGGAAGTCAAACGGGAGCCAAAACAGGAAGTCAAACGGGAGCCAAGACAGGAAATCAAACAGGAGCTAATACAGGAAGTCAAACCAAAACTAAAAGAGGAAGGCAAAAAGGAACTAAGACTGGAAAGGAAACAGGAGGGAAAAGAGGAACCAAGGCAGGAAGTCAGGCAGCAACCTGAAGAACAAGTCAAACAGGAACCAAGGCAACGGCTCGAACAGGAACCAAGGCAGAAAGATAAACAGGAGCAGCAGAAGCAGAAGGAAGAGAGCAGAGAGGCCGAGGAAAGAGCACAACAAACAAAAGAACAAATAAAGCAGCAAGTACAGGTAGACACCAAGCAAGGTACCTCCCAGGTCTTAAAAGAACGGCAGACACAGGAGCCGTCGATCTTGAATGAACGGCGCACTCGAGACGAGGATAAAGAACCGCCGCTAAAGACTCGAGAACCGACACATTTGACGAAGAAGAACCCAGAGTCGGATTACAGAGCCCAGCTCCCGCGGAAGTTCAAGGTCCAGCTCTCTAGACAGCTCAAGGTCCAGCTGTCCAGGCAGATCCAAGACCAGCTGCCGCAGAGAGTTAAAGACCAACTGCCGCAGCAGATAAAAGAACAAATATCGAGGCAGGCGAAGGAGCATTTGTCAAGGCAGGCTAAGGAGAACTTAGCCAAGCAGGACAAGGAGCCTAGTGTCACCTGCGGCGAGCAACACCTGCAGGAGAAGCCCTCGGAGGCGAGGAAGGAAGGCTCGCCCACCAGCAGGCGCAGACGAGCACCCGGCAAACAGCAGCAGACAGCCAGAAAGAGGACAGCACCGCCCGACAGGAAGAGGCGATCACCGCAGGACCTGCAGCACTCGGAAGACAGCGGTTCAGGTAAGTGACACAGTGTAATACATCTCTCATAAAGGCAGTGATGGGAAACATGTGCCGTGAAGAGTGTTTCTCAGTGTTTATATAACACCAGTCATATTATTATTGGTATACAGTACCGACAAGTTATTAAATGACACATAAGCGACACTTGGCTATCTTTATTGTTGAAACGTTTCGCCTGCGCAACAGGCTTTTTCAGTCGAGTACACGCTGAAGTGACCAGTTCCTCGGCGTTGGTTGGTGGTGGTCAGTCCCTCAGCCTTGGTTGGTGGTGGTCAGTCTCTCAGCCTTGGTTGGTGGTGGTCAGTCTCTCAGCCTTGGTTGGTGGTGGTCAGTCTCTCAGCCTTGGTTGGTGGTGGTCAGTCCCTCAGCCTTGGTGGTGGTGGTCAGTCTCTCAGCCTTGGTTGGTGGTGGTCAGTCTCTCAGCCTTGGTTGGTGGTGGTCAGTCTCTCAGCCTTGGTTGGTGGTAGTCAGTCTCTCAGCCTTGGTTGGTGGTGGTCAGTCCCTCAGCCTTGGTTGGTGGTAGTCAGTCCCTCAGCCTTGGTTGGTGGTAGTCAGTCCCTCAGCCTTGGTTGGTGGTGGTCAGTCTCTCAGCCTTGGTTGGTGGTGGTCAGTCCCTCAGCCTTGGTTGGTGGTAGTCAGTCCCTCAGCCTTGGTTGGTGGTGGTCAGTCTCTCAGCCTTGGTTGGTGGTGGTCAGTCCCTCAGCCTTGGTTGGTGGTGGTCAGTCTCTCAGCCTTGGTTGGTGGTGGTCAGTCCCTCAGCCTTGGTGGTGGTGGTCAGTCCCTCAGCCTTGGTTGGTGGTGGTCAGTCCCTCAGCCTTGGTTGGTGGTGGTCAGTCTCTCAGCCTTGGTTGGTGGTGGTCAGTCCCTCAGCCTTGGTTGGTGGTGGTCAGTCTCTCAGCCTTGGTTGGTGGTGGTCAGTCCCTCAGCCTTGGTGGTGGTGGTCAGTCCCTCAGCCTTGGTTGGTGGTGGTCAGTCCCTCAGCCTTGGTTGGTGGTGGTCAGTCTCTCAGCCTTGGTTGGTGGTAGTCAGTCCCTCAGCCTTGGTTGGTGGTGGTCAGTCCCTCAGCCTTGGTGGTGGTGGTCAGTCCCTCAGCCTTGGTTGGTGGTGGTCAGTCCCTCAGCCTTGGTGGTGGTGGTCAGTCTCTCAGCCTTGGTTGGTGGTGGTCAGTCCCTCAGCCTTGGTGGTGGTGGTCAGTCCCTCAGCCTTGGTGGTGGTGGTCAGTCCCTCAGCCTTGGTTGGTGGTGGTCAGTCCCTCAGCCTTGGTTGGTGGTGGTCAGTCTCTCAGCCTTGGTTGGTGGTGGTCAGTCCCTCAGCCTTGGTGGTGGTGGTCAGTCCCTCAGCCTTGGTGGTGGTGGTCAGTCCCTCAGCCTTGGTTGGTGGTGGTCAGTCCCTCAGCCTTGGTTGGTGGTGGTCAGTCCCTCAGCCTTGGGTGGTGGTGGTCAGTCTCTCAGCCTTGGTTGGTGGTGGTCAGTCCTCAGCCTTGGTTGGTGGTGGTCAGTCCTCAGCCTTGGTTGGTGGTGGTCAGTCCCTCAGCCTTGGTGGTGGTAGTCAGTCCCTCAGCCTTGGTGGTGGTGGTCAGTCCCTCAGCCTTGGTTGGTGGTAGTCAGTCCCTCAGCCTTGGTTGGTGGTGGTCAGTCTCTCAGCCTTGGTTGGTGGTGGTCAGTCCCTCAGCCTTGGTTGGTGGTGGTCAGTCTCTCAGCCTTGGTTGGTGGTGGTCAGTCTCTCAGCCTTGGTTGGTGGTGGTCAGTCCCTCAGCCTTGGTTGGTGGTGGTCAGTCTCTCAGCCTTGGTTGGTGGTGGTCAGTCCTCAGCCTTGGTGGTGGTGGTCAGTCCCTCAGCCTTGGTGGTGGTGGTCAGTCCTCAGCCTTGGTTGGTGGTGGTCAGTCCCTCAGCCTTGGTAGTGGTGGTCAGTCCCTCAGCCTTGGTAATGTGGTGTCCTCAGCCTTGGTAAGTGGTGGTCAGTCCTCAGCCTTGGTGGTGGTGCCCGCCTTGGTAGTGGTGGTCCCTCAGCCTTGGTAAGTGGTGGTCAGCCCCAGCCTTGGTAAGTGGTGGTCAGTCCCGCATTGGTAAGTGGTGGTCAGTCCCCAGCCTTGAGTGGTGGTGTCCCTCAGCCTTGAGGTGGTGGTCAGTCCTCAGCCTTGGTGTGGTGGTCGTCCTCACCTGGTAAGTGGTGGTGTCCGCCTTGGTAGTGGTGGTCAGTCCCTCAGCCTTGGAGGGTCAGTCTCAGCTGGTAGTGGTCATCCTCAGCCTTGGTAGTGGTGGTCAGTCCTCAGCCTTGGTAGTGGTGGTCAGTCCTCAGCCTTGGTAGTGGTGGTCAGTCCCTCAGCCTTGGTAGTGGTGGTCAGTCCTCAGCCTTGGTAGTGGTGGTCAGTCCCTCAGCCTTGGTAGTGGTGGTCAGTCCTCAGCCTTGGTAGTGGTGGCGTCCCTCAGCCTTGGTAGCCAGCTGGTGGTGGGCGCTCAGCTTGGTAGTGGTGGTCAGTCCCAGCTGGAGTGGTGGTCCCTCAGCCTTGGTGGTGGTCAGTCATTGGTAGTGGTGGTCAGTCCTCAGCCTTGGTAGTGGTGGTCAGTCCTCAGCTTGGTGTGTGGTCAGTCCCTCAGCCTTGGTAAGTGGTGGTGTCCCTCAGCCTTGGTAAGTGGTGTCCCTCAGCCTTGGTAAGTGGTGGTCAGTCCCTCAGCCTTGGAAGTGGTGGTCAGTCCTCAGCCTTGGTAAGTGTGGTCAGTCCCTCAGCCTTGGTAGTGGTGGTCAGTCCCAGCCTTGGTAGTGGTGGTCAGTCCCTCAGCCTTGGTAAGTGGTGGTCAGTCCTCGCCTTGGTGGGTGGTCAGTCCCTCAGCCTTGGTAAGTGGTGGTCAGTCCCTCAGCCTTGGTAAGTGGTGGTCAGTCCCTCAGCCTTGGTAAGTGGTGGTCAGTCCCTCAGCCTTGGTAAGTGGTGGTCAGTCCCTCAGCCTTGGTAAGTGGTGGTCAGTCCTCAGCCTTGAGTGGTGGTCAGTCCCAGCCTTGTAGTGGTGGTCAGTCCTCAGCCTTGTGTGGTGGTCAGTCCCTCAGCCTTGGTAGTGGTGGTCAGTCCTCAGCCTTGGTAGGGTGGTCAGTCCCTCAGCCTTGGTAGTGGTGGCAGTCCTCAGCCTTGGTAGTGGTGGTCAGTCCCTCAGCCTTGGTGGTGGTGGTCAGTCCTCAGCCTTGGTAAGTGGGGTCAGTCCCTAGCCTTGGTAAGTGGTGGTCAGTCCCTCAGCCTTGGTAAGTGGTGGTCAGTCCCTCAGCCTTGGTAAGTGGTGGTCAGTCCCTCAGCCTTGGTAAGTGGTGGTCAGTCCCTCAGCCTTGGTAAGTGGTGGTCAGTCCCTCAGCCTTGGTAAGTGGTGGTCAGTCCCTCAGCCTTGGTAAGTGGTGGTCAGTCCTAGCCTTGTGTGGTGGTCAGTCCCTCAGCCTTGGTAGTGGTGGCAGTCCTCAGCCTTGGTAGTGGTGGTCAGTCCTCAGCCTTGGTAGTGGTGGTCAGTCCTCAGCCTTGGTAGGTGGTGGCCCTCAGCCTTGGTACGTGGTGGTCAGTCCCTCAGCCTTGGTAAGTGGTGGTCAGTCCCTCAGCCTTGGTAAGTGGTGGTCAGTCCCTCAGCCTTGGTACGTGGTGGTCAGTCCCTCAGCCTTGGTAAGTGGTGGTCAGTCCCTCAGCCTTGGTAAGTGGTGGTCAGTCCTCAGCCTTGTTTACTGGGGTGGTCAGTCCCTCAGCCTTGGTAGTGGTGGTCAGTCCCTCAGCCTTGGTAAGTGGTGGTCAGTCCTCAGCCTTGGTAGTGGTGGTCAGTCCCTCAGCCTTGTAGTGGTGGCAGTCCTCAGCCTTGGTAAGTGGTGGTCAGTCCCCAGCCTTGGTAAGTGGTGGTCGTCCTCAGCCTTGGTAAGTGGTGGTCAGTCCCTCAGCCTTGGTAAGTGGTGGTCAGTCCCTCAGCCTTGGTAAGTGGTGGTCAGTCCCTCAGCCTTGGTAAGTGGTGGTCAGTCCCTCAGCCTTGGTAAGTGGTGGTCAGTCCTCAGCCTTGGTGGTGGTGGTCAGTCCTCAGCCTTGGTAAGTGGTGGTCAGTCCTCAGCCTTGGTAGTGGTGGTCAGTCCCTCAGCCTTGGTAAGGTGGTCGCCCAGTCGCGTCAGCCTTGGTAGTGGGTGGTCAGTCCCTCAGCCTTGGTTGGTGGTAGTCAGTCTCTCAGCCTTGGTTGGTGGTGGTCAGTCTCTCAGCCTTGGTTGGTGGTGGTCAGTCTCTCAGCCTTGGTTGGTGGTGGTCAGTCCCTCAGCCTTGGTTGGTGGTGGTCAACCTACCTGCAAATAATTGTTTAAATGCTTTATAGTGGATTGTATTGGTTGTACTGTATGTTAATTGTCCCTCAAGTGGTTGTACTTTGTGTTGTCACTCAAGTGGTTGTACTGTTAGTTACCATTTTGTCCTAGGCACATGTCGATTAGACACTAGGCTTGTTATATGTGTGTGTGTGTAAGGAAACACTTCGAAATGTTTCCGCCCGGCCGGGAATTGAACCCGGGCCCTCCGTGCGTGTTGTCACTCAAGTGGTTGTAGTGTGTGTTAAATATGACATAACTAGAGTAAGAGATGCGGAGGAATGACTAGTGTGACTGCAATACTGAGTGTGTTGTCAGTGTCACGATATTTTATTAATGTTTACAGGTGACGAAACGCTAGGGGTGGTGTGTGTGTGTGTGTGTGTGTGTGTGTGTTCAGGGAAAGGAAGTGTGTTCTCATGTATGGAAAATATTGGGTAAACATTTAAGTATCTTTCTTTTTTTATTATTTATCTCTCTCTTTCATTTGGTCTCAGGTGACCCGAGTATCGTACAAAGATTTCCACCAGAATAATTGACAGTTTTTAATGTGAAGGTTAAACCCTCGAGTCCCCGGCTCCTCGTCACAAAGGAGGCAGTAGAGCAGTGACCAGAAACATTGTTGATAATGGTATAAAATAGCGACAAGTTGATGATTAAGACACATGTGCAACACTTGGGAATCTTTATTGTTGAAACGTTTCGCTTACACAGTAGACTTCTTCAGTCAGATATGGACGTAGCAGGTGTAGTAGTGAAATGAAGAAGATGTAATCAGTCCATCAACCTTGGAGAAAAAGTATTAGAGGTGGTGAGTCCCTCAGCCTGGGAAGAGTTGAGCTCCATGGCGCGAAGGAGAGATAATTTATACAGTTTGTTGAGAGTACTTTAGAGACTGGTCCAGAACGTATACAGTACATAAGAACATAAGAATGGATAAGCAGTGCAACAATCCTGTTGGCTCATACTAAGCAAGTCCTCCTCAGTACTAGAGTGGTCCCACATTATTCAGAAACACTGTGGGAACTAGTGTTCCAGCAGTGTTTCTGTTGTAACAGCCTGGTTGATCAGGCAAGCACTAAACAAACCTCTCCCCTACCAAGTTGCCACAAGTAGTTTGAGTGGTGAAGGCTCGAGTCTCCGTCCGCCAGGAGCTAGAGAGAGACGCCACCCGACATACCACATGTGTATAACATTGTGTTAAGTCCTGAAACAACTTAAGAGACTGCTCTTACATTCCTAAAGTTTCACAAGAAAAGTTTTTAAGTATCGAGAAGAAAGTTTAAAAACTTTTGTGAGTTGCTGAAGAAAATTGGAAGAGTTGAGAACTTGACAAGAAATATGTGATTTTTGGTTTCACTTCCAGGAAGAGATGTTGTAATACTTAAACTTTGTGAGTATACGGGAGAACTTGGTTATGGTTTTAAGAAGACACGTGAGTAAACATTAAGATATATTTATTAGAAAACATTTCGATCCTGGGACCTTGATCAAGGTCCCAGGACCGAAACGTTTTCTAATAAATATGTCCTAGTGTTTACTCACGTGTCTTTTTAAACTAGTTTGTTGGTATCAGTTACCAAGGTTTATACCAGAGCTTTTGGTTATGTACAGCTGAGAAAGCCTCACCCTGGACCGGTCTGTGGAAGAAAGAAAACTCACGAAACTCTTCAGAGGTATACCAAAGGTATATATAGAAGATTGATTATGTATATAGCCTTTTTATGTATGTATGGAACTTAGTTAACTATACAGAGAACATTACACACAAAACTTTTCTCTGTATAAAACGTAATCTATAGAACTTAGTTCATTGCAGCTGCCAGGAAGCCTGGCTTCAGGTCTGACATTCCTCTCTATTTGGTAAACCAGACTTTTGTAATGGCTTGAATTTGGGAGAATATTATAAGGGATTTAGGAATGATAATGTCAGATCTTACATTCAAAGATCACAACAGTGTTATTATCACAACAACAAGAAATATGACTAGATAGATAATTACAAGCTTTAAAACGGGATGCCTAGCCAATGATGATACTTTTGGTTTTCTCTAGACTGGAATGTGGTTGTAGTGGAAATGGCTGTGGTGGAGATGGCTGTATTGGGGATAGCTGTGGCGGAGATGACCGTGGTGATGGCTGTGGTGGAGATGACGGTGGTGATGATTGTGGTAGAGATGCCTGTGGTGGAGATGACTGTGGTGTTCATTAAAGGTTAAGGTTGAGAGGTTGTGGACCTGGGCGTGGCTCATTTTCACCTAGGGTGGTTGTACTGGTGGCGGTGGTGATGGTACTGGTGGTGGTGGTAGTACTGGTGATGGTAGTGGTTCTGGTAGCACTGATGGTAGTAGTTCTGGTAGCAGTGGTGGTAGTAGTACTGACGGAGGTGGTGGTTCTGGTAGCGGTGGTGGTTGGGGTGGTGATACTGGTACTGGTACTTACGACATATATAGAATATACTTGTAAGTTACCAGTGGTCGATACAGAGGGGTCACTGCATCCCGTGGCCCGGTCCCAGACTAGGCCTTCAGGTTGATCCGTCAGGCTGTTGGTGCTATCCTCACGCAGTGGGGCGTAACTGAGGGATGGCGTTTCTTAGTGGCTTGATGTATACACAGTTACGTGGGACGGAGGATTGAGCTTCCATAACTCCTTGCAGGGAGTGAAACTTCGTAGATCCATACGGGTTTAGAGCTTCACATAAATAGCGATAGTGTGTTAGGGCCGCCTGCCTCACCCATCCCGACCTGTACTGACCTGTACAAACTGTTCCCACCTTCGGCACACCGTGTACCTGACCTGGTACACACTGTACGCTGACCTGGGTCACACCATGTACCCTAACCTGGGTCACACCAGGTACCCTGACATGGTTCAAAGGGCTGGTAAGGGTGTATACAAACTAGCCGCTGATGCAGCAGTGACTGCAACAACAAGACTTTCCTCCTGTTAGCAACTGTTCTAGTAATCTCTGTACTTAACCTGTGATTCTGTTTTTCAACTGGTCTGCAATGTAACTGTGGTACGCCATGTCCCTTAACCACTTAAAGTGGTCTCTTAACCACTTAGTGGTACAAAATGTAGCTGGGATAGGCCAGTGGTCCCTTAACTACTTATTGGTATAAAATGTAACTGGGATAGGCCAGTGGTCTCTTAACTACTTAGTGGTACAAAATGTAACTGGAATAGGTCATTGGTCTCTTAACTACTTAGTGGTATAAAATGTAACTGGGATAGGCCAGTGGTCTCTTAACTACTTAGTGGTATAAAATGTAACTGGGATAGGCCAGTGGTCTCTTAACTACTTAGTGGTATAAAATGTAACTGGGATAGGCCAGTGGTCTCTTAACTACTTAGTGGTATAAAATGTAACTGGGATAGGCCAGTGGTCTCTTAACTACTTAGTGGTATAAAATGTAACTGGGATAGGTCATTGGTCTGTTAACTACTTAGTGGTATAAAATGTAACTGGGATAGGTCATTGGTCTGTTAACTACTTAGTGGTATAAAATGTAACTGGGATAGGTCATTGGTCTGTTAACTACTTAGTGGTATAAAATGTAACTGGGATAGGCCAGTGGATGTTTAACAAGTTAAAGAGAAAGGATATTTTTTTCATTTTTTTTTTTTTAGTATTTTTGGTTTTCAATTATTGTACGTGAACTTTTCACCATTGCAGTTAAGGATAAAAAAATATCTGAATTGGATATTAGATCTTCCTTAACTGGCCATCATCAGAGACTCATGTCGGGAGGCACAGTAGTTTTCCTGACCAACAAAACACCACTGGAATCTTCCCCTCTAGACTTGTATCCTGGTGTTCCTCTTCTCCAGCCTGCTGGGGCTCGTCCCTTGTTTATATACACCATCATGTCCCTCACTGCTTCCTATAATAATAATAATAATAATAATAATAATTTTTATTTCTACACGTACATGATACAACTTATACAGACCATAGCTAACATCAGTGACATACTATATAGAAAGCCCCATCTTATGCTGCTCTAGAGCATTTCGTGCAAATTAGGTCAATTTTGTCTCCAGGATGCGACTCACGCCAGTCGACTAACACCCAGGTACCTGTTTTACTGATAGGTGAACATGGACAGCGGGTGTCTTAAGGAAACACGTCCTAATGCTTCCACCCGTACCGGGGATCGAACCACGGACCTCAACGTATATTAGCGCATAAGACTGGGGAAGAACTAGGTTCGAGGTGGGGCCAGGAGATAAGGCTCGACCCAGCAGACAAAACTGAGAAAAGACAGGTATCCAGACAGTGAAATACCTGCTGTTATTCACTCAACTCCACCCTCACATGTTAACTGTCAGTCTTGATTAATGATTGTTGAGCTGTGAAGAGAGTGGGTGTAGCAGCCTGGTGGAACTAGCTGTGTAGGATGGTGTGGGTGTTGAGTGGCACTGTCATCAACACCAGGAGTGTAGGATGGTGTGGGTGTTAAGTGGCACTGTCATCAACACCAGGAGTGTAGGATGGTGTGACACTATCATCAACACCAGGAGTATAGGATGGTGTGACTCATCAACACCAGGAGTGTAAGGTGGTGTGACACTATCATCAACACAGGAGTGTAGGATGGTGTGACACTATCAACACCAGGAGTGTAGGATGGTGGGGCACTATCACCAACACCAGGAGTGTAGGATGGTGTGGCACTATCACCAACACCAGGAGTGTAGGATGGTGTGGCACTATCACCAACACCAGGAGTGTAGGATGGTGTGGCACTATCATCAACACCAGGAGTGTAGGATGGTGTGGCACTATCAACACCAGGAGTGTAGGATGGTGTGGCACTATCAACACCAGGAGTGTAGGATGGTGTGGCACCAACAGCAGGCGTGTAGGATGGTGCAACAGCAGCAGACGCGAAGGATTCTCTTGAGTGTGTATAGGATGGATAGCAGGAGAGTGTAGGATAACGTGGGTATAAGTAGCATCATCAACCTTTTGTTTACACGGTGATTTCCGAGTCAGCACCCCCGCGGCCAGGTCTCAGATCAGGGCCTTCTGGTGGTACCCGACGTAGGTACCACGCACTAGCTGCTCAGGAGCTAACTTGCGGAACCTATTTAGTCTTGAAACGCAGTGGTGATAAGTAGAAGATGCAAGATGAAGAGATGATGGAGGTAAACAACACATACGTAGCTTTAAGGAGAGGTATGACAAGGTTCTTAGACCAGGAAGGGAATGGGCCTAGTAGCGACTAGCGAAGAATCGGGGCCAGTGTTAAGCGATTCGACTCTTGCAACCACAAAAAGGTAAGTACATTCTCTCTCTCTCTCTCTCTCTCTCTCTCTCTCTCTCTCTCTCTCTCTCTCTCTCTCTCTCTCTCTCTCTCTCAGAAGAAGAATAGGTACTGTCACAAGCTGATGACTTTCCCTCTTAGTATGCCCTCACATCACAATATAGCTTCTGGTCATAATTACAGGCCAGGAAGTCGACGTTTCAACTCACAACTAACTACACCACCAAAAAAGAGCGTCAACCACCCATGTGTAACCACTTATATGTCAATTAGTGACCACCTTGCAATTATGTCTTGCACAGGTGTAAAGAGCAATTATCTCCCACAAGATTACTCTGCTCTCAGTCAAGACGGTGTTTGTCTGAGCATACACAGTACTACTGTGTGACACTGGTAACTTGACACACTGACCTAGACACAGTCATGGGGAGAGCAACACTGACACTCACCTGGTGAGGTGTTCTTCATCACTATATTACCTGGTGAGGTGTTCATCAGCACTATATCACCTGGTGAGGTGTTCATCAGCACTATATTACCTGGTGAGGTGTTCAGTACTATATTACCTGGTGAGGTGTTCTTCATCACTATATTACCTGGTGAGGTGTTCAGTACTATATCACCTGGTGAGGTGTTCATCAGCACTATATTACCTGGTGAGGTGTTCAGTACTATATCACCTGGTGAGGTGTTCATCAGCACTATATTACCTGGTGAGGTGTTCAGTACTATATCACTGGTGAGTGTTCATCACACTATATTACCTGGTGAGGTGTTCAGTACTATATCACCTGGTGAGGTGTTCATCAGCACTATATTACCTGTGAGTGTTCAGTACTATCCATGGTGAGGTGTTCATCAGCACTATATTACCTGGTGAGGTGTTCATCAGTACTATATCACCTGGTGAGGTGTTCATCAGCACTATATCACCTCGTGAAGTGTTTATCAGCACTATATTACCTGGTGAGGTGTTCAGTACTATATTACCTGGTGAGGTGTTCTTCAGCACTATATTACCTGGTGAGGTGTTCAGTACTATATTACCTGGTGAGGTGTTCATCAGCACTATATTACCTGATGAGGTGTTCAGTACTATATCACCTGGTGAGGTGTTCATCAGCACTATATCACCTCGTGAAGTGTTCATCAGCACTATATTACCTGGTGAGGTGTTCAGTACTATATCACATGGTGAGGTGTTCATCAGCACTATATTACCTGGTGAGGTGTTCATCAGTACTATATCACCTGGTGAGGTGTTCATCAGCACTATATCACCTCGTGAAGTGTTTATCAGCACTATATTACCTGGTGAGGTGTTCAGTACTATATTACCTGGTGAGGTGTTCTTCAGCACTATATTACCTGGTGAGGTGTTCAGTACTATATTACCTGGTGAGGTGTTCATCAGCACTATATTACCTGATGAGGTGTTCAGTACTATATCACCTGGTGAGGTGTTCATCAGCACTATATCACCTCGTGAAGTGTTCATCAGCACTATATTACCTGGTGAGGTGTTCAGTACTATATCACATGGTGAGGTGTTCATCAGCACTATATTACCTGGTGAGGTGTTCATCAGTACTATATCACCTGGCGAGGTGTTCATCAGCACTATATCACCTCGTGAAGTGTTCATCAGCACTATATTACCTGGTGAGGTGTTCAGCACTATATCACCTGGTGAGGTGTTCAGCACTATATCACCTGGTGAGGTGTTCAGCAATATATCACCTGGTGAGGTGTTCAGCACTATATCACCTGGTGAGGTGTTCAGCACTATATCACCTGGTGAGGTGTTCATCAGCACTATATTACCTGGTGAGGTGTTCAGCACTATATCACCTGGTGAGGTGTTCAGCAATATATCACCTGGTGAGGTGTTCATCAGTACATTAACTGCACAGTGAGATCTAATAAAACAATTTTGAGCCACTTCAGTTTCAATTGTTTTTGTTTGAAGACGTGTTAGTGAGAGAGGCTGAGCAGTCATGGAGTCACCCACCAGTGTCGTACTGTAAACAAGTAACCCTCATATACAAACACGCTTATGACGACGTTTCGGTCCGACCTGGACTATTAACTAGCGCCATACTGTTCTTGCATTCCCCGGGAGGTAACGTTTCTCCGACATCATCCAATCATCTGTCACTTGCAGACGATAATCTTGTTATTATGCCTAGAAATTTCAACCTTGGAGACCTCAGTAACCTAATCAACTCTTGAACCTTCCTTACATTTCAGCGTCAAGGAAAAGATAAAAAAAAAAATTCTCCTTTTAAATGTTTTTTCTTGTTAAAATATATCAACATTATATTGGCAGTAATAAAGACGATCTCATAAAGTTCACATCGCGACTGACAGACACAACGAGGGATCTGTTTGACGAATTTTCTTTATAGAGTTTGCAGCCTTGAATTTTAATAGGGTAAATGTGACACCATTAGCTACTCTTTTCCGCACTATAATTTTCATCACGATTTCTGCGAGATGCTGATAGAGGGTCTCAAGAACTGTGTCCACTCTCAAAGATGAAGTCTCAGACAGGCGCCTCATCTTTCCAGAGACAACACTGCAGAGAAGTACCATTGAACCTGGTTGAATGGCTATATATACCCTTGCCTGTGGTCACAGGCGTCTGGGAAGCACTTCTCAAGTGAGTATCCCAGTAAATCCATGCGATACCAAAGAGAAGTGCTACCAACATAGAAGTAATCACGTCGAAACCATTGGTGATATTGCCAAACCTAGACACAGAACCAGTTAGCAGGGCTGGTGTATACGCCATTCCATGTGCAGGCTCACACACTGAGGTCAGTGGTTCGATCCCCGGTACTGGTGGAAACATGAGGACATGTTTCCTTAAAGCACTTGCTGTCCATGTTCACCTATCAGTAAAATAGGTACCTGGGTGTTAGTCAACTGGTGTGGGTCGCATCACTGGGAACAAAATTTACCTAATTTTTACCCGAAATGCTCTGCATAACAAGGGGCTTTCTATATAGTAGTATGCCATTGATGTCAGCTATGCCTGTATACCTTGTACATGTACTTGTAGAAATAAAGATTATTAATTATTTATTTATTATTATTATTATTATTATAACACATAGGAAGAGATGTCACGGGGTTTAGACAGTATAATTCTGGAACGACTGACATCTGGTACGACTTGAACGTCGTCATAAAGTTGGTCTCCTAAGTGCGGGTTATTTGTGTATTGTTCATTTTTGTTCTTTGTATATATACACTGAGAGTTTAATAGCTATTTCAGGGATTTAAAGTATTCTTGATTGCTGGCAAATGTATATACACCGAGAGGTGTTTATCTCTGTGTATGTATGCTGAAAATCTACTTTAATATCTGTTTTAAGGAATAAAATATCCTTAACTGGTGGTGGACAGGTGACAGTCTTAATGACCCTCGTGTGGCAGTCTTAATGACCCTCGTGTGGGCGATAGGCATTATGACCTTACTAGGTAGTACATAGGCAGATGACATGGTAGCTTCGTCAAGACTGATGGCATGCTTAGTCAGACTTGAGTCAAGAAATACTACGTTGACTATGACGCGATCTTGACTCATTCTTTTCTTATAGTGTGGTCGTGCCCAAGATCCTTGGAAACCAGTGAAGTCAGTTGATGGAAGTTGTCAGGCGAGGTCACGAGCTGTGAATTGACCCCTGAAACAAACACACACACACACACACACATATTGTATTATATAAAACCTTGAACTCGTGTGGGTCATTGAGCACAAGCAGTGTTGGAGACTTGATCCTCCAAGCACTAATACGCCTCAGACATGAAGGGAACAATCACCAACAGTTAGAGATAACACAGTCAAGCACAACCTCCATCCCGCTACTCTGATGTATAACACAGTCAAGCACAACCTCCATCCCGCCACTCTGATGTATAACACAGTCAAGCACAACATCCATCCCGCCACTCTGATGTATAACACAGTCAAGCACAACATCCATCCCGCCACTCTGATGTATAATACAGTCAAGAACAACATCCATCCCGCCACTCTGATGTATAACACATTAAAGGTTCCTCTAGAAAATGGCACAAGAGGAGTATAATTGCCAGTGTCAACCTACAAGGTGTCCCGAAGCTCGATTGCTGGCGCTCTCAGCTCTCACACGTAGGTCTGGGGGTCGATCCTCGGTACGGCTGGAAACATTAGGACGTGTTTCCTTAAGACACCTGCTGTCCATGTTCACCTAGCAGTAAAATAGGTACTGGGGTGTTAGTTGACAGGTGTGGGTCGCATCCGGGGGATAAAATTTGCGGGAAATGCTCAGCATAACAAGTGGCTTTCTATATAGTAGCATATCATTGATGTCAGCTATGGTCTGTATACCTTGTACTTGTACTTGGAGAAATAAAGATTATTATTATTATTATTATTATTATTATTATTATTTATTATTATTATTATTATACAACACATTATGACACCAGTAACACTCGGGTAACGGTCTCCTAATTACCTTCATATCGATGCCATACGTACAGCGAATATTTCTTTTTAAATTTACATATTTGTAATTACATTTTACGTTTTACTGAATTCTTCTAACCTAATCCAGTCTAAGCCAAACCTAACCCAAATTAATATCATCTAGAAACAATAGGCAGAAGATCAAATAAGGAATATGGCGCAAACTGGTAACTTTATTCAGGTACAGGTACACGTAAATACAGTTACTTAAATTATCATGCATAGCAACATGTGTGTAGATTACTTAGCAGGATAACCCCCCAAAAAAAGTCAGTGACTTATTTCCATTGGGGTCCTGAGAGATGTGTAATGACACTAAGAATATCAAATATCGGTAAACAAAAACAATAAAGACAGATGGGACAGGAAACGAGGTAAGAAGAGAGGGCAAAAAAGATCTTACTCACTTGTCATGTAAGTGTGAAACGGAAGACTCTTAAACGTTTTGCACACTGGCAGGATTGCTGGTATTTCCTGCGGTGCATGAACACGTTAAAGAAGATAGCAGGTAAGCAGTACACACTGCTACATATATACAATATAAACTTATCTCTGCTTTCCTGTGTTTCCTGGTAGTTGTCGTGACTACAATATTTTTTTTCTAATTGAAAGCCTGGTGTGAGACCGGGCAGCGGGGGTACTCATCAGTAGAACCATTAACAAATATAGAATAAGAAAAGAACCAAGAACAGGAACAACGTAGAATAATAAAACTAGAACCAAGAACAGGAACAACGTAGAATAACAAAAGAACCAAGAACAGGAACGACGTAGAATAACAAACAAGAACCAAGAACAGGAACGACGTAGAATAACAAACAAGAACCAAGAACATGGACAACGTAAACAAAATAGGGCAACGGAGCTTAAAAAGGACAACAGAGCGAATACGAAAAAAACAGTAAGAGAGCTAAGTAAAAATATAGAAGAAGAGAAGAAAGAGAGCAAAGAAAGACTAACAATTACAAGGAGGAGGCAACGCCCGTAAGGATCCTGGACCACCAACTCATTATTATGTAAATTGTCTCAGTATCCTGTATATGTGTGTGTGTGTATATACTCACCTACTCACCTAATTGTGGTTGCAGGGGTCGAATCACACCTCCTGGTTCCTTCTCTTCGCTGATTGTTAATAGGTTTACACACTCCCAGCTCCAAGAGCTGTATCGTATCTCTTATTAAAGCTATGTATGGATCCTGTCTCCACTGCATCACTGTGTGTGTGTGTGTGTGTGTGTGTGTGTCTGCCTTTGGGCACAGTAGTTATGTATGTGAGCGTGTGTGTACATAATGGTGGTGTAATCATCCAGTGTGCACACGCACTCAAATGGGTAAACTCTGGGAAGTCCGCCAAGGAGTCTGTCTCTTGAGAAGTTGCTTGTTTGTTTGTTCCTCCAGTGTGCTCATAGTTTCAGCCAGTTTTTACTTTTCTTTGTATGTTATTCTTGTAGCAGTGATGGTATACAACACCGACAAGTTGATGAATGAGACGCATGTGCACCACCTGGGTATCTGTATTTGGCCCTTGGCTAATCCCCTGAAGTAGAAAAACTCTTGAAACTCATCAAATATATTGTGACTTATTCTTCGTTTATGGAATTTCTTTCCATATAGAGGAATTGTTCTCAGTGGCGTCCAGCAAGGACCCAACAGACCACCAAACCAGTGTTAACCAGGTCTACCAGTGAGCCACAGTAAACAATATGATCAACGAGGACTCAACAGACACCAAACCAGTGTTAACCAGGTCTACCAGTGAGCCACAGTAAACAATATGATCAACGAGGGCTCAACAGACCACCAAACCAGTGTTAACCAGGTCTACCAGTGAGCCACAGTAAACAATATGATCAACGAGGGCTCAACAGAAATCAAACCAGTGTTAACCAGGTCTACCAGTGAGCCACAGTAAACAATATGATCAACGAGGACTCAACAGACCACCAAACCAGTGTTAACCAGGTCTACCAGTGAGCCACAGTAAACAATATGATCAACGAGGGCTCAACAGACCACCAAACAAGTGTTAACCAGGTCTTCCAGTGAGCTACAGTAAACAATATGATCAACGAGGGCTCAACAGACCACCAAACCAGTGTTAACCAGGTCTACCAGTGAGCCACAGTAAACAATATGATCAACGAGGGCTCAACAGACCACCAAACCAGTGTTAACCAGGTCTACCAGTGAGCCACAGTAAACAATATGATCAACGAGGACTCAACAGACACCAAACCAGTGTTAACCAGGTCTACCAGTGAGCCACAGTAAACAATATGATCAACGAGGACTCAACAGACCACCAAACCAGTGTTAACCAGGTCTACCAGTGAGCCACAGTAGACAATATGATCAACGAGGGCTCAACAGACCAAACAAGTGTTAACCAGGTCTTCCAGTGAGCTACAGTAAACAATATGATCAACGAGGGCTCAACAGACCACCAAACCAGTGTTAACCAGGTCTACCAGTGAGCCACAGTAAACAATATGATCAACGAGGACTCAACAGACCACCAAACCAGTGTTAACCAGGTCTACCAGTGAGCCACAGTAAACAATATGGTCAACGAGGGCTCAACAGACACCAAACCAGTGTTAACCAGGTCTACCAGTGAGCCACAGTAAACAATATGATCAACGAGGACTCAACAGACCACCAAACCAGTGTTAACCAGGTCTACCAGTGAGCTACAGTAAACAATATGATCAACGAGGGCTCAACAGACACCAAACCAGTGTTAACCAGGTCTACCAGTGAGCCACAGTAAACAATATGATCAACGAGGGCTCAACAGACCACCAGGTCTACCAGTGAGCCACAGTAAACAATATGATCAACGAGGGCTCAACAGACCACCAGGTCTACCAGTGAGCCACAGTAAACAATATGATCAACGAGGGCTCAACAGACCACCAGGTCTACCAGTGAGCCACAGTAAACAATATGATCAACGAGGGCTCAACAGACCACCAGGTCTACCAGTGAGCCACAGTAAACAATATGATCAACGAGGGCTCAACAGACCACCAGGTCTTCCAGTGAGCCACAGTAAACAATATGATCAACGAGGGCTCAACAGACCACCAGGTCTACCAGTGAGCCACAGTAAACAATATGATCAACGAGGGCTCAACAGACCACCAGGTCTACCAGTGAGCCACAGTAAACAATATATTCACAGAGGATAAATTTCATTTACCCTACTAAGAAAATTAAACATTAAAAAATAAACAAAAACAGAGTACGAAACGCAATCAAACTAGTCAATTAGAAGGGAAGAGAGAAATATAAGGGATCAGGTGGTAACAATTTCAGGAGGTGGTACGTTCAAGGCTCACGGGGCTGCTCATTCCCCTCAGCGCCAGGACTCATCTTCTTGTGAATGATGTCTATTTTTCCCCTCTCCAGCTTCTGTTTTTGTTTATGGATGAAGTGTTCAGCGGTGGTGCGTATTCTATAATGAGACACACTTGTCTTGAGCGCCACTTTAAGTGGGATAATCACCCCAAATTCTTTTCCTTGTTTTGTTTGGAGTCGAGTGTCATCATATTTCTTTCTTTCTCCCCTCCACCTCTTCTCCCCCTCTTCCTCCACCAGAGTGTACTTAATTTCTGGTCTCGTTTTTATTCCCCCTGGCTCTCTTCATGACTTCATAAGTGTTGTTGGTGTTAACTACAACAGCTGCATGGTAAGTACCGTTTATCACTGTCCTGTTCTGTATTCGTCTTAACTGTGTAGTACTATCAGCCGTATTGTGTGTGTGAGAGAGAGAGAGAATGAGAATAAATGGGGGGAGGGCGAGTGATTGTTTGAGGGTGAGGGATAGCATTTGATAGTGTGTTTGTGTGTATGTGTGTGAATGTTTGATAGTGAGTGTAAGTGAATGTTTGGGAATAAACGTGAGAGTATCATTCCCTACCTGGGTATGGATGATGGGCCCTCCCAGAATGACGGAAAGTAAAAGTCACTTGCAGTTCTACCGTTTAGGAATATGTGGATACAGTGAGAGTCAGTGACGCATGTCCACACCCTGACTTACCTCCCCGAGGCTCCAAGATTTGAACTAAGATCAACTGGACTGTGCCCTCGAGCACTGATACCCAGCGGTTATCAGTCACACTTGAATCGTACCTGAGTATCGCTTTTGCAGACATAACTGCTAGAGGCGACACAACACAAGGGGTGCCCATTCCACGCCACTGTACCTACCTGGAGTCTACCTGAAGGGTGTTCCAGGGGTCAACCTCACCGCGGCCCAGTCCATGACCAGGCCTCCTGGTGGATCAGGGCCTGATGTGTCACTGCTGGCCGCCACCAGTCCAATATACATACCACAGCCGGTTGGTCCGCTACTGACTTTAGGAATCTATTCAGTTCTCTCTTGAAGACAGCCGGGGTCTATTAGTAATCTCCTTTATGTATGATGGGAGGCTGTTGAACATGTATTGTATTTTCTCTTGGTGTACTCACAGCACCCTTGCTTTTCATAAGGGGTATGTTGCACCGTCTGCCGAGTCTTGCTTTCGTTGGGAATGTTTTTTGTACTATACGAGAGTGAATGTTTGATGGTGTGATAGTATGTGAGACTGTCTCCCCTAGTGTTATGTCTGTTGTTGGTTCTAGTTATCATCACCCCCGCGGGTTGGCCTCAGACTAAGCCTCCTAAATGGGAAAAGAAATGTTAAAGGAATAAGAACCGTTAAGAAACGCTCAGAAAAGTAAAGATCTTTGGATGCTGAATGTAAGTAGACGTTTGTAAGATTTAACCTGCCATCTTACGTGTTTATGAGGCGGAAAGGAAAGATCAGGAATCCTGCCAGAGTGCACAACCTTTAACAGGCTTCCATTTCACATTCGTATGATGGGACGGTAGTATCTATGGGGTTAGTCACTCACTGTCTACCTCTGTTCCTTATGTGTTTGTTTCCTTTTTTTATTGTTGCTGTCGTTGTTGCTGTTATCCTGTTGTTTTTGTTGCCGAGGATAAGGGAGGATTACAGTGTTGTTGGTGAGTCGTGGTTCTGTGTGTGTGTGTGAAAGCAATTCCCTGTCTTGTTTATTGATGTTGCTAGTTGTATTGCCAGTGGTATTGTGTTGTGTGTTGCCAGTGGTGTTGTGTGTGTTACTAGTAGTATCGTGTGTCAGTGGTATTGTTGTTGTGTGTTGCCAGTGGTGTTGTGTGTGTTACTAGTAGTATCGTGTGTCAGTGGTATTGTGTTGTGTGTTGCCAGTGGTGTTGTGTGTGTTACTAGTAGTATCGTGTGTCAGTGGTATTGTGTTGTGTGTTGCCAGTGGTGTTGTGTGTGTTACTAGTAGTATCGTGTGTCAGTGGTATTGTGTTGTGTGTTGCCAGTGGTGTTGTGTGTGTACTAGTAGTATCGTGTGTCAGTGGTATTGTGTTGTGTGTGTGCCAGTGGTGTTGTGTGTGTTACTAGTAGTATCGTGTGTCAGTGGTATTGTGTTGTGTGTTGCCAGTGGTGTTGTGTGTGTTACTAGTAGTATCGTGTGTCAGTGGTATTGTGTTGTGTGTTGCCAGTGGTGTTGTGTGTTACTAGTAGTATCGTGTGTCAGTGGTATTGTGTTGTGTGTTGCCAGTGGTGTTGTGTGTGTTACTAGTAGTATCGTGTGTCAGTGGTATTGTGTTGTGTGTTGCCAGTGGTGTTGTGTGTTACTAGTAGTATCGTGTGTCAGTGGTATTGTGTTGTGTGTTGCCAGTTGTTGTTGTTACTAGTGTATGTGTGTCAGTGGTATTGTGTTGTGTGTTGCCAGTGGTGTTGTGTGTGTTACTAGTAGTATCGTGTGTCAGTGGTATTGTTTTGTGTGTTGCCAGTGGTGTTGTGTGTGTTACTAGTAGTATCGTGTGTCAGTGGTATTGTGTTGTGTGTTGCCAGTGGTGTTGTGTGTGTTACTAGTAGTATCGTGTGTCAGTGGTATTGTGTTGTGTGTTGCCAGTGGTGTTGTGTGTGTTACTAGTAGTATCGTGTGTCAGTGGTATTGTGTTGTGTGTTGCCAGTGGTGTTGTGTGTGTTACTAGTAGTATCGTGTGTCAGTGGTATTGTGTTGTGTGTTGCCAGTGGTGTTGTGTGTGTTACTAGTAGTATCGTGTGTCAGTGGTATTGTGTTGTGTGTTGCCAGTGGTGTTGTGTGTGTTACTAGTAGTATCGTGTGTCAGTGGTATTGTGTTGTGTGTTGCCAGTGGTGTTGTGTGTGTTACTAGTAGTATCGTGTGTCAGTGGTATTGTGTTGTGTGTTGCCAGTGGTGTTGTGTGTGTTACTAGTAGTATCGTGTGTCAGTGGTATTGTGTTGTGTGTTGCCAGTGGTGTTGTGTGTGTTACTAGTAGTATCGTGTGTCAGTGGTATTGTGTTGTGTGTTGCCAGTGGTGTGTGTTACAGTGTATCGTGTGTCAGTGGTGTTGTTGTGTTGCCAGTGGTGTTGTGTGTTTACTAGTAGTGTCTGTGTGTCAGTGGTATTGTGTTGTGTGTTGCCAGTGGTGTTGTGTGTGTTACTAGTAGTATCGTGTGTCAGTGGTATTGTGTTGTGTGTTGCCAGTGGTGTTGTGTGTGTACTAGTAGTATCGTGTGTCAGTGGTATTGTGTTGTGTGTTGCCAGTGGTGTTGTGTGTGTTACTAGTAGTATCGTGTGTCAGTGGTATTGTGTTGTGTGTTGCCAGTGGTGTTGTGTGTGTTACTAGTAGTATCGTGTGTCAGTGGTATTGTTTGTGTGTTGCCAGTGGTGTTGTGTGTGTTACTAGTAGTATCGTGTGTCAGTGGTATTGTGTTTGTGTTGCCAGTGGTGTTGTGTGTTGTTACTAGTAGTATCGTGTGTCAGTGGATTGTGTTGTGTGTTGCCAGTGGTGTTGTGTGTGTTACTAGTAGTATCGTGTGTCAGTGGTATTGTGTTGTGTGTTGCCAGTGGTGTTGTGTGTGTGTTGCCAGTGGTGTTGTGTGTTGCCAGTGGTGTTGTGTGTTGCCAGTGGTGTTGTGTGTTGCCAGTGGTGTTGTGTGTTGCCAGTGGTGTTGTGTGTTGCCAGTGGTGTTGTGTGTTGCCAGTGGTGTTGTGTGTTGCCAGTGGTGTTGTGTGTGCCAGTGGTGTTGTGTTGCCAGTGGTGTTGTGTGTTGCCAGTGGTGTTGTGTGTTGCCAGTGGTGTTGTGTGTTGCCAGTGGTGTTGTGTGTTGCCAGTGGTGTTGTGTGTTGCCAGTGGTGTTGTGTGTTGCCAGTGGTGTTGTGTGTTGCCAGTGGTGTTGTGTGTTGCCAGTGGTGTTGTGTGTTGCCAGTGGTGTTGTGTGTTGCCAGTGGTGTTGTGTGTTGCCAGTGGTGTTGTGTGTTGCCAGTGGTGTTGTGTGTTGCCAGTGGTGTTGTGTGTTGCCAGTGGTGTGTGTTGCCAGTGGTGTTGTGTGTTGCCAGTGGTGTTGTGTGTTGCCAGTGGTGTTGTGTGTTGCCAGTGGTGTTGTGTGTTGCCAGTGGTGTTGTGTGTTGCCAGTGGTGTTGTGTGGAGTTCGGTTGAGCTTTACAAGAAATCCTGGTGTTGTGACTGACACTGTTTACACTCCCTGCTGGCCAGGCTTTCTTGCTGTTGTTGAGCGCTCGTGGCACTGATAATGTTGCAGAGAGAGAGAGAGAGACTAAAACACACACACCAGGTAGGTAGGTACACACACACACACACATACACACACACACACTGTGAATGTGTGTGGAATATGAAAGCAAGCGATTGTGTGAGAGGGAGGTGAGAAAGAGTGGATGAAGGGATGAACGAATGACAAGATGAGATAACGTGTAGAGAGACTTGCTGTGTGGCTGGATGTGCTCCTCGTGTAAAAGGAGCGTTAACAAAATCTATTTTTTTTACGGGTGTTTGAAAGATAAATACATTAAATAGGATAATGACATTCGTAGAAATACTGGGGCTCCCGGTATTATCATTTGCCCTCTCTCTCTCTCTCTCTCTCTCTCTCTCTCTCTCTCTCTCTCTCTCTCTCTCCTCTCTCTCTCTCTCTCTCTCTCTCTCTCTCTCTCTCTCTCTCTCTCTCTCTCTCTCTCTCTCTCTCTCTCTCTCTCTCTCCTCTCTCTCTCTCTCTCTTCTCTCTCTCTCTCTCTCTCTCTCTCTCTCTCTCTCTCTCTCTCTCTCCCCTCTCTCCTCTCTCTCTCTCTCTGTGCTTGTTTATACAAATACGTTATTGTATTGTTCTCCTTATTGGTTCTTTTTGGTTATCTTTCCAACGCCTGGTTTCTGGAGGTTGTACTGCGCATGTCTATCCATACTCTATGTTAAATATGTTACTACAATAACTCACAAGTACGTGGAAGCAGCAGGCAGGCAACTAGCACTGTTGCTGCTGGCGGCAGCGTTTTTTGATATCTTCTGGTAATGGTATTAGTCTGGGCCCTCAAATGTTGATACAGTGTTCTCGTATCATGCTCACGGCTCTCCTGTTCAGATATAACAGAAAGTCTCAAACTGCTCTGAAACTTCGAATTATTCAACAACAGCAAGTTTATTATATGAATTAAATGAATAAGAAAAAGACAATACGCAACCCGCACATAGGAGTGGGAAGCTTACCACAACGTTTTGGTCCGACTTAAACCATTTACAAAGTCATAAGCTTCTCTCTCCCATGTGCGGGTTAATTGTGTATGTGAATTAAATGGTGGGAACACCCGCAGTGTGTGCTATACATGTGTAAGTTACAAGGTGGGAATACACAGTTTGTGGCTTTAGTGTCATAGATGTATGTGTGTGCGTGTGTTAGTGTGGGAATATCACTGTGTTATTCATCTCTGCACGGTAACTGTGACACCAGGTTACGTCACTAAGTGCTGCCGGGAAGTGACTGCGTGCGCAGGAAACGCAAGGTCACAGGTGCCACCGCGGGGTCAGGGGTCACTGGGGTGGAGGGCAACCGCGGGAGCCAGGGGTCAGAGGTGAAGTTGAGATCAAGAGTCAGCAGGAGCACAGTCAAGGTCGCTGCTGATACTGCTGACACACTGCTCTAATCTGTGTGTGTCATCCTGTGTCACACTGTGTGATACATCTCGTATTCAGTTAACTCTAGACTTCATCGCGCCCGCACCTCGAGTAGGTAAAACTGGTCAGTTATCAAGAACTCATTTAAAATTAAGTTCTTTCTAAAATTTTCTCTTATACGTTTAAAGACATTTTTTTATTATTTATGTTAATGTGAAAATAAATAATTTTGTACCAAAAGAACCTTAGAAAACTTACCTAACCTTATTATAACAAGCGCAATTTAATTTAGCCTAATCCAACTAAATATATTTTAGATAAGTTTACAGTAATTTAATAAACAGACACAATGAAATATATTTTTTTCGTTAGTTTCAGAATGATTTTTCCGAAATTATTGCATACACAAATTTTCGCTTGCCTATATAGAGGAGCGTTATAGCAATTAGAGTTGTTACCTGTTATATATATATAATATATATATATTATATATATTATATATATATATATATATATATATATGTATATATATATCTTCTTCTTTCAACAAATCGGCCGTTTTCCACCAAGGCGGGGTGGCCCAAAGAGAAAAACAAAAGTTTCCCTTTTTAACTTTAGTAATGTATACAGGAGAAGGGGTTACTAGCCCCTTCCTCTCTGCATTTTAGTCGACTCTTACGACACGCATGGCTTACGGAGGAAGAAATATATATATATATATATATATATATATAATCTTTCATAGCCGCTGGTTTCATGGGGTTTTAAGATGATAAAAATAGTCTCTCGAGGCTGATAGCATGCAGTGTATCATAAGATGAAATTCTCATGAAGTCAGACAATACCAGTGTTCGTGGGTCTTGGGTTATCATGCGCAGGTCACTCACTGCCTTCAAGCCAGAGTCTTGTCAGAATCATTGCTACACAAACACTGCACCAATGATTCCCTGTAAGAATGGAGCGATGGAAATGTTTTACTATCTACTAATTCCGTGGCCGGGAACACACTCATGATAGTGGACTATTGAGAACTATCTCGCGTGATGAAAATAATAGATATGATGAAAGGATACCAGGTCACAAATGGCTGTTGGTAATACTTGTGCCCCAGTGTCTTGGGCATAACCTACTTCCACGAGCTGATCTCGCCCACCTGTAATGATACCTTCAACTGCTGCACCTGAAACATTTAATCTCGTGTTTACCTTATGAGTCTCGAACCTATGATCCTTATATCTTAGCTTGATGGAGGCAGTAGAAACTGTGACTTACCACTGCACCATTGATTCCATAAGAACATAAGAATGTAGGAACACTGTAGCTGGCCTACTGGCCAATATAAGGCAGGTCCTTATTAAAACCGCCCATGTATTTGTCCAACCTTTCCCCAAGGCTACCAAACATTCCATATAAGGACAGAGGTAAGATTTCACTGGCAGGATGCATGTCTTTCAGTGCTTGAGCAGTGTCAACATCACTGGCGACCAGTCTGTCTGCACTGCATCAGTCTTTTCAAGACGATGGATGGATTACACGAATTACAGGCTGAGGGACTGATTATCTCTAACTACTTCTGATCTTCACCATTCTTCTTGTATAGGACTGATGAAGCCACCGTGTGGCGAAACGTTTCCTCAATAAAGATACCCAAGTGTTGTACATGTGTTTATCACCTTAAGTTCTCCAGTTGTGTTGTCTTTTTGTTTGTTTTGGTGACTAAGCCACTTGTCAGTGTGGGTGGTGATTGTGGGTTTCCTGTCACTATCTTGTCTTGCTGAGGAAGGCGACTCATCACCTGTGAGTAAATCTCTTTATTTGATAAGTGTCGAGGCTGGCAACTTGCCGGCAGGGATTGGCAAACATGGCAAGCCGTAGCAAGTGGTCAGTATGGCAGGTGCAACACCACCTCCCATCTTTATTATGACGACGTTTCGCCAACTTGACTTTTGTAATTCAGTACAGAGCTTCCAATGGAAAAATAGATACAAATGCAGTATAATGCATTTATGTATTATACTGAATCATTGTTACCAGCACACAGGACACCGGGGCAGCAGTGTTACCAACACAAGACACCGGGGCAGCATTGTTACCAACACAAGACACCGGGACAGTAGTGTTACCAACACAAGACACCGGGACATCAGTGTTACCAACACAGGACACCGGGGCAGCGGAGACACGCCACAGTAGTTCAACACAGCACCGACAGCAATTTTTAAATGTCATTTATTCCTTTGAGAGTTAAATATAATTAGTGAGGTGGAGCCAGCCAGGTTAGTCCCAGTGGTTATTCGTGGAGCGGGGGGGGTGAGCAGTGGGAGTGGTGGAGCAGTGGGAGTGGTGGAGCAGTGGGAGTGGTGGTGCAGTGGGAGTGGTGGAGCAGTGGGAGTGGTGGAGCAGTGGGAGTGGTGGAGCAGTGGGAGTGGTGGTGCAGTGGGAGTGGTGGAGCAGTGGGAGTGGTGGGCAGTGAGTGGTGGAGCAGTGGAGTGGTGGGCAGGAGTGGTGGAAGTGGAGTGGTGGACAGTGGATGATGGGGGCAGGAGTGGGGACAGTGGGTGGTGACATGTGGGAGGAGAACATGTGATGGCATGGGGAACATGTAGGAGGTGGAACATGTAGGAGGTAGGAACATGTAGGATGGTGGGAACATGTAGGATGGAGGGAACACATGTAGGAGGTAGGGAACATGTAGGATGGTGGGAACATGTGGAGGTAGGAACATGTAGGATGTGGGAACATGTAGGAGGAGGGAACATGTAGGATGGTGGGAACATGTAGGATGGTGGGAACATGTAGGAGGTAGGGAACATGTAGGAGGTAGGGAACATGTAGGATGGTAGGGAACATGTAGGAGGTAGGGAACATGTAGGAGGTAGGGAACATGTAGGATGGTGGGAACATGTAGGAGGTAGGGAACATGTAGGAGGTAGGAACATGTAGGAGGTAGGAACATGTAGAGGTGGAACATGTAGGATGGTGGAACAGTCAGGAGGTGGAACATGTAGGAGGTAGGGAACATGTAGAGGAGGAACATGTAGGATGGTAGGAACATGTAGGAGGTAGGAACATGTAGATGGTGGAACATGTAGAGGTAGGAACATGTGGAGGTAGGAACATGTAGGATTTAAACACTCAAACAGGCATGAAGAAGTGAACGAGAGGAACACTAAAAAGTAAAATCTCAACACTAAAGAAAGGTGACAACAACAAACTTAAACCACGAACTTGCAGCTGTAAAACAAACAAACTCTCACACCAGACAATGTTGTTACAACATAAACATAAACTCAAACATTACAACTACAAACACCAACATGTTGGTACAACATAAACATAAATTTCACACCAGACAATGTTGGTACAACATAAACATAAACTCTCACACCAGACAATGTTGGTACAACATAAACATAAACTCACTACACCAAACAATGTTGGTACAACATAAACATAAACTCTCACACCAGACAATGTTGGTACAACATAAACATAAACTCTCACACCAGACAATGTTGGTACAACATAAACATAAACACAACAATGTTGGTACAACATAAACATAAACCACACCAGACAATGTTGGTACAACATAAACATAAACTCTTACACCAGACAATGTTGGTACAACATAAACATAAACTCACACCAGACAATGTTGGTACAACATAAACATAAACTCTCACACCAGACAATGTTGGTACAACATAAACATAAACTCTTACACCAGACAATGTTGGTACAACATAAACATAAACTCACACCAGACAATGTTGGTACAACATAAACATAAACCACACCAGACAATTGTACAAATAAACTAAACTCACACAGACAATGTTGGTACAACATAAACATAAACTCACACAGACAATTTGTACAACATAAACATAAACTAACCAACAATGCTGGTACAACATAAACATAAACACACACCAGACAATGTTGGTACAACATAAACATAAACTCTTACACCAGACAATGTTGGTACAACATAAACATAAACTTTCACACCAAACAATGTTGGTACAACATAAACATAAACTCTTACACCAGACAATGTTGGTACAACATAAACATAAACTTTCACACCAGACAATGTTGGTACAACATAAACATAAACTCTCACACCAGACAATGTTGGTACAACATAAACATAAACACACACCAGACAATGTTTGTACAACATAAACATAAACTCTCACACCAAACAATGTTGGTACAACATAAACATAAACTCTCACAAGACAATGTTGGTACAACATAAACATAAGTCTCACCAGACAATGTTGGTACAACATAAACATAAGCTCTTACACCAAACAATGTTGGTACAACATAAACATAAGCTCTTACACCAGACAATGTTGGTACAACATAAACATAAACTCTCACAAGACAATGTTGGTACAACATAAACATAAGTCTCACCAGACAATGTTGGTACAACATAAACATAAACTCTCACACCAAACAATGTTGGTACAACATAAACATAAGTCTCACACCAAACAATGTTGGTACAACATAAACATAAGTCTCACAAGACAATGTTGTTATCTACCATCTTTCATTATATATTTGACGAGGTTAAAAGCTGCAAGGAGGAAAATACCTGGTGTAATAACTTCAAGGTTGTGAGGGCAACTAACTCTTCCTCGTGTTCAGTGAACTCCTCTTGTTATTCTTGGTAGTGGTTTGTACACCATTACTATTACCACCTCTCTACTCTCCTCTTTTATTCCAGGCACTTCTACCATATTATTTGATAATTTGAACAGTTCTTTGCAACAGTGACCTTCATATAGCGACCTACTCCTCCCTGCCCTTTATTTCTTCCATTACATCTTTCTATATATTTTGGGACATATACTTCAATGTTCAAGAAATCTCTAGTGTGGGTTTCTTTGAAGCTCCTAACATAGTACTTGGTGGTGCTGGCGAGCACTCACACGCTGATACTGCCTGCTATACCTCCCGAGAGCTTTTTCTACTCCCAGAGCCCGGCCATGGGCCAGGCTCGTCTGGTGCTTCTCTGTTCAACCAGGCTGTTGCTACTGATGGTCCACTGACCCACAGATCCATCACAGCCTGGTTGATGTAGCATCTTGTGAAGATACTTGTCCAGTTTGGTCTGGAAGACTTCTATACTTGCCCCAGTAGTTTTCTATCTTCTAGTAAGATAGTCTAAAGCCACGGACGTTGAGCTTTGGGTTACTGTCGCGAACTGGTAGCGTGCCGAAACTTTTCGCCTGCACAACAGGCTTCTTCCGTCAAATACAGGAGACTGAAGAAGTCTTGTGCAGGTGAAAGTTTTGAAGATATCCAAGTGTTGCACACGTGTCTTATTCATGACCTAGATAAATGCACATTTCATAAGTGTTGCGTGTAAGCTTTAAGCGAGTGTTAGCTTGTAAGCTTTAAGCGAGTGTTAGCGTGTAAGCTTTTAAACGAGTGTTAGTGTATAAGAGTTAATAAGCGTAGCCAAGAAGTGTAAGATATAGGAAGCATGGTGTGGCAAGACTTCCGCTGAGGGTCTGGTCTTCTCACTGACTTTTTGACTCACTAATATATCATTACTACCATCAAGGCTGCACTTGTTGCCACTCATGCGTCCTGGGGGAGTGCTGCTGGAGGGGTAGTGTCCTGTGTTGGTGGTGCAGGAGTGATAGTGTCTTGTAGTAGTGCACGAGTGGTTGAGTGTTGTGATGTAGCCGAGGATGGGGGTAGTGTTATGGTGTAATATAGCTGGGGTACGGTTGGTTGTGCATTGTGGGTGGTAAGAGGGTTGATTGTTGTGGCAATGGGGGGGGGGTAGTGTGTGGTGGGGATTGTGGTAGTGTCGGAAGTGTGGTAGTGAGCAGTGTAGAAAGTGGTTGTGGTAGTATCGGTGCTGGTAGTGGTAACTACCAGAGAAATCAAGCCGGAGGCCTGGCTTGGTACCGGGCCGCGGGGGCGGTAACCCCCCACAGAAGCGACTGCAGGTAACCCATTGCATTGCATGACCACCCTTCAACAAAGCGCTGAATATTTAATTTTCAAGTCCAGGCTTTACCTTCCAACACAACGACCTTCAAACACTTGCACTGCATTTTTTTTTTTCAGTGTGACCCACAACAGTTAACTAACACACACACATGTTTTTTTTCTGTTAGATGGTCAGGGGGAACACAAGGGTGTAAGGAAAATCTGGGCAGTTGTTTTGTTAATGCAGAGTTGGAACCGTGAGCGAGCGAGAGTGGAGTCTACCCGGAGTCTACCTGGAGGGTATTCCTGGTCGTGGCCCGGGCCACGACCAGGCCTCCCGCTAACTGTTTTATGAAATTGCAGTACTATGAGGACCTGTTGTGGTCTTTAATATCTGAAAGATATTAGAGGAAGGAGTGAACGATGATAACACTGGTAGGTGATGGTGTAGTAGTACTAGTAGGTGATGGTATGGGATACCACTGGGCCAGGAGCTGTAGCTAAACTCCTCTTAAACCACAAATAGGTGAGTAGTGGAGTTAAGAATGGTAGCGTTACAAGTCAGCCTGAAACAGCATCACCTGGCAACCACCATTGTCAGTGGGGAGGGGTGGAGGAGACGGGGTTGAATAGGGGAAACAGGTCATTGTCAACATTGAGTATAGCATCCGGGCGAGGTATTGTAGTGTGGGCGTGGGGGGTATAACACAAGTATGTTGACGGATATACGCTACCTTCACACTGACCGCTCCCTTGTCCTTCCCTAGTCCCTATTCTTCCTCCCTTATCCCCTTCCTACACCTTCCCTATTATCCCTTCTCTGTCCATTTCCTTCCCTATCATTTCGTATTCTTCCCTATCCTTTCCTATCTTTCCTGTCGGATCCTTTCCCATTCTTTCTCCCCTATCCTTCGTTCTTGGTCTCTGTCTCCTCCTCTCTCTTATCCCTAACTCCATCTTCCATGCACAATCTCTTCAAGAGGAAATTGGATAAGTATCTTCATCAGGTGACAGATCAACCAGGTTGTGATGGATATGTGGGTCAGTGACCACCAGCAGCAACAGCCTGGTTGATCAGGCAAGCACCAGACGCTCCTGGCCCATGGCCGGTCTCCGGGAGTAGAAAAGCTCTCGGAACCCTATCAGAGGTATGTTTCTGAAATTGTTTTCTGTGAGATAACTTTAGAAAGCCTCTTCCGATCGGCTTCAGAATCTCAACACTGGTATATCCTACAGAGTAGAATATTGGTAGTGTTAATGGCAACTGTAGGTGCCATTTTTAATATCCTCCTTTATCTTTTTCCTGACACTTTTCAGTTTCCTTTCATATTGTCTCCTTACTCCCTTCTGCAATCCTCTCCTTTCATTCATCACTTCCCCCTCTCCTCTCATTACTGTTCTCAGTTATATGTTAACAGCACCTACCAGAGCTGGATTAAGATTTTGTAGGCCCCTGGACTACTGGTACCGTGAGGCCCCTGGACTACTGGTACTGTGAGGACCCTGGGCTACAGGTACTGTGAGGCCCCTGGGCTACAGGTACCGTGAGGCTCCTGGGAAACAGGTACTGTGAGGCCCCTGGGCTACAGGTACCGTGAGGCCCCTGAGCTACAGGTACCGTGAGGCCCCTGGGCTACAGGTACCGTGAGGCCCCTGGGCTACAGGTACTGTGAGGCCCCTGGGCTACAGGTACAGTGAGGCCACAACACCCTCCATAACACATGCCATAACACCTGCCATAACACCCTCCACAATACCTGCCATAACACCCTCCATAATACCTGCCATAACACCCTCCATAACACCTGCCACAACACCCTCCATAACACCTGCCACAACACTCCATAACACCTGCCACAACACCCTCCATAACACCTGCCACAACACCCTCCATAACACCTGCCACAACACTCCATAACACCTGCCACAACACCCTCCATAACACCTGCCACAACACCCTCCATAACACCTGCCACAACACCCTCCATAACACCTGCCACAACACCCTCCATAACACCTGCCACAACACCCTCCATAACACCTGCCACAGCACCCTCCATAACACCTGCCACAGCACCCTCCATAACACCTGCCACAACACCCTCCATAACACCTGCCAAAACACCCTCCATAACACCTGCCACAGCACCCTCCATAACACCTGCCACAACATCTGTCAGCAGCCGTTTGCTGATACAAATGTTAGTTTACCTCTGTTTTTATGTGTATTTGTTTACAGGTGTTTGTTTACGCAAGCACACATGGTGTGGTGGTCGTACAGTGTAAACTGTAAGAGCCCCAAGATGCGTACCTTTGTGTGGGTGGGCGTAGTGTGGGCGGGCGTAGTGTGGGTGGGCGTAGTGTGGGTGGGCGTAGAATGTGGACGGGGTAGTGTGGGTGGGTGTTGAATGTGGGTGGGCTTAGTGTAGGAGGGCGTAGTGTGGGCGGGTGTAGTGTGGGCGGGCGTAGTGTGGGCGGGCGTAGTGTGGGTGGGCGTAGTGTGAACGGGTATATAGTGTGGGTGGGCGTAGAGTGTGGGCGGGCGTAGAGTGTGGGCGTTAGGACCCAGGGTGTGTGGGTGGGCGTAGTGTGGGCGTGAGGACCCAGGATGTGTGGGTGGGCATAGTGTGGGCGTGAGGAGCCAGGATGTGTGGGTGGGCGTGAGGACCCAGGATGTGTGGGTGGGCGTAGTGTGGGCGTGAGGACCCAGGATGTGTGGTTGGGCGTAGTGTGGGCGTGAGGACCCAGGATGTGTGGGTGGGCGTAGTGTGGGCGTGAGGAGCCAGGATGTGTGGGTGGGCGTAGTGTGGGCGTGAGGACCCAGGATGTGTGGGTGGGCGTAGTGTGGGCGTGAGGACCAGGATGTGTGGGTGGGCGTAGTGTGGGCGTGAGGACCCAGGATGTGTGGGTGGGCGTAGTGTGGGCGTGAGGACCCAGGATGTGTGGGTGGGCGTAGTGTGGGCGTGAGGACCCAGGATGTGTGGGTGGGCGTAGTGTGGCGTAGTGTGGGCGTGAGGACCCAGGATGTGTGGGTTGCTTTAATGCTGCACTGAGAGTTGAGTCAGCAGCTTTAGGGTCGTTCCTGATCCCTGCTTCACTATCTCCCTTCCTGCTTCACTATCTCCCTTCCTGCTTCACTATCTCCCTTCCTGCTTCACTATCTCCCTTCCTCCCTGTTTCACTATCTCCCTTCCTGCTTCACTATCTCCCTCCCTGTTTCACTATCCCCTTTCATCCCTGCTTCTCTATCGTCCTCCCTGCATCACTATCTCCCTTCCTCCCTGCTTCACTATCTCCCTTCCTCCCTGCTTCACTATCTCTCTTCCTCCCTGCTTCACTATCTCCCTCCCTGCTTCACTATCTCTCTTCCTCCCTGCTTCACTATCTCCCTCCCTGCTTCATTATCTCCCTCCCTGCTTCACTGTCTCCCTTCCTCCCTGCTTCACTATCTCCCTCCCTGCTTCACTATCTCTCTTCCTCCCTGCTTCACTATCTCCCTCCCTGCTTCACTATCTCCCTTCCTCCCTGCTTCACTGTCTCCCTTCCTCCCTGCTTCACTGTCTCCCTCCCTGCTTCACTATCTCCCTGTTTCACTATCTCCCTATCTGCTTCACTATCTTCCTGCTTCACTAACTCCCTGCCTCACTATATCTCCCTTTTTGCTTCACTATCTTCCTCTCTCCCTTCTTGCTTCACTTCCTATCTCCCTCCCTGCTTCACTATCTCCCTTCCCGCTTCACTCCTCTCCCTCCCCACTTATCTCCCTATCCCTTTCCTCCCTGCTTCACTCTCGCCCTGCGTCCCTCCCTCTTCCTCCCTGCTTCTCTCCCTCTTCTTGCTCCCTGCTTTACTCTCCCTCCCTCCAAGCGCTCTTCAGATCTGAGAACTACCTACCTACCTGCTTTCATCCTCTCCTTCCTCACAGCTTCTTGCTCCTCTTCCTCCCTGCTGCCTCTGCTAGTTCTGTTGCTGTTTCTGCTCCTGAGGGTGCTGCTTCTACTTTAAATTCTACTGTTTATGCTTACTTGCTTCTGCTGACGGTGTTGCTGGCCTTGCTGCTGCTGTAGTTGTTGCTCTCACTGTTGTGTAAAAGTTGTTGTGAATCTTAGTGTTGGTGAGATCATGGAGTGATAGCCCATAAAATAAGATCAATAGGTAAAACAGGAATAGTAGGAAATTGAACAATAAATTTCTCACGAATAGAACACAAAGAGCAGAAGTAAACAAAGAAAAATATAGCCTTAGCAAAGTAAAAAGTTGAATTGCCCAAGGCATGGTGCTGGCGCCTATATTGTTTCTCATCCTCATAGCAGACAGACAAAAACAAGCCACAGCTTCGTATCAACCCTTGCGGACAGTACCAAAACAAGCACGAAAGTCGCCTCTGTAAGAGACACGGAAATATTACAAGCAAATATTAGTAGCGTCTACCATTGAGCAGTGGAAAATAACATGAAGTTAACTGATGACAAATTCCAGTTACTCAGGTCGAGAAAGAATGTAGAATTGAAGAGATGCACTGGGACGTAGCGGAAGGAACTTGTGAAAGGCGTGTGTACTTTAAAGATAAGTGCATAATGAGAACTATCAAAACAGAGACCCTTGAAGGAAGGTTCCTTGATGCTGGTGAGGGCCTCTTGATTCAAGGAATCGGACTTATCCTCCCGTTCTTTGAATTGGCCTGGAAGGGCCCCAGTGTGGAAATAAGTCACTTTGACTTTCTTAGGTTATCTTAGGTAATGTACACACTTGTTTACCTATGTATGATAATTGTACTTATGTGTTCCTGTACCTAATAAAATTAATAACCTCATTGGCTCCTATTTCCCCTGGCGCTGTATGGCCCCGTACAGGTTTAGTGCTTCCCTTAAATATGATAATAAAATTAAGAGAAATAATGGTAATGGTGACACGAGAAATCACTTGCGCTCTCTTGTCTGAATTGTTGAATGTTGTATTCAAAGGCAGGAGATAATTTATATCAGAGCTGTAATAGGTACACACAGCTTTTACTGCTCACATAACTGAAGAAGATACTTGATATATACATGGAGCATACTGGAGGGTGGAGGATACTGGAGGGCCTAGTTCCTAATCTTCACACTACCGTAACTACACACTGGAGTCAGATGCTATGTGGAAGTAAGGGTAATATAAATCCAGTCAAAAGCAGGAGTGTGATACCTAGAAGGTATACCTGGAGGGTCAACGCCCCCTCGACAAGGTCCATGACCAGGTCTCACGTGCATAATAAGAGAATAGTGTCAACATGTGTGCCCCAAAACTATTCAACATGCTACCAGCGGATATTAGAAATATTGCTGGAACAAATGTAGAAGCTCTGAAGAGGAGACTGGATGACTACTTCCGCCAAGTGCCGGACCAACCAGACTGTGATGGATATCTGGGCCTGCGGGACACTAACAGCAACAGCCTGGTTGAACCAGCAGCCACCAAGTAAGCCTGACCTCAGGCCCGGCTGCAAAGAAGGGAAAAATCTTCGGAACGGTTACAGGTATGTCACCTGTGTGGGTGGTAGTAAGTGGCGGAGAGCTTATCATATACTAGTGATCCCTGGTATATACCAGTGTATATACCAGTGACCAGTATATACCAGTGTATATACAGTGTATATTTTGCGAAGAGTTATACTGGCTTGTGTCATACCTGTGACCGGTGTGGAAGGGTCTCTACTGGTGGTAATACCGGCTGCGATAGCCACGCTGAATTACGATACTTGCTGAAATGTTTTGATGTTGGTAGTGAGGTGACTGAGCTGAAGCCTCTTGGTGTTTGTGTGTGATGATGCGGGGATTGATGCGTCTCTTGCCTTTGTTGGTGTGTTTGATGTTGTTGTTGGGGCTGTGGTTTCTGCTGACGCTGCTGCTGTAGTTGACGTTGTTTTAGTGATTGTTGCTGCTGTTAGTGGTGTTTCTTGTAAGGTGCTGTTTTTATTGGTGTTGCTGCTTCTGTTGTTGCAGTGTCTTGTGGTTTCTGTTTACCTTGCTGCTTCTGTTATTGCAGTGTGTTTTGTGGTTTCTGTTTGCCTTGCTGCTTCTGTTGTTGCAGTGTGTTTTGTGGTTTCTGTTTGCCTTGCTGCTTCTGTTGTTGCAGTGTGTTTTGTGGTTTCTGTTTGCCTTGCTGCTTCTGTTATTGCAGTGTGTTTTGTGGTTTCTGTTTGCCTTGCTGCTTCTGTTGTTGCAGTGTGTTTTGTGGTTTCTGTTTTCCCTGCTGCTTCTGTTGTTGCAGTGTCTGTTGTTGTTGCTTCATTTGTAGTTTTTGTTGTTAATGTTCTCTTTGAAGATCGTAATTTTGTTTTGTCTTATAGGGAAGGTGTTTATCCCACCATCCCTCCGTTCTTTCACCCTTCCCTCTCTTATTTCCTCCTCCCCTTCCCTCTCTCCCCTCTCTCATCATCTATCCCATTTCCTCTTCCTCCTTGGGTCTCTTATCGTACCTCTTCTCATTCCCCTCCTCTCCATTCTTTCCCTCCCACACACCTTCCCTTCCTTCATTTCTCCCCTCACACAACTTCCCCTCTTCATTCCTCCCCTCCCATACAACTTCCCCCTCTTCATTCCTCCCCTCCCATACAACTTCCTCCTCTTCATTCCTCCCCTCCTACACACCTTCCCCTCCTTCATTCCTCCCCTCCCACACACCTTCCCCTCCTTCATTCCTCCCCTCCCACACACCTTCCCCTCGCCCTCTTCTCCAGGTACCTCCACAAAACATTAAAGCTACATAAGGCAAGTGGACAGCTGCATTGTTATTCAAGTGAGCATCACGTTGCAGCCTGGCGGGGCTACACTGTGAGCCTGAAATATGTGAGGAAGTATTGATTTGTGTGTGTGCGCGCGTGTGTGTGTGTGTGTGTGTGTGTGTGCGCGCGCGTGTGTGTGCGTGTGTGTGTAAAATTATTTTCATTGTCTGGGAGTTTATAGCTTTTTTCACACACTGTTCCGCTTCCGTTTTTTACCAATTTACATTATTATTATTATTATTATTATTATTATTATTGTTATTATTATTATTATTAATGTTATTATCACGCATGTTGTATTAAATGTCATTCAGTTTTGTAAGTCTTTGTATCCTGCAAATAAAATATTATTATTATTATTATTATTGTTGTTGTTTTTGTTGTTATTATTAAATTCAGGAGAGAGCAATAAATCCGAGGGGCCATACAGCGCCAGCAGAATAAGAGACAATCAGATTTAATCCAAGGAAAGAGAGTGTAGTTCCAATTCCTTGGATCAAGAGCCTTCACCCTACACAGCTGATAATTAACACCAGAAATATCGCTTCGACATTTATATTGTGACCAATTTAATTGGAATAAGAGAGGTGTACTTACCAGGAGGGTATTCCGGGGGTCAGCGCCCCCGCTGCCCGCTCCACGACCAGGCTGTGTTGTGTGTACCTACCTGGATGGTATTCCGGGGGTCAGCGCCCCCGCTGCCCGCTCCACGACCAGGCTGTGTTGTGTGTACCTACCTGGATGGTATTCCGGGGGTCAGCGCCCCCGCTGCCCGCTCCACGACCAGGCTGTGTTGTGTGTACCTACCTGGAGGGTATTCCGGACTGGACTGGAGTATTCTACGACATGGGGTATGGTATTCTGGCAGGACTGGAGTATTCTACGACACGGGGTATGGCATTCTGCCAAGACTGGAGTGTTCTACGACACGGGGTATGGTATTCTGCCAGGACTGGAGTGTTCTAACCCATTTTTTACCCTGGATGTCATCCACAACAGTCTGCTAACACACGTACATATTACTGCTAGGTAGGCAGAGGCAGCAGCTGTGTGGAGAAGCGTGCCCATATGCTTGTCCGTGCCAGGACTCGACCCTGGAATGGGCACAGCAACAGAAGGGGGTGGATGGGTGGGTTGGGGGACGGGTGTTGTGTGGGTGGGGAGAGGAGAGGGAAGAGCGTGAGGGAGGTGGGGAGTGAAGAGGAACTGCACCACTCACAGGATTCCTGGGTGTTCATCCCCCCTACCCCCATTCCCCCCGCTCATAATTAATCTCTGGGAGGCAGTGTGTGGAAGGGGTGGTGGGTGGTGGGAGGAGGGGAAGAGCTAGGGAGGGGGATTTCAAACCCATTTAGGTTAAAGGGAATGTTGTGAGAGGCGGGGGAGGGTTGCTGGTCTCTGCTGCTGCTGCTGCTGCTGCTGCTATGTCTCCCTGCTGTTACTGCTGCTGTTTCCTTACTAGTTGCCTGCTGCTGCTGGTGTCTCCCTAGTAGCTGACTGCTATTGCTGCGTATCTTTACCACATGCTCAGTACTGCTGACTGCTGAGCACCTGGAGTTAGAATGGTGGTCCAGTGGAGAGAGTGATGCGTACTTTGTTTACTTCACACAGGGCTGGGCATGGGAACGCAGGGTCGAGTCCTGGCCAAGCCGCAGTTCTGTTAATGATATATATATCACAGTATACTGGTATACATCACACACACTCAGGTCCATGAAAAATATAAGGTTTCGTAATGAGTTTAGTACCAGACCTGAGAGGAATGCATTATGAGAAGTTGAGGGAACTGAACCTGACCACCTTGAGGAAGAGTAGGGTGTGGGATACACCATAACCACTTATATAACAGCTCTCAGCCTCTAGGTGAGCTGAGGTAGGATAACAGCTCTCAGCCTCTAGGTGAGCTGAGGTAGGATAACAGCTCTCAGCCTCTAGGTGAGCTGAGGTAGGATAACAGCTCTCAGCCTCTAGGTGAGCTGAGGTAGGATAACAGCTCTCAGCCTCTAGGTGAGCTGAGGTAGGATAACAGCTCTCAGCCTCTAGGTGAGCTGAGGTAGGATAACAGCTCTTAGCCTTAAAATTCAGTGGTGTAAAAACTAAATTATTCTTTAATCTCATTGTGATATAAAAAGATTGAATAAATAAGTTCTTGAGACACACACACACACACATACACACACACACACACACACACACACACACACACACACACACACACACACACACACACACACACACACACACACACACACACACAACAAACCAAGTGCCTAATCGTCAAGTGCCTTTGACTAAATGGTGACTAATTAACACACAAGCAAGCCAACAACAATAACATCAAGAACAAACACATATCAGTATTACTAAGAAGAATTATAACAAACATTTGTACAATACCGAAAATTAATTCATTCTTGTCTCTTAATGCACATCTGAACTCTACCATCACACCTGTTAGTACCCCCCGCCTGCAGTTTAATGTATGAACCACAACACAGCTGATCAGGAACTGTTTTGAGACAACTGGGGATTTGTTGGTAATGCTTCTTATGCATTGTGTTGAAGAGTCGTGGTCCCTTAACACTTTCAGAGTTTTCTCTCATCGCTTCCCTGCTTCTCAATGGAAGTATCTTGCACCGTCTGCCAAGCCTCTTGGGTTTATAAGTAGTAATTTCGGTGCGTAGGTTTGGTAGCAATCCCTCCAGAATGTTTCAGGTGTAGGTTATGATGTATGTTTCTCCCCCATCTTCTGAGATGTACAGTACAGTTCCAGAGACTTCAAGCGCTCCCAGTATTTTAGGTGCTTAAGTGAGTTTATACACGCTCTCAAGGGTCTCTCTACATTGACTAAACTGGAATGATCTACTTTGTTATGGTTTGAGTGGTGGTAGTCGTAATAGTAGTAGTAGTTTTTGTTGTTGTAGTAATAGTAGTAGCAGTAGTATACTAGCTGGCCTTCACATAGATCTCTGGTATTTCATTCTGCTGCTGTTGCTTCTAGGGTTGCTGTTGCTGCTACGTCTAGGGTTGCTGTTGCTTCTAGGGTTGCTGTTGCTTCTACGTCTAGGGCCGTTGTTGCTTCTAGGGTTGCTGTTGCTGCTACGTCTAGGGGTGATGTTGCTTCTAGGGTTGCTGTTGCTTCTACGTCTAGGGCCGTTGTTGTTTCTAGGGTTGCTGTTGCTTCTACGTCTAGGGCCGTTGTTTCTAGGGTTGCTGTTGCTTCTACGTCTAGGGCCGTTGTTGCTTCTAGGGTTGCTGTTGTTCTACTAGGGCGTTGTTGCTCGGTGCTATGTTCTAGGGCCGTTGTTGCTTCTAGGGTTGCTGTTGTTTCTACGTCTAGGGCCGTTGTTGCTTCTAGGGTTGCTGTTGCTTCTACGTCTAGGGCCGTTGTTGCTTCTAGGGTTGCTTTGTTCTACGTTAGGGTGTTGTTGCTTCTAGGTTGCTGTTGTTCTAGGTGCTGTTGCTTCTAGGGTTGCTGTGTTCGTCTAGGGTCGTTGTTGCTTCTAGGGTTGCTGTTGCTTCTACGTCTGGCCGTTGTTGCTTCTAGGGTTGCTTGTTCTACTCTAGGGCGTTGTTGCTTCTAGGGTTGCTGTGTTTCTAGGTTGCTGTTGCTTCTAGGGTTGCTGGTTCTACTAGGTGTTGCTAGGTTGCTGTTGCTCTAGGGTTGTGTTCTAGGGTTGCTGTTGTCTACTCTAGGGCTGTTGTGCTTCTAGGGTTGCTGTGTTTCTACGTCTAGGGTCGTGTTGCTACTAGGGTTGCTTGTTCTAGGTTGCTGTTGTTCTACTAGGGTTGCTTGTTGCTCTAGGGTTGCTGTTGCTACTAGGGTTGCTTAGCTACTAGGGTTGCTGTTGTCTCTAGGGTTGCGTGTTGCTCTAGGGTTGCTGTGTTGCTACTAGGGTTGCTGTTGTTGCTACTAGGGTTGCTGTGTGCTACTAGGGTTGCTGTGTGTCTAGGGTTGCTGGTTGCTTCTACCTAGGGCCGTGTGCTCTAGGGTTGCTGTGTCTCTAGGGTGCTGTTGTTGCTCTAGGGTTGCTGTTGCTCTAAGGTGTTGTTGCTCTAGGGTTGCTGTGTCTACTAGGGCCGTTGTTGCTTCTAGGGTTGCTGTGTTGCTACTCTGGGGTGCGTTGTTGCTTCTAGGGTTGCTGTTGCTCTAGGTGCTTGTTGCTCTAGGGTTGCTGTGCTCTAGGGTTGCTGTTGCTCTAGGGTTGCTGTTGTTCTACGTCTAGGGCGTTGTTGCTTCTAGGGTTGCTGTTGCTTACTAGGGTTGCGTGTTGCTCTAGGGTTGCTGGTGTTAGCTCTAGGTGCGTTGTTGCTTCTAGGGTTGCTGTTGTTGCTACTAGGGTTGCTGTTGCTTCTAGGGTTGCTGTTGTCTAGGGTTGCTGTGTGCTACTAGGGTTGCTGTGTGCTACTAGGGTTGCTGGTGTGCTACTAGGGTTGCTGGTGTGCTACTAGGGTTGCTGGTGAGCTACTAGGGTTGCTGGTGTTGCTACTAGGGTTGCTGGTGTTGCTACTAGGGTTGCTGGTGTGCTACTAGGGTTGCTGGTGTAGCTACTAGGGTTGCTGGTGTACTACTAGGGTTGCTGTTGTTGCTACTAGGGTTGCTGGTGTTGCTACTAGGGTTGCTGGTGTTGCTTACTAGGGTTGCTGGTGTTGCTCTAGGGTGCTGGTGTGCTACTAGGGTTGCTGGTGTAGCTACTAGGGTTGCTGGTGTAGCTACTAGGGTTGCTGGTGTTGCTACTAGGGTTGCTGGTGTGCTACTAGGGTCTGGCTTGTGTGTGCTACTAGGGTTGCTGGTGTTGCTACTAGGGTTGCTGGTGTTGCTACTAGGGTTGCTGGTGTGCTACTAGGGTGCTGGTAGCTTAGGTTGCTGTGTTGCTACTAGGGTTGCTGGTGTAGCTACTAGGGTTGCTGGTGTTGCTACTAGGGTTGCTGGTGTAGCTACTAGGGTTGCTGGTGTAGCTACTAGGGTTGCTGGTGTTGCTACTAGGGTTGCTGGTGTTGCTACTAGGGTTGCTGGTGTAGCTACTAGGGTTGCTGGTGTAGCTACTAGGGTTGCTGGTGTAGCTACTAGGGTTGCTGGTGTAGCTACTAGGGTTGCTGGTGTAGCTACTAGGGGTTGCTGGTGTGCTACTAGGTTGCGTAGCTACTAGGGTTGCTGGTGTAGCTACTAGGGTTGCTGGTGTAGCTACTAGGGTTGCTGGTGTAGCTACTAGGGTTGCTGGTTAGTAGCTACTAGGGTTGCTGGTGTACTAGTTGCTGAGCACTAGGGTTGCTGGTGTAGCTACTAGGGTTGCTGGTGTAGCTACTAGGGTTGCTGGTGTAGCTACTAGGGTTGCTGGTGTTGCTACTAGGGTTGCTGGTGTAGCTACTAGGGTTGCTGGTGTAGCTACTAGGGTTGCTGGTGTAGCTACTAGGGTTGCTGGTGTAGCTACTAGGGTTGCTGGTGTAGCTACTAGGGTTGCTGGTTGTAGCTACTAGGGTTGCTGGTGTGCTACTAGGGTTGCTGGTGTAGCTACTAGGGTTGCTGGTGTAGCTACTAGGGTTGCTGGTGTTGCTACTAGGGTTGCTGGTGTAGCTACTAGGGTTGCTGTGTGTTGCTGCTACTAGGGTTGCTGGTGTAGCTGCTAGGGTTGCTGGTGTAGCTACTAGGTGCTGGTGTGCCTAGGGTTGCTGGTGTACTACTGGGTTGCTGGTGTGCTACTAGGGTTGCTGGTGTAGCTACTAGGGTTGCTGGTGTGCTACTAGGGTTGCTGGTGTAGCTACTAGGGTTGCTGGTGTAGCTACTAGGGCTTGTGCTGGTGTTGCTACTAGGGTTGCTGGTGTTGCTACTAGGGTTGCTGGTGTAGCTACTAGGGTTGCTGGTGTAGCTACTAGGGTTGCTGGTGTAGCTACTAGGGTTGCTGGTGTAGCTACTAGGGTTGCTGGTGTAGCTACTAGGGTTGCTGGTGTAGCTACTAGGGTTGCTGGTGTAGCTGCTAGGGTTGCTGGTGTAGCTACTAGGGTTGCTGGTGTTGCTACTAGGGTTGCTGGTGTTGCTACTAGGGTTGCTGGTGTAGCTACTAGGGTTGCTGGTGTAGCTACTAGGGTTGCTGGTGTAGCTACTAGGGTTGCTGGTGTAGCTACTAGGGTTGCTGGTGTAGCTACTAGGGTGGCTGGTATTGCTGCTAAACAATAAAGCGCAGAGCGAGGCGTGTTTATGTAACAGTCTTTATTAAACTGTATAATATTTATTCATGGCTGAGTGAAAAAAAAATGTGCTGTATAAATGCTGGGAGGAAGGGGAGAGAGGAAGAGGGGAGAGGAGGGAGGGAGGGAAGAGAGTGGATAAAGGAGAAGAGGTAAGGGGAGGGAGGCAGTGGAGACATCAGGTTTAATGTTTATTAATGATTAATGTTGTTGGGGGAGGGAGGGAGGGAGGCGTGAGTGTTCCAACCTTGTTAGTGATGCTCACCACCACCGCCGCTGTCGCGCCGCCACCATCACCGCCGCCGCCGCCGCCGTCACCATCGCCGCCGCCGCCGTCAATGTTGACAGCTGTTTAAATTCAAATTCAAAAAAATATTTTTTTTGCGTAGTATAGTGTGTGTAGTTTATAACATGTAGTAAAGTATTGGCAAGCACAAAGAATGGCACTAACATGTATGAACATTTTAGGCTACGTTATTAAATGGTTCACGACCAGGAGGTCTGGTTGTGAACCGCGCCGCGGGGGGCGTCGATCCCCGGAATACCCTCCAGGCAGGTAGGGAACTGACAAGTTGATAAATTAGGCACATGTTCTACCTGGAGGGTATTTCGGGGATCAACGCCCACGCGGCCAGGTCCATGACCAGGCCTCCTGCTAGATCAGGGCCTGATCAACTAGGCTGTTACTGCTGGCCGCACGTAGTCCAACGTACGAACCACAGCCCGGCTGAGCCGGCACCGACTTTAGGTATCTGTCCAGCTTCCTCTTGAAGACAGCCAGGGGTTTGTTGGTAATTCCCCTTATGGCTGATGGGAGGATGTTGAACAGTCTTGGGCCCCAGACACTTACTGTTTTCCCCTAGTGTGCTAATGGCGTCCCTGCTTTTCGTTGGGATATGTTGCATCGCTTGCCAAATCTTTTGGTTTCATAGGGAATGATATCTGTGTGCAGATTTGGGACCAGTCCCTCTAGGATTTTCCAGGTGTAGATTATGATTTCTCTCTCTCGCCTGCACTCCAGTGAGTACAAGTCAAGTGCTTCCAGGCGTTCCCAGTAGTTAAGATATTTGACGAAAATTACATGGGCAGTAAAGGTTCTCTGTACATTCTTTAGATCTGCAATTTCACCTGCCTTGAATGGGGATGTTAATGTACAGCAGTATTCCAGCCTAGAGAGAACAAGTGATTTAAAAAGGATCATCATTGCCTTGGCATCTCTTGTTTTGAATGTTCTCATTATCCATCCTATCAGTTTCCTCGCAGATGTGATAGTGGCACTGTTGTGATCCTTGAAGGTGAGATCATCAAATATTACCACTCCCAGGTCCTTCGCATTATTTTCCGCTCTATTGTGTGATTAGATTTTGTAGTATACTCAGTTCTAGTTATTATTTCCTCCAGTTTTCCATAACGGAGTAGTTGGAATTTGTTTTCATTGAACATCGTATTGTTCTCCGTTGCCCATTGGAAAACTTGGTTTATATCTTCTTGGATATGACACTCTCATGCAGATCCTAGTATTGTCTGCATAGGTTTACATCTCTGTCTGTCTGATATGAGAATTAGGAACAGGATAGGGGCGAGTACTGTGCCTTTGTGGAACAGAGCTCTTCACTATGGCAGCTTCCGATTTAACTCTGTTTACCACTACTCTTTGTGTTCGATTGGTTAGAAAGTTGAAGATCCATCTGCCTACTTTGCCAGTTATCCCTTTAGCACGCATTTTGTGTTCTATTACACTATGATCGCACTTGTCAAAGGCTTTTGCAAAATCTGTGTATACTACATCTGCATTCCGTTTGTCTTTCAGTGCTTCTAAGACCATATCATAGTAGTCCAGTAGTTGCGAGAGGCAGGAGCGACCTGCTCTGAACCCTTTTAGCTTCTCCTGTTTCTTCTGGATCATGTATGAGCCCTTTATCTTAACTTCTACGATTGGGTATCTATATTGTGGAAACGTTTCGCCACGCAGTGGCTTCTTCAGTCCAATGCAAAGAAGAATGGTGAAGATCAGAAGGAGTTTGAGGTAATCAGTCCCTCAGCCTGGAGTCGATGTAATCAGTTCATCAGTTTTATCAAGATTGATGGACTGATTACAGCGACTCCAGGCTCATGCGCCTCAGCAGTGGAGATAGAACTTGAGTGTAAGCTCTGGAGAGGAGGGTTAGCCACCCAGGATAACCCAAGAAAGGCAGTGCGTCATTGAGGGACTGTCTGTCTTATTTCCATTGGGGTCCTCAATCTAGTATCCCCCCAGGATGCGACCCACACCAGTCGACTAACACCCAGGTTAGTGAACCTGCTGCCAGAAGATACCAGAAATATTGCCGGAACAAGTAGAAGTTTGTAAGAGGAAACTGGATTACTACCTGCGCCAAGTGCCAGATCAATCAGGCTGTGGTGGATGTGTGGGCCAGCAGATCGCAAACACTAATAGCCTAAGCTGTTGCTGTTTGCCAGAGATGCCTGGCCGCGGGAAGTAAGAAAACTTTCGAGACCGGTTACAGGTATAACACCATTACAACATTACCGATAATTGCAGTTTCTTATACTCACACCGTGATTAATGTTATTATAGTTCCATGCTAAGGATGTGTGTGTGTGTGTGTGTGTGTGTGTGTGTGTGTGTGTGTGTGTGTACGTGTGTGTACACTTTCCATTTTTCATAAAGAATAAACCTTAGATTAGTGTTTTTCATAAGTATTAGTGTTTGATCATGAAGAGAAGCACAAGGCCGGGATGATGTGAACACTTAGACACGATACCTTCACCAGTACTGAAGTTTCTTACGTATTCTACATAACAGTTTTACTCATGATGCGAACCATAACAGTCTACTGACACCTGGCACCTATTTTTATTGCTGGGTGAGCAGGGGTAGCAGGTGTGTAAGGAGGTAGTGGCGTGGGTGAGCAGGGTCTAGTGTAAACATGCTATATACTGGCTAGTCAATTAAGGTGGTAGTCACTACCTAACTGGAGGGTGTTCCGGGGGTCAACGTCCCCGCGGCCCTGTCCATGACCAGGCCTGATCAACTAGGCTGTTACTGCTGGCCGCACGCAATCCAACCTACGGACCACAGCCCGGCTTGTCTGGCACTGACTTTAGGTATCTGTCCAGCTCCCTCTCTAAGACAGCCAGAGGTCTATTGGTAATCTCCCAGATGTATGCTGGGAGGCTGTTGAACAGTCTTGGGCCCCTGACACTTCTTGTATTATCTTTTAATGTACTCGTAGCGCCCCTGCTTTTCATTGGTGTATGTTGCACCGCCTGCCGAGGCTTTTGCTTTCGTAGGGAGTGATTTCTGTATGTAGATTTGGGACCAGTCCCACAGTGGTTGTCACTAACCTTGTCTCTGTGATGGTCACTATCCTCGACTGTGGTGGTTACTATCCTTGGCTCTGGTTCTGATTCAACTCCTCTATCTCCAGCCTCGCCTCACAGCACCTCCATTTTCTTACATGATTCCTAACGTCAACTTCTGACCCTTTCTTATAAACTTAATAAAACGATTGGTTTTTTTTTATCTGATATTGGTTTACATTACGTAAACCTGTAAAACATATATTTAACCAAAAGTTGGCAGAAAACGTCGTCGACACGTCTGGCAACGCCGTGGCTGAGGTCAGCCCAATACTTTAGGCATCGCTCTAAATCCATCAGTGACTTAAATATAATTATTGTAATTAAAGAGAGTAATTTCCTTCACTCAGGCCACGGGTTCAACTTTATTAAGAAATTACTAAATTACTCTTTTTCTTTTTCAATATAATCTTATTCTAATAAGTGGATTGTATATAATGATAAAAAAAGTAATTGGGGATCACGGATTACATTTTGCCTTTGAAGTGGCTAGTTTATTGTGCATCCCATATCTATCCTGTGGATGGTAGTTAGTTTATTGTGCATCCCATATCTATCCTGTGGATGGTAGCTAGTTTATTGTGCATCCCATATCTATCCTGTGGATGGTAGCTAGTTTATTGTGCATCCCATATCTATCCTGTGGATGGTAGTTAGTTTATTGTGCATCCCATATCTATCCTGTAGATGGTAGCTAGTTTATTGTACATCCCATATCCATCCTGTGGATGGTAGCTAGTTTATTGTGCATCCCATATCTATCCTGTGGATGGTAGCTAGTTTATTGTGCATCCCATATCTATCCTGTGGATGGTAGCTAGTTTATTGTGCATCCCATATCTATCCTGTGGATGGTAGCTAGTTTATTGTGCATCCCATATCTATCCTGTGGATGGTAGCTAGTTTATTGTGCATCCCATATCCATCCTGTGGATGGTAGCTAGTTTATTGTGCATCCCATATCCATCCTGTGGATGGTAGCTAGTTTATTGTGAATCATATATCCATCCTGTGGATGGTAGCTAGTTTATTGTGAATCATATATCCATCCTGTGGATATGCATACACAAAAGGCCTAGGAACTAGGCCCATAAAAGGTTAACAGGAGTACATCTGGATTTATATCTACAGTTCACTTATCTGTCACAAACAAATTTAGGAAATTTGCTTAATATATCTGGTATCTTAGTTTCATTAATAAGATATCTTGACATATCACATAAGTTATTATACTAGATTACTGCAGATGAAGTCAGTGTGATCAGGACTAAGCACTTTAAGAGAATCACTGATGGTACTATAAGAGAGAAGTCAACACACCAACGTAATGGAACTCAGGTTAGCATCATCACCACAACTTTCGTAAACTTTGGACATATATCAGGAATATACCTGGAAGAGTTTTCTGGGGTCTACGCCCCCGCCGCCAGGTCCTTGACCAGGTCTCGTATAGGTTATTATACTGTCCATCATGGAGAGGTGTGATTGGACGTGACGTTTCCAGTGTTGTTGTTGTTGTTGTTGTTGTGGTCCTTGAAAATGAGATCCTAATAAGTAATAGTTCACAAAAAAATTGTACATAGAGGACAAACTTATGATAATGTTTCGGTCTGACTTGGACCATTAAAATAATAATAATAATAATAATAATTCTGTAATTACTTCAATAAATACAATTAACATATGTCTCTATGTAGAAGTAGGGGAATGTTATTAGGAAAATGGAGAGGCCAAGAGATATATGTCTGGTACTCAGTGGTACACACAATACTTGTTTGGACTCACTCGTACTCAGAATACTCCATTATCTCGTCAAGAGTTGTAGTACATGAGATCTTTCCGGCTTTCTCTGGCTCTTTCCGGCTCTCTCTGGCTCTTTCCGGCTCTCTCTGGCTCTCTCACCAGTCTTCTATCTTGTCATTCTCAATCTTCACAAGACTGTTGTTCCATCTCTGGTTAAAGGTAAACAGTCATGTTTATCCTGGTAAATACATCACGGTTTTAGACCAGCAGAATTTTCCTTACTGGCTAAGTCTCTTAAAAGTCCAGGTCACCACAACTTTAGTAGAGGAGAATGAGGGCGGGTTCAAATATCTGCCATGGAGAAGCATGGGCAGGTTTCCTTGCGGCGCTGCTACCAACCCCTGCTCACCTAGCAGTTAAAATAGGTACATGTGTGTTAGCCTGCTTTGGGTTGCATACTGAGAAATGCAATAAGATAACACGGGATATCACAATATGCAAAATGACCACAGTAAAAACTGCGAAATTCCAAGAGCTTTCCTTGATAATGTGAGAAATCACGAAAGCGCTTGGAATTTCACTATTTTTTCACTGTGGTTTTGTATCCTGTGAAAAATGTGTAGAAAAGTTCATTCCTACTGGAATCTCACGTCCTGTGTAAGACAACACTCCAGTCCTGTGTAAGACAACACTCCAGTCTTGTGTAAACAGCACTCCAGTCTTGTGTAAGACAGCACTCCAGTCTTGTGTAAGACAGCACTCCAGTCTTGTGTAAGACAGCACTCCAGTCTTGTGTAAGACAGCACTCCAGTCTTGTGTAAGACAGCACTCCAGTCTTGTGTAAGACAGCACTCCAGTCTTGTGTAAGACAGCACTCCAGTCTTGTGTAAGACAGCACTCCAGTTTTGTGTAAGAGACTCCAGTCTTTTTGATGGTATTCAAATATTGGATAAAAGATGTCTGCGTATCTAATGTTAATTAAAAAAAACTCCATTTCCTTCTTCCACTGTCCTCTTACTCCAGCTCCTCCACCTACCTCTGCTTTCTCCCCCTCCTCCCTCCCCCTCCCTCCCCCCCCTACTACACATCATGTCGCTCAACTTGAGCGTCGTGTGTGTGGAATCTTCACTTCCGTTTTTACATGGTCAAACTTGTGGCCAATATCTCAACTCCGGGCAAAGTTTCCCCTCCCTCTCTCCCTCTCCCCCTCCCTCCAGAGTTTATATGAGTTTCCCCTCCCTCCTCCCTCCCTCCAGAGTTTATATGAGTATCAATTTTAACCCCCTTCCCCTCCTTCAATCGTCCCCGAATTTGAGTACCTGAAGTTTACCTGGAGAGGGTTTCGGGGGTCAACGCCCCTGCGGCTCGATCTGAGACCAGGCCTCATGGTGAATCAGGGTCTGATCAACCAGGCTGTTACTGCTGGCCGCACGCAAACTGACGTACGAACCACAGCCCGGTTGGTCAGGTACTGGCTTTAGGTGCCTGTCCAGTGCCTTCTGAGTAGCCTGGCCCATAGGACTCTCGAAACTCTTCAAAGGTATATCAAAGGTAGCCTGGCCCATGGCCGGGCTCAGAGAGTAGATACTCTCGAAACTCTTCAAAGGTATATGACCCTAAAGTATTTAGCGTTTCCAGTGAATATAATACTAACTACTACTACCACCACCACTATTATTCTACTACTACTATCGCCACCATCGCCACTATTATTTTACTACTATTACTACTACTATCACTACTACTAATGATAATAATAATCCAGGTTCAACACAGAGGTTATCTTGTACTCTTATGTTTGTATTTGTTTATCAGTATAGTGAGTCTGGATATTAATTCAGATTTTTTGTTTCTCCCCAGGTAAGTTGTTGAGTGTTGCTACACAGTCCACGCCCACGCCCACGTATGTTGTGTTGCCACAGCCCACGCCCACGTATGTTATGTTGCCATAGTCCACGCCCACGTATGTTGTGTTGCCACAGCCCACGTATGTTGTGTTGCCACATTCCACGCCCACATATGTTGTGTTACCACAATCCACGCCCACGCCCATGTATGTTGTGTTGTCAAATAGTCCACTCCCACGTATAGTGTGTTGTCACATAGTCCACGCCCACGTATAGTGTGTTGTCACATAGTCCACGCCCACGTATGATGAGTGTTGTCACATATGGTGTGTTGCCACACAGTCCACGCCCACGCCCATCTATTTTGTTAAAGAATGTTGTCTTAGGTGAATTAATATAGATCTCTGAGAAATAATTAAAAGTTAGTTTGAAGGTGGATCAGTGTCGTGGTGTTGAAGGTGGATCAGTGTCGTGGTGTTGAAGGTGGATCAGTGTCGTGGTGTTGAAGGTGGATCAGTGTCGTGGTGTTGAAGGTGGATCAGTGTCGTGGTGTTGAAGGTGGATCAGTGTCGTGGTGTTGAAGGTGGATCAGTGTCGTGGTGTTGAAGTCACTCCACACGTTTGGAATTAACAAGATTTTGTTATGATTTTAAACTGTGACGCAGCGTTGTTGATGTTGTAGTTATGATTGTCGTTGTAGTTGTGGTCGTTTACATTGTTGATGTGGTAGTTATGGTTGCTCTGGTTTTTGTTGTGGTTGCTGCATAGGTGATCCTTGCTTATAATGGCTTGTGGGAGAGAGAGAGAGAGAGAGAGAGAGAGAGAGAGAGAGAGAGAGAGAGAGAGAGAGAGAGAGAGAGAGAGAGAGACAGAAATAAAGAAACAGACACGCGCACACACACAAACAAACAAAGACTCACCTACTTACAAACAAGTGTGGAGAACACCTGAGCAACAACAGGTGTTCACTCGCGCATTTTGCAGCTGTCTGGAAGTTTCATTTTTTATTTACTAGAGGAATAATGGCACTTACATGATGAGTTTTATTAGAAAGACACAGTAAAGAATATTTTATTTGCACTAGGTGTCAGCCACTGGTGTCAGCCAGTGGGATGCTATAGTACCACTTTAGTGGCTGACACTATAGGCTCTCTGCTCTTTGTAAACAATGGGCTCTGTACTTTGTAAACAATGGGTTCTGTTCTTTGTAAATAGTGGGTTCTGTTCTTTGTAAATTAAGGGCTCTGTTCTTTTTAAACTGTGGGCTCTGTTCTTTGCATTCCCTGGTACATATTTGTTCGTAGCTTCCTGACATGCGTGAGAGAGAGAGAGAGAGAGAAAGAGAGAGAGAGAGAGAGAGAGAGAGAGAGAGAGAGAGAGAGAGAGAGAGAGAGAGAGAGAGACAGACAGACAGACAGACTAAGAGCGCCTCTAATGGCTTGATATTGCCAGCACTTCCAGAGCAGTAAACAGGAAACTGCGGCGATGAGTCCCACCGTCCATGTGAGGGTGTGGGAGGTCTGCCATCCATATGGGGAAACCTGCCATTCATTTGGGGGTGTGGGGGAGGCCTGCCATCCATGCGAGTTTTGGGGAGGCCTGCCATCCATGTGGGT